>OY986043.1:2500-585000 GCA_963920215.1 Nineta flava | reverse complement strand
TTAATTTTTTTTTTTTGGTTTTTTTTTGTTTGTTGCTTTTTGTTTTTTTTTTTTTGTTTTTTTGTTTTTTGTTTTTCGTTTTTTTGTTTTTTTTTTTTTTGTTTTGTTTTTTGTTTTGTTTTTGTTTTTTGTTTTTTGCTTTATTTTTTGTTTTGTTTTTTTTTTTTTTTTTTTTTTGTTTTGTTTTTTCTTTTTTGTTTTGTTTTTTGCTTTATTTTATTTTTTTATTTTTTTTGTTTTTTGCTTTGTTTTTTGTTTTGTTTTTTTGCTTTATTTTATTTTTTTTTGGTTTTTTTTTGTTTTATTTTTTGTTTTGTTTTTTGCTTTATTTTTTGTTTTTCGTTTTTTTTTTTTTTTTTTTTTTTTTTGTTTTTTTGTTTTGTTTTTTTGCTTTATTTTTTGTTTTGTTTTTTGCTTTATTTTTTTTTTGTTTTGTTTTTTCTTTTGTTTTGTTTTTTGCTTTATTTTTTGCTTTATTTTATTTTTTTTTAATTTTTTTTTTTTGGTTTTTTTTTGTTTGTTGCTTTTTGTTTTTTTTTTTTGTTTTTTTGTTTTTCGTTTTTTTGTTTTTTTTTTTTTGTTTTGTTTTTGTTTTTTGTTTTTTGTTTTTTGCTTTATTTTTTGTTTTTTTTTTTTGTTTTGTTTTGTTTTTTCTTTTTTGTTTTGTTTTTTGCTTTATTTTATTTTTTTATTTTTTTTGTTTTTTGCTTTGTTTTTTGTTTTGTTTTTTTGCTTTATTTTATTTTTTTTTGGTTTTTTTTTGTTTTATTTTTTGTTTTGTTTTTTGCTTTATTTTTTGTTTTGTTTTTTTGTTTTTTGCTTTATTTTTTTTTTTTTTTGTTTTTTTTTTTTGTTTTGTTTTTTGGTTTGTTTTTTTTTTTTTGTTTTTTTTTTTTTTTGGTTTTTTTTTGTTTTTTGTTTTGTTTTTTGCTTTATTTTTGTTTTGTTTTTTGTTTTTTGCTTAAGTTTTTTTTTTGTTTTTTTTGTTTATTTTTTTTTTTTTGTTTTTTTTTTTTTTGTTTTTCTTTATTTCTTTTTTTTGTTTTTGTTTTTTTTTTGTTTTGTTTTTTCTTTTTTGTTTTTTTGTTTTTTTTGTTTTTGTTTTTTGTTTTTTGCTTTATTTTTTGTTTTGTTTTTTATGTTTATTTTTTTTTGTTTGTTTTTTTGTTTTTGTTTTTCTTTATTTCTTTATTTCTTTTTTTTTTTTTTTGTTTTTTGTTTTTTTTGCAAATCTTGCAATCAGCAATCTTGCAATCAGCAATCTTGCAATCAGCAATCTTGCAATCAGCAATCTTGCAATCAGCAATCTTGCAATCAGCAATCTTGCAATCAGCAATCTTGCAATCAGCAATCTTGCAATCAGCAATCAGCAATCTTGCAATTTGCAATCTGGCAATCAGCAATCTTACAATCAGCAATCTTGCAATCAGCAATCTTGCAATCAGCAATCTTGCAATCAGCAATCTTGCAATCAGCAATCTTGCAATTAGCAATCTGGCAATCAGCAATCTTGCAATCAGCAATCTTGCAATTTGCAATCTGGCAATCAGCAATCTTGCAATCAGCAATCTTGCAATCAGCAATCTTGCAATCAGCAATCTTGCAATCAGCAATCTTGCAATCAGCAATCTTGCAATCAGCAATCTTGCAATCAGCAATCTTGCAATTAGCAATCTGGCAATCAGCAATCTTGCAATCAGCAATCTTGCAATCAGCAATCTTGCAATCAGCAATCTTGCAATCAGCAATCTTGCAATCAGCAATCTTGCAATCAGCAATCTTGCAATCAGCAATCTTGCAATCAGCAATCTTGCAATCAGCAATCTTGCAATCAGCAATCTTGCAATTAGCAATCTTGCAATCAGCAATTTTGCAATCAGCAATCATCAATCTTGCAATTTGCAATCTGGCAATCAGCAATCTTGCAATCAGCAATCTTGCAATTAGCAATCTGGCAATCAGCAATCTTGCAATCAGCAATCTTGCAATTTGCAATCTGGCAATCAGCAATCTTGCAATCAGCAATCTTGCAATCAGCAATCTTGCAATCAGCAATCTTGCAATCAGCAATCTTGCAATCAGCAATCTTGCAATCAGCAATCTCGCAATCAGCAATCTTGCAATCAGCAATCTTGCAATCAGCAATCTTGCAATCAGCAATCTTGCAATCAGCAATCTTGCATTCAGCAATCTTGCAATCAGCAATCTTGCAATCAGCAATCTTGCAATCAGCAATCTTGAAATCAGCAATCAGCAATCTTGCAATCAGCAATCTTGCAATCTTGCAATCTTGCAATCTTGCAATCAGCAATCTTGCAATCAGCAATCTTGCAATCAGCAATCTTGCAATCAGCAATCTTGCAATCAGCAATCTTGCAATCAGCAATCTTGCAATCAGCAATCTTGCAATCAGCAATCTTGCAATCAGCAATCAGCAATCAGCAATCTTGCAATCAGCAATCTTGCAGTCAGCAATTTTGCAATCAGCAATCTTGCAATCAGCCATCTTGCAATCAGCAATCTTGCAATCAGCAATCTTGAAATCAGCAATCAGCAATCTTGCAATCAGCAATCTTGCAATCTTGCAATCTTGCAATCTTGCAATCAGCAATCTTGCAATCAGCAATCTTGCAATCAGCAATCTTGCAATCAGCAATCTTGCAATCAGCAATCTTGCAATCAGCAATCTTGCAATCAGCAATCTTTCAATCAGCAATCTTGCAATCAGCAATCTTGCAATCTTGCAATCTTGCAATCAGCAATCTTGCAATCTTGCAATCAGCAATCTTGCAATCAGCAATCTTGCAATCAGCAATCTTGCAATCTTTCAATCAGCAATCTTGCAATCAGCAATCTTGCAATCAGCAATCTTGCAATCAGCAATCAGCAATCTTGCAATCAGCAATCTTGCAATCAGCAATCTTGCAATCTTGCAATCAGCAATCTTGCAATCAGCAATCTTGCAATCAGCAATCTTGCAATCAGCAATCTTGCAATCAGCAATCTTGCAATCAGCAATCTTGCAACCAGCAATCAACAATCTTGCAATTTGCAATCTGGCAATCTGGCAATCTTGCAATCAGCAAACTTGCAATCAGCAATCAGCAATCTTGCAATTAGCAATCTGGCAATCAGCAATCTTGCAATCAGCAATCTTGCAATCAGCAATCTTGCAATCAGCAATCTTGCAATCAGCAATCTTGCAATCATCAATCTTGCAATTTGCAATCTGGCAATCAGCAATCTTGCAATCAGCAATCTTGCAATCAGCAATCTTGCAATCAGCAATCTTGAAATCAGCAATCTTGCAATCAGCAATCTTGCAATCAGCAATCAGCAATCTTGCAATTAGCAATCTGGCAATCAGCAATCTTGCAATCAGCAATCTTGCAATCAGCAATCTTGCAGTCAGCAATCTTGCAATCAGCAATCTTGAAATCAGCAATCAGCAATCTTGCAATCAGCAATCTTGCAATCTTGCAATCAGCAATCTTGCAATCAGCAATCTTGCAATCAGCAATCTTGCAATCAGCAATCTTGCAATCAGCAATCTTGCAATCAGCAATCTTGCAATCAGCAATCAGCAATCTTGCAATCAGCAATCAGCAATCTTGCAATCAGCAATCTTGCAATCAGCAATTTTGCAATCAGAAATCTTGCAATCAGCAATCTTGCAATCAGCAATCTTGCAATCAGCAATCAGCAATCTTGCAATCAGCAATCAGCAATCTTGCAATCAGCAATCTTGCAATCTTGCAATCAGCAATCTTGCAATCAGCAATCTTGCAATCAGCAATCTTGCAATCAGCAATCTTGCAATCAGCAATCTTGCAATCAGCAATCAGCAATCTTGCAATCAGCAATCAGCAATCTTGCAATTTGCAATCTGGCAATCAGCAATCTTGCAATCAGCAATCTTGCAATCAGCAATCTTGCAATCAGCAATCTTGCAATCAGCAATCTTGCAATCAGCAATCTTGCAATCAGCAATCTTGCAATCAGCAATCTTGCAATCAGCAATCTTGCAATCAGCAATCTTGCAATCAGCAATCTTGGAATCAGCAATCTTGCAATCAGCAATCTTGCAATCAGCAATCAGCAATCTTGCAATTAGCAATCTTGCAATCAGCAATCTTGCAATCAACAATCTTACAATCAGCAATCTTGCAATCAGCAATCTTGCAATCAGCAATCTTGCAATCAGCAATCAGCAATCTTGCAATTAGCAATCTGGCAATCAGCAATCTTGCAATCAGCAATCTTGCAATCAGCAATCTTGCAATCAGCAATCTTGCATTCAGCAATCTTGCAATCAGCAATCTTGCAATCAGCAATCTTGCAATCAGCAATCTTGCAATCAGCAATCTTGCAATCAGCAATCTTGCAATCAGCAATCTTGCAATCAGCAATCTTGCAATCAGCAATCAGCAATCTTGCAATCAGCAATCTTGCAATCAGCAATCTTGCAATCAGCAATCAGCAATCTTGCAATTAGCAATCTGGCAATCAGCAATCTTGCAATCAGCAATCTTGCAATCAGCAATCTTGCAATCAGCAATCTTGCAATCAGCAATCTTGCAATCAGCAATCTTGCAATCAGCAATCTTGCAATCAGCAATCTTGCAATCAGCAATCTTGCAATCAGCAATCATCAATCTTGCAATTTGCAATCTGGCAATCAGCAATCTTGTAATCAGCAATCTTGCAATCAGCAATCTTGCAATCAGCAATCTTGCAATCAGCAATCTTGCAATCAGCAATCTTGCAATCAGCAATCTTGCAGTCAGCAATCTTGCAATCAGCAATCTTGCAATCAGCAATTTTGCAATCAGCAATCTTGCAATCAGCAATCTTGCAATCAGCAATCTTGAAATCAGCAATCAGCAATCTTGCAATCAGCAATCAGCAATCTTGCAATCAGCAATCTTGCAATCAGCAATCTTGCAATCAGCAATCTTGCAATCAGCAATCTTGCAATCAGCAATCTTGCAATCAGCAATCTTGCAATCAGCAATCAGCAATCTTGCAATTAGCAATCTGGCAATCAGCAATCTTGCAATCAGCAATCTTGCAATCAGCAATCTTGCAATCAGCAATCTTGCATTCAGCAATCTTGCAATCAGCAATCTTGCAATCAGCAATCTTGCAATCAGCAATCTTGCAATCAGCAATCTTGCAATCAGCAATCTTGCAATCAGCAATCTTGCAATCAGCAATCTTGCAATCAGCAATCTTGCAATTAGCAATCTTGCAATCAGCAATTTTGCAATCAGCAATCATCAATCTTGCAATTTGCAATCTGGCAATCAGCAATCTTGCAATCAGCAATCTTGCAATCAGCAATCTTGCAATCAGCAATCTTGCAATCAGCAATCTTGCAATCAGCAATCTTGCAATCAGCAATCTTGCAATCAGCAATCTTGCAATCAGCAATCTTGTAATCAGCAATCTTGCAATCAGCAATCTTGCAATCAGCAATCTTGCAATCAGCAATCTTGCAATCAGCAATCAGCAATCTTGCAATCAGCAATCTTGCAATCAGCAATCTTGCAATCAGCAATCAGCAATCTTGCAATTAGCAATCTGGCAATCAGCAATCTTGCAATCAGCAATCTTGCAATCAGCAATCTTGCAATCAGCAATCTTGCAATCAGCAATCTTGCAATCAGCAATCTTGCAATCAGCAATCTTGCAATCAGCAATCTTGCAATCAGCAATCATCAATCTTGCAATTTGCAATCTGGCAATCAGCAATCTTGTAATCAGCAATCTTGCAATCAGCAATCTTGCAATCAGCAATCTTGCAATCAGCAATCTTGCAATCAGCAATCTTGCAATCAGCAATCTTGCAGTCAGCAATCTTGCAATCAGCAATCTTGCAATCAGCAATTTTGCAATCAGCAATCTTGCAATCAGCAATCTTGCAATCAGCAATCTTGAAATCAGCAATCAGCAATCTTGCAATCAGCAATCAGCAATCTTGCAATCAGCAATCTTGCAATCAGCAATCTTGCAATCAGCAATCTTGCAATCAGCAATCTTGCAATCAGCAATCTTGCAATCAGCAATCTTACAATCAGCAATCTTGCAATCAGCAATCTTGCAATCAGCAATCTTGCAATCAGCAAGCTTGCAATCAGCAATCTTGCAATCAGCAATCAGCAATCTTGCAATCAGCAATCAGCAATCTCGCAATTTGCAATCTGGCAATCAGCAATCTTGCAATCAGCAATCTTGCAATCAGCAATCTTGCAATCAGCAATCTTGCAATCAGCAATCTTGCAATCAGCAATCTTGCAATCAGCAATCTTGCAATCAGCAATCTTGCAATCAGCAATCAGCAATCTTGCAATCAGCAATCTTGCAATCAGCAATCTTGCAATCAGCAATCTTGCAATCAGCAATCATCAATCTCGCAATATGCAATCTGGCAATCAGCAATCTTGTAATCAGCAATCTTGCAATCAGCAATCTTGCAATCAGCAATCTTGCAATCAGCAATCTTGCAATCAGCAATCTTGCAATCAGCAATCTTGCAATCAGCAATCTTGCAATCAGCAATCTTGCAATCAGCAATCTTGCAGTCAGCAATCTTGCAATCAGCAATCTTGAAATCAGCAATCAGCAATCTTGCAATCAGCAATCTTGCAATCTTGCAATCAGCAATCTTGCAATCAGCAATCTTGCAATCAGCAATCTTGCAATCAGCAATCTTGCAATCAGCAATCTTGCAATCAGCAATCAGCAATCTTGCAATCAGCAATCAGCAATCTTGCAATCAGCAATCTTGCAATCAGCAATTTTGCAATCAGAAATCTTGCAATCAGCAATCTTGCAATCAGCAATCTTGCAATCAGCAATCAGCAATCTTGCAATCAGCAATCAGCAATCTTGCAATCAGCAATCTTGCAATCAGCAATCTTGCAATCAGCAATCTTGCAATCAGCAATCTTGCAATCAGCAATCAGCAATCTTGCAATCAGCAATCTTGCAATTTGCAATCTGGCAATCAGCAATCTTGCAATCAGCAATCTTGCAATCAGCAATCTTGCAATCAGCAATCTTGCAATCAGCAATCTTGCAATCAGCAATCTTGCAATCAGCAATCTTGCAATCAGCAATCTTGCAATCAGCAATCTTGCAATCAGCAATCTTGCAATCAGCAATCTTGCAATCAGCAATCTTGGAATCAGCAATCTTGCAATCAGCAATCTTGCAATCAGCAATCAGCAATCTTGCAATTAGCAATCTTGCAATCAGCAATCTTGCAATCAACAATCTTACAATCAGCAATCTTGCAATCAGCAATCTTGCAATCAGCAATCTTGCAATCAGCAATCTTGCATTCAGCAATCTTGCAATCAGCAATCTTGCAATCAGCAATCTTGCAATCAGCAATCTTGCAATCAGCAATCTTGCAATCAGCAATCTTGCAATCAGCAATCTTGCAATCAGCAATCTTGCAATCAGCAATCAGCAATCTTGCAATCAGCAATCTTGCAATCAGCAATCTTGCAATCAGCAATCAGCAATCTTGCAATTAGCAATCTGGCAATCAGCAATCTTGCAATCAGCAATCTTGCAATCAGCAATCTTGCAATCAGCAATCTTGCAATCAGCAATCAGCAATCTTGCAATCAGCAATCTTGCAATCAGCAATCTTGCAATCAGCAATCTTGCAATCAGCAATCTTGCAATCAGCAATCTTGCAATCAGCAATCTTGCAATCAGCAATCTTGCAATCAGCAATCAGCAATCTTGCAATCAGCAATCTTGCAATCAGCAATCTTGCAATCAGCAATCAGCAATCTTGCAATTAGCAATCTTGCAATCAGCAATCTTGCAATCAGCAATCTTGCAATCAGCAATCTTGCAATCAGCAATCAGCAATCTTGCAATCAGCAATCTTGCAATTTGCAATCTGGCAATCAGCAATCTTGCAATCAGCAATCTTGCAATCAGCAATCTTGCAATCAGCAATCTTGCAATCAGCAATCTTGCAATCAGCAATCTTGCAATCAGCAATCTTGCAATCAGCAATCTTGCAATCAGCAATCTTGCAATCAGCAATCTTGCAATCAGCAATCTTGCAATCAGCAATCTTGGAATCAGCAATCTTGCAATCAGCAATCTTGCAATCAGCAATCAGCAATCTTGCAATTAGCAATCTTGCAATCAGCAATCTTGCAATCAACAATCTTACAATCAGCAATCTTGCAATTAGCAATCTTGCAATCAGCAATCTTGCAATCAGCAATCTTGCAATCAGCAATCTTACAATCAGCAATCTTGCAATCAGCAATCTTGCAATCAGCAATCTTGCAATCAGCAAGCTTGCAATCAGCAATCTTGCAATCAGCAATCAGCAATCTTGCAATCAGCAATCAGCAATCTCGCAATTTGCAATCTGGCAATCAGCAATCTTGCAATCAGCAATCTTGCAATCAGCAATCTTGCAATCAGCAATCTTGCAATCAGCAATCTTGCAATCAGCAATCTTGCAATCAGCAATCTTGCAATCAGCAATCTTGCAATCAGCAATCAGCAATCTTGCAATCAGCAATCTTGCAATCAGCAATCTTGCAATCAGCAATCTTGCAATCAGCAATCATCAATCTCGCAATATGCAATCTGGCAATCAGCAATCTTGTAATCAGCAATCTTGCAATCAGCAATCTTGCAATCAGCAATCTTGCAATCAGCAATCTTGCAATCAGCAATCTTGCAATCAGCAATCTTGCAATCAGCAATCTTGCAATCAGCAATCTTGCAGTCAGCAATCTTGCAATCAGCAATCTTGAAATCAGCAATCAGCAATCTTGCAATCAGCAATCTTGCAATCTTGCAATCAGCAATCTTGCAATCAGCAATCTTGCAATCAGCAATCTTGCAATCAGCAATCTTGCAATCAGCAATCTTGCAATCAGCAATCAGCAATCTTGCAATCAGCAATCTTGCAATCAGCAATCTTGCAATCAGCAATTTTGCAATCAGAAATCTTGCAATCAGCAATCTTGCAATCAGCAATCTTGCAATCAGCAATCAGCAATCTTGCAATCAGCAATCAGCAATCTTGCAATCAGCAATCTTGCAATCAGCAATCTTGCAATCAGCAATCTTGCAATCAGCAATCTTGCAATCAGCAATCAGCAATCTTGCAATCAGCAATCTTGCAATTTGCAATCTGGCAATCAGCAATCTTGCAATCAGCAATCTTGCAATCAGCAATCTTGCAATCAGCAATCTTGCAATCAGCAATCTTGCAATCAGCAATCTTGCAATCAGCAATCTTGCAATCAGCAATCTTGCAATCAGCAATCTTGCAATCAGCAATCTTGCAATCAGCAATCTTGCAATCAGCAATCTTGGAATCAGCAATCTTGCAATCAGCAATCTTGCAATCAGCAATCAGCAATCTTGCAATTAGCAATCTTGCAATCAGCAATCTTGCAATCAACAATCTTACAATCAGCAATCTTGCAATCAGCAATCTTGCAATCAGCAATCTTGCAATCAGCAATCTTGCAATCAGCAATCTTGCATTCAGCAATCTTGCAATCAGCAATCTTGCAATCAGCAATCTTGCAATCAGCAATCTTGCAATCAGCAATCTTGCAATCAGCAATCTTGCAATCAGCAATCTTGCAATCAGCAATCTTGCAATCAGCAATCAGCAATCTTGCAATCAGCAATCTTGCAATCAGCAATCTTGCAATCAGCAATCAGCAATCTTGCAATTAGCAATCTGGCAATCAGCAATCTTGCAATCAGCAATCTTGCAATCAGCAATCTTGCAATCAGCAATCTTGCAATCAGCAATCAGCAATCTTGCAATCAGCAATCTTGCAATCTTGCAATCAGCAATCTTGCAATCAGCAATCTTGCAATCAGCAATCTTGCAATCAGCAATCTTGCAATCAGCAATCTTGCAATCAGCAATCTTGCAATCAGCAATCAGCAATCTTGCAATCAGCAATCTTGCAATCAGCAATCTTGCAATCAGCAATCAGCAATCTTGCAATTAGCAATCTTGCAATCAGCAATCTTGCAATCAGCAATCTTGCAATCAGCAATCTTGCAATCAGCAATCAGCAATCTTGCAATCAGCAATCTTGCAATTTGCAATCTGGCAATCAGCAATCTTGCAATCAGCAATCTTGCAATCAGCAATCTTGCAATCAGCAATCTTGCAATCAGCAATCTTGCAATCAGCAATCTTGCAATCAGCAATCTTGCAATCAGCAATCTTGCAATCAGCAATCTTGCAATCAGCAATCTTGCAATCAGCAATCTTGCAATCAGCAATCTTGGAATCAGCAATCTTGCAATCAGCAATCTTGCAATCAGCAATCAGCAATCTTGCAATTAGCAATCTTGCAATCAGCAATCTTGCAATCAACAATCTTACAATCAGCAATCTTGCAATCAGCAATCTTGCAATCAGCAATCTTGCAATCAGCAATCTTGCATTCAGCAATCTTGCAATCAGCAATCTTGCAATCAGCAATCTTGCAATCAGCAATCTTGCAATCAGCAATCTTGCAATCAGCAATCTTGCAATCAGCAATCTTGCAATCAGCAATCTTGCAATCAGCAATCTTGCAATCAGCAATCAGCAATCTTGCAATCAGCAATCTTGCAATCAGCAATCTTGCAATCAGCAATCAGCAATCTTGCAATTAGCAATCTGGCAATCAGCAATCTTGCAATCAGCAATCTTGCAATCAGCAATCTTGCAATCAGCAATCTTGCAATCAGCAATCAGCAATCTTGCAATCAGCAATCTTGCAATCTTGCAATCAGCAATCTTGCAATCAGCAATCTTGCAATCAGCAATCTTGCAATCAGCAATCTTGCAATCAGCAATCTTGCAATCAGCAATCTTGCAATCAGCAATCTTGCAATCAGCAATCAGCAATCTTGCAATCAGCAATCTTGCAATCAGCAATCTTGCAATCAGCAATCAGCAATCTTGCAATTAGCAATCTGGCAATCAGCAATCTTGCAATCAGCAATCTTGCAATCAGCAATCTTGCAGTCAGCAATCTTGCAATCAGCAATCTTGAAATCAGCAATCAGCAATCTTGCAATCAGCAATCTTGCAATCTTGCAATCAGCAATCTTGCAATCAGCAATCTTGCAATCAGCAATCTTGCAATCAGCAATCTTGCAATCAGCAATCTTGCAATCAGCAATCTTGCAATCAGCAATCTTGCAATCAGCAATCAGCAATCTTGCAATCAGCAATCAGCAATCTTGCAATCAGCAATCTTGCAATCAGCAATTTTGCAATCAGAAATCTTGCAATCAGCAATCTTGCAATCAGCAATCTTGCATTCAGCAATCTTGCAATCAGCAATCTTGCAATCAGCAATCTTGCAATCAGCAATCTTGCAATCAGCAATCTTGCAATCAGCAATCTTGCAATCAGCAATCTTGCAATCAGCAATCAGCAATCTTGCAATCAGCAATCTTGCAATCAGCAATCTTGCAATCAGCAATCAGCAATCTTGCAATTAGCAATCTGGCAATCAGCAATCTTGCAATCAGCAATCTTGCAATCAGCAATCTTGCAATCAGCAATCTTGCAATCAGCAATCTTGCAATCAGCAATCATCAATCTTGCAATTTGCAATCTGGCAATCAGCAATCTTGTAATCAGCAATCTTGCAATCAGCAATCTTGCAATCAGCAATCTTGCAATCAGCAATCTTGCAATCAGCAATCTTGCAATCAGCAATCTTGCAGTCAGCAATCTTGCAATCAGCAATCTTGCAATCAGCAATTTTGCAATCAGCAATCTTGCAATCAGCAATCTTGCAATCAGCAATCTTGAAATCAGCAATCAGCAATCTTGCAATCAGCAATCAGCAATCTTGCAATCAGCAATCTTGCAATCAGCAATCTTGCAATCAGCAATCTTGCAATCAGCAATCTTGCAATCAGCAATCTTGCAATCAGCAATCTTGCAATCAGCAATCAGCAATCTTGCAATTAGCAATCTGGCAATCAGCAATCTTGCAATCAGCAATCTTGCAATCAGCAATCTTGCAATCAGCAATCTTGCAATCAGCAATCTTGCATTCAGCAATCTTGCAATCAGCAATCTTGCAATCAGCAATCTTGCAATCAGCAATCTTGCAATCAGCAATCTTGCAATCAGCAATCTTGCAATCAGCAATCTTGCAATCAGCAATCTTGCAATTAGCAATCTTGCAATCAGCAATTTTGCAATCAGCAATCATCAATCTTGCAATTTGCAATCTGGCAATCAGCAATCTTGCAATCAGCAATCTTGCAATCAGCAATCTTGCAATCAGCAATCTTGCAATCAGCAATCTTGCAATCAGCAATCTTGCAATCAGCAATCTTGCAATCAGCAATCTTGCAATCAGCAATCTTGCAATCAGCAATCTTGTAATCAGCAATCTTGCAATCAGCAATCTTGCAATCAGCAATCTTGCAATCAGCAATCTTGCAATCAGCAATCAGCAATCTTGCAATCAGCAATCTTGCAATCAGCAATCTTGCAATCAGCAATCAGCAATCTTGCAATTAGCAATCTGGCAATCAGCAATCTTGCAATCAGCAATCTTGCAATCAGCAATCTTGCAATCAGCAATCTTGCAATCAGCAATCTTGCAATCAGCAATCTTGCAATCAGCAATCTTGCAATCAGCAATCATCAATCTTGCAATTTGCAATCTGGCAATCAGCAATCTTGTAATCAGCAATCTTGCAATCAGCAATCTTGCAATCAGCAATCTTGCAATCAGCAATCTTGCAATCAGCAATCTTGCAATCAGCAATCTTGCAATCAGCAATCTTGCAGTCAGCAATCTTGCAATCAGCAATCTTGCAATCAGCAATTTTGCAATCAGCAATCTTGCAATCAGCAATCTTGCAATCAGCAATCAGCAATCTTGCAATCAGCAATCAGCAATCTTGCAATCAGCAATCTTGCAATCAGCAATCTTGCAATCAGCAATCTTGCAATCAGCAATCTTGCAATCAGCAATCTTGCAATCAGCAATCTTGCAATCAGCAATCTTGCAATCAGCAATCTTGCAATCAGCAATCTTGCAATCAGCAATCTTGCAATCAGCAATCTTGCAATCAGCAAGCTTGCAATCAGCAATCTTGCAATCAGCAATCAGCAATCTTGCAATCAGCAATCAGCAATCTCGCAATTTGCAATCTGGCAATCAGCAATCTTGCAATCAGCAATCTTGCAATCAGCAATCTTGCAATCAGCAATCTTGCAATCAGCAATCTTGCAATCAGCAATCTTGCAATCAGCAATCTTGCAATCAGCAATCAGCAATCTTGCAATTAGCAATCTGGCAATCAGCAATCTTGCAATCAGCAATCTTGCAATCAGCAATCTTGCAATCAGCAATCTTGCAATCAGCAATCTTGCAATCAGCATTCAGTATTCTTGCAATTTGCAATCTTGCAATCAGCAATCTTGCAATCAGCAATCTTGCAATCAGCAATCTTGCAATCAGCAATCATCAATCTTGCAATTTGCAATCTGGCAATCAGCAATCTTGTAATCAGCAATCTTGCAATCAGCAATCTTGCAATCAGCAATCTTGCAATCAGCAATCTTGCAATCAGCAATCTTGCAATCAGCAATCTTGCAATCAGCAATCTTGCAATCAGCAATCTTGCAATCAGCAATCTTGCAATCAGCAATCTTGCAATCAGCAATCTTGCAATCAGCAATCTTGCAATCAGCAATTTTGCAATCAGCAATCTTGCAATCAGCAATCTTGCAATCAGCAATCTTGAAATCACCAATCAGCAATCTTGCAATCAGCAATCTTGCAATCTTGCAATCAGCAATCTTGCAATCAGCAATCTTGCAATCAGCAATCTTGCAATCAGCAATCTTGCAATCAGCAATCTTGCAATCAGCAATCTTGCAATCAGCAATCTTGCAATCAGCAATCTTGCAATTAGCAATCTTGCAATCAGCAATCTTGCAATCAGCAATCAGCAATCTTGCAATCAGCAATCAGCAATCTTGCAATCAGCAATCTTGCAATCAGCAATCTTGCAATCAGCAATCTTGCAATCAGCAATCTTGCAATCAGCAATCTTGCAATCAGCAATCTTGCAATCAGCAATCTTGCAATCAGCAATCTTGCAATCAGCAATCAGCAATCAGCAATCTTGCAATTTGCAATCTGGCAATCAGCAATCTTGCAATCAGCAATCTTGCAATCAGCAATCTTGCAATCAGCAATCTTGCAATCAGCAATCTTGCAATCAGCAATCTTGCAATCAGCAATCTTGCAATTTGCAATCTGGCAATCAGCAATCTTGCAATCAGCAATCTTGCAATCAGCAATCTTGCAATCAGCAATCTTGCAATCAGCAATCAGCAATCTTGCAATTAGCAATCTGGCAATCAGCAATCTTGCAATCAGCAATCTTGCAATCAGCAATCTTGCAATCAGCATTCAGCAATCTTGCAATTTGCAATCTTGCAATCAGCAATCTTGCAATCAGCAATCTTGCAATCAGCAATCTTGCAATCAGCAATCTTGCAATCAGCAATCATCAATCTTGCAATTTGCAATCTGGCAATCAGCAATCTTGTAATCAGCAATCTTGCAATCAGCAATCTTGCAATCAGCAATCTTGCAATCAGCAATCTTGCAATCAGCAATCTTGCAATCAGCAATCTTGCAATCAGCAATCTTGCAATCAGCAATCTTGCAATCAGCAATCTTGCAATCAGCAATCAGCAATCTTGCAATCAGCAATCTTGCAATCAGCAATCTTGCAATCTTGCAATCAGCAATCTTGCAATCAGCAATCTTGCAATCAGCAATCTTGCAATCAGCAATCTTGCAATCAGCAATCTTGCAATCAGCAATCTTGCAATCAGCAATCTTGCAATCAGCAATCTTGCAACCAGCAATCAACAATCTTGCAATTTGCAATCTGGCAATCTGGCAATCTTGCAATCAGCAAACTTGCAATCAGCAATCTTGCAATTAGCAATCTGGCAATCAGCAATCTTGCAATCAGCAATCTTGCAATCAGCAATCTTGCAATCAGCAATCTTGCAATCAGCAATCTTGCAATCAGAAATCTTGCAATCAGCAATCTTGCAATCAGCAATCTTGCAATCAGCAATCTTGCAATCAGCAATCTTGCAATCTTGCAATCAGCAATCTTGAATCAGCAATCTTGCAATCAGCAATCTTGCAATCAGCAATCTTGCAATCAGCAATCAGCAATCTTGCAATTAGCAATCTGGCAATCAGCAATCTTGCAATCAGCAATCTTGCAATCAGCATTCAGCAATCTTGCAATATGCAATCTTGCAATCAGCAATCTTGCAATCAGCAATCTTGCAATCAGCAATCTTGCAATCAGCAATCTTGCAATCAGCAATCATCAATCTTGCAATTTGCAATCTGGCAATCAGCAATCTTGTAATCAGCAATCTTGCAATCAGCAATCTTGCAATCAGCAATCTTGCAATCAGCAATCTTGCAATCAGCAATCATCAATCTTGCAATTTGCAATCTGGCAATCAGCAATCTTGCAATCAGCAATCTTGCAATCAGCAATCTTGCAATCAGCAATCTTGCAATCAGCAATCTTGCAATCAGCAATCTTGCAATCAGCAATCTTGCAATCAGCAATCTTGCAATCAGCAATCTTGCAATCAGCAATCTTGCAATCAGCAATCTTGCAATCAGCAATCTTGCAATCAGCAATCTTGCAATCAGCAATCTTGCAATCAGCAATCAGCAATCTTGCAATTAGCAATCTGGCAATCAGCAATCTTGCAATCAGCAATCTTGCAATCAGCAATCTTGCAATCAGCAATCAGCAATCTTGCAATTTGCAATCTGGCAATCAGCAATCTTGCAATCAGCAATCTTGCAATCAGCATTCTTGCAATCAGCAATCTTGCAATCAGCAATCTTGCAATCAGCAATCTTGCAATCAGCAATTTTGCAATCAGCAATCTTGCAATCAGCAATCTTGCAATCAGCAATCTTGCAATCAGCAATCTTGCAATCAGCAATCTTGCAATCAGCAATCTTGCAATCAGCAATCTTGCAATCAGCAATCTTGCAATCAGCAATCTTGCAATCAGCAATCTTGCAATCAGCAATCTTGCAATCAGCAATCAGCAATCTTGCAATCAGCAATCTTTGCAATCAGCAATCTTGCAATCAGCAATCTTGCAATCAGCAATCTTGCAATCAGCAATCAGCAATCTTGCAATCAGCAATCTTGCAATCAGCAATCTTGCAATCAGCAATCTTGCAATCAGCAATCTTGCAATCAGCAATCTTGCAATCAGCAATCTTGAAATCAGCAATCTTGCAATCTTGCAATCAGCAATCTTGCAATCAGCAATCTTGCAATCAGCAATCTTGCAATCAGCAATCTTGCAATCAGCAATCAGCAATCTTGGAATTTGCAATCTGGCAATCAGCAATCTTGCAATCAGCAATCTTGCAATCAGCAATCTTGCAATCAGCAATCTTGCAATCAGCAATCTTGCAATCAGCAATCTTGCAACCAGCAATCAACAATCTTGAAATTTGCAATCTGGCAATCTGGCAATCTTGCAATCAGCAAACTTGCAATCAGCAATCAGCAATCTTGCAATTAGCAATCTGGCAATCAGCATTCTTGAAATCAGCAATCTTGCAATCAGCAATCTTGCAATCAGCAATCTTGCAATCAGCAATCATCAATCTTGCAATTTGCAATCTGGCAATCAGCAATCTTGCAATCAGCAATCTTGCAATCAGCAATCTTGCAATCAGCAATCTTGAAATCAGCAATCAGCAATCTTGCAATCAGCAATCTTGCAATCTTGCAATCAGCAATCTTGCAATCAGCAAACTTGCAATCAGCAATCTTGCAATCAGCAATCTTGCAATCAGCAATCTTGCAATCAGCAATCTTGCAATCAGCAATCTTGCAATCAGCAATCTTGCAATCAGCAATCTTGCAATCAGCAATCTTGCAATCAGCAATCTTGCAATCAGCAATCTTGCAATCTTGCAATCAGCAATCTTGCAATCAGCAATCTTGCAATCAGCAATCTTGCAATCAGCAATCTTGCAATCAGCAATCTTGCAATCAGCAATCTTGCAATCAGCAATCTTGCAATCAGCAATCTTGCAATCAGCAATCAGCAATCTTGCAATCAGCAATCAGCAATCTTGCAATTTGCAATCTGGCAATCAGCAATCTTGCAATCAGCAATCTTGCAATCAGCAATCTTGCAATCAGCAATCTTGCAATCAGCAATCTTGCAATCAGCAATCTTGCAATCAGCAATCTTGCAATCAGCAATCTTGCAATCAGCAATCTTGGAATCAGCAATCTTGCAATCAGCAATCTTGCAATCAGCAATCAGCAATCTTGCAATTAGCAATCTTGCAATCAGCAATCTTGCAATCAACAATCTTACAATCAGCAATCTTGCAATCAGCAATCTTGCAATCAGCAATCTTGCAATCAGCAATCAGCAATCTTGCAATTAGCAATCTGGCAATCAGCAATCTTGCAATCAGCAATCTTGCAATCAGCAATCTTGAAATCAGCAATCAGCAATCTTGCAATCAGCAATCTTGCAATCTTGCAATCAGCAATCTTGCAATCAGCAAACTTGCAATCAGCAATCTTGCAATCAGCAATCTTGCAATCAGCAATCTTGCAATCAGCAATCTTGCAATCAGCAATCTTGCAATCAGCAATCTTGCAATCAGCAATCTTGCAATCAGCAATCTTGCAATCAGCAATCTTGCAATCAGCAATCTTGCAATCAGCAATCTTGCAATCTTGCAATCAGCAATCTTGCAATCAGCAATCTTGCAATCAGCAATCTTGCAATCAGCAATCTTGCAATCAGCAATCTTGCAATCAGCAATCTTGCAATCAGCAATCTTGCAATCAGCAATCATCAATCTTGCAATTTGCAATCTGGCAATCAGCAATCTTGTAATCAGCAATCTTGCAATCAGCAATCTTGCAATCAGCAATCTTGCAATCAGCAATCTTGCAATCAGCAATCTTGCAATCAGCAATCTTGCAATCAGCAATCTTGCAGTCAGCAATCTTGCAATCAGCAATCTTGCAATCAGCAATTTTGCAATCAGCAATCTTGCAATCAGCAATCTTGCAATAAGCAATCTTGAAATCAGCAATCAGCAATCTTGCAATCAGCAATCAGCAATCTTGCAATCAGCAATCTTGCAGTCAGCAATCTTGCAATCAGCAATCTTGCAATCAGCAATCTTGCAATCAGCAATCTTGCAATCAGCAATCTTGCAATCAGCAATCTTGCAATCAGCAATCAGCAATCTTGCAATTAGCAATCTGGCAATCAGCAATCTTGCAATCAGCAATCTTGCAATCAGCAATCTTGCAATCAGCAATCTTGCAATCAGCAATCTTGCAATCAGCAATCTTGCAATCAGCAATCTTGCAATCAGCAATCTTGCAATCAGCAATCTTGCAATCAGCAATCTTGCAATCAGCAATCTTGCAATCAGCAATCTTGCAATTATCAATCTTGCAATCAGCAATTTTGCAATCAGCAATCATCAATCTTGCAATTTGCAATCTGGCAATCAGCAATCTTGCAATCAGCAATCTTGCAATCAGCAATCTTGCAATCAGCAATCTTGCAATCAGCAATCTTGCAATCAGCAATCTTGCAATCAGCAATCAGCAATCTTGCAATCAGCAATCTTGCAATCAGCAATCTTGCAATCAGCAATCAGCAATCTTGCAATTAGCAATCTGGCAATCAGCAATCTTGCAATCAGCAATCTTGCAATCAGCAATCTTGCAATCAGCAATCTTGCAATCAGCAATCTTGCAATCAGCAATCTTGCAATCAGCAATCTTGCAATCAGCAATCTTGCAATCAGCAATCATCAATCTTGCAATTTGCAATCTGGCAATCAGCAATCTTGTAATCAGCAATCTTGCAATCAGCAATCTTGCAATCAGCAATCTTGCAATCAGCAATCTTGCAATCAGCAATCTTGCAATCAGCAATCTTGCAGTCAGCAATCTTGCAATCAGCAATCTTGCAATCAGCAATTTTGCAATCAGCAATCTTGCAATCAGCAATCTTGCAATCAGCAATCTTGAAATCAGCAATCAGCAATCTTGCAATCAGCAATCAGCAATCTTGCAATCAGCAATCTTGCAATCAGCAATCTTGCAATCAGCAATCTTGCAATCAGCAATCTTGCAATCAGCAATCTTGCAATCAGCAATCTTGCAATCAGCAATCTTGCAATCAGCAATCTTGCAATCAGCAATCTTGCAATCAGCAATCTTGCAATCAGCAAGCTTGCAATCAGCAATCTTGCAATCAGCAATCAGCAATCTTGCAATCAGCAATCAGCAATCTCGCAATTTGCAATCTGGCAATCAGCAATCTTGCAATCAGCAATCTTGCAATCAGCAATCTTGCAATCAGCAATCTTGCAATCAGCAATCTTGCAATCAGCAATCTTGCAATCAGCAATCTTGCAATCAGCAATCTTGCAATCAGCAATCTTGCAATCAGCAATCTTGCAATCAGCAATCTTGCAATCAGCAATCAGCAATCTTGCAATTAGCAATCTGGCAATCAGCAATCTTGCAATCAGCAATCTTGCAATCAGCAATCTTGAAATCAGCAATCAGCAATCTTGCAATCAGCAATCTTGCAATCTTGCAATCAGCAATCTTGCAATCAGCAAACTTGCAATCAGCAATCTTGCAATCAGCAATCTTGCAATCAGCAATCTTGCAATCAGCAATCTTGCAATCAGCAATCTTGCAATCAGCAATCTTGCAATCAGCAATCTTGCAATCAGCAATCTTGCAATCAGCAATCTTGCAATCAGCAATCTTGCAATCAGCAATCTTGCAATCTTGCAATCAGCAATCTTGCAATCAGCAATCTTGCAATCAGCAATCTTGCAATCAGCAATCTTGCAATCAGCAATCTTGCAATCAGCAATCTTGCAATCAGCAATCTTGCAATCAGCAATCATCAATCTTGCAATTTGCAATCTGGCAATCAGCAATCTTGTAATCAGCAATCTTGCAATCAGCAATCTTGCAATCAGCAATCTTGCAATCAGCAATCTTGCAATCAGCAATCTTGCAATCAGCAATCTTGCAATCAGCAATCTTGCAGTCAGCAATCTTGCAATCAGCAATCTTGCAATCAGCAATTTTGCAATCAGCAATCTTGCAATCAGCAATCTTGCAATAAGCAATCTTGAAATCAGCAATCAGCAATCTTGCAATCAGCAATCAGCAATCTTGCAATCAGCAATCTTGCAGTCAGCAATCTTGCAATCAGCAATCTTGCAATCAGCAATCTTGCAATCAGCAATCTTGCAATCAGCAATCTTGCAATCAGCAATCTTGCAATCAGCAATCAGCAATCTTGCAATTAGCAATCTGGCAATCAGCAATCTTGCAATCAGCAATCTTGCAATCAGCAATCTTGCAATCAGCAATCTTGCAATCAGCAATCTTGCAATCAGCAATCTTGCAATCAGCAATCTTGCAATCAGCAATCTTGCAATCAGCAATCTTGCAATCAGCAATCTTGCAATCAGCAATCTTGCAATCAGCAATCTTGCAATTATCAATCTTGCAATCAGCAATTTTGCAATCAGCAATCATCAATCTTGCAATTTGCAATCTGGCAATCAGCAATCTTGCAATCAGCAATCTTGCAATCAGCAATCTTGCAATCAGCAATCTTGCAATCAGCAATCTTGCAATCAGCAATCTTGCAATCAGCAATCAGCAATCTTGCAATCAGCAATCTTGCAATCAGCAATCTTGCAATCAGCAATCAGCAATCTTGCAATTAGCAATCTGGCAATCAGCAATCTTGCAATCAGCAATCTTGCAATCAGCAATCTTGCAATCAGCAATCTTGCAATCAGCAATCTTGCAATCAGCAATCTTGCAATCAGCAATCTTGCAATCAGCAATCTTGCAATCAGCAATCATCAATCTTGCAATTTGCAATCTGGCAATCAGCAATCTTGTAATCAGCAATCTTGCAATCAGCAATCTTGCAATCAGCAATCTTGCAATCAGCAATCTTGCAATCAGCAATCTTGCAATCAGCAATCTTGCAGTCAGCAATCTTGCAATCAGCAATCTTGCAATCAGCAATTTTGCAATCAGCAATCTTGCAATCAGCAATCTTGCAATCAGCAATCTTGAAATCAGCAATCAGCAATCTTGCAATCAGCAATCAGCAATCTTGCAATCAGCAATCTTGCAATCAGCAATCTTGCAATCAGCAATCTTGCAATCAGCAATCTTGCAATCAGCAATCTTGCAATCAGCAATCTTGCAATCAGCAATCTTGCAATCAGCAATCTTGCAATCAGCAATCTTGCAATCAGCAATCTTGCAATCAGCAATCTTGCAATCAGCAAGCTTGCAATCAGCAATCTTGCAATCAGCAATCAGCAATCTTGCAATCAGCAATCAGCAATCTCGCAATTTGCAATCTGGCAATCAGCAATCTTGCAATCAGCAATCTTGCAATCAGCAATCTTGCAATCAGCAATCTTGCAATCAGCAATCTTGCAATCAGCAATCTTGCAATCAGCAATCTTGCAATCAGCAATCTTGCAATCAGCAATCTTGCAATCAGCAATCTTGCAATCAGCAATCTTGCAATCAGCAATCAGCAATCTTGCAATTAGCAATCTGGCAATCAGCAATCTTGCAATCAGCAATCTTGCAATCAGCAATCTTGCAATCAGCAATCTTGCAATCAGCAATCTTGCAATCAGCATTCAGCAATCTTGCAATTTGCAATCTTGCAATCAGCAATCTTGCAATCAGCAATCTTGCAATCAGCAATCTTGCAATCAGCAATCTTGCAATCAGCAATCTTGCAATCAGCAATCATCAATCTTGCAATTTGCAATCTGGCAATCAGCAATCTTGTAATCAGCAATCTTGCAATCAGCAATCTTGCAATCAGCAATCTTGCAATCAGCAATCTTGCAATCAGCAATCTTGCAATCAGCAATCTTGCAATCAGCAATCTTGCAATCAGCAATCTTGCAATCAGCAATCTTGCAATCAGCAATCTTGCAATCAGCAATCTTGCAATCAGCAATCTTGCAATCAGCAATCTTGCAATCAGCAATCTTGCAGTCAGCAATCTTGCAATCAGCAATCTTGCAATCAGCAATTTTGCAATCAGCAATCTTGCAATCAGCAATCTTGAAATCACCAATCAGCAATCTTGCAATCAGCAATCTTGCAATCTTGCAATCAGCAATCTTGCAATCAGCAATCTTGCAATCAGCAATCTTGCAATCAGCAATCTTGCAATCAGCAATCTTGCAATCAGCAATCTTGCAATTAGCAATCTTGCAATCAGCAATCTTGCAATCAGCAATCAGCAATCTTGCAATCAGCAATCAGCAATCTTGCAATCAGCAATCTTGCAATCAGCAATCTTGCAATCAGCAATCTTGCAATCAGCAATCTTGCAATCAGCAATCTTGCAATCAGCAATCTTGCAATCAGCAATCAGCAATCAGCAATCTTGCAATTTGCAATCTGGCAATCAGCAATCTTGCAATCAGCAATCTTGCAATCAGCAATCTTGCAATCAGCAATCTTGCAATCAGCAATCTTGCAATCAGCAATCTTGCAATCAGCAATCTTGCAATCAGCAATCTTGCAATCAGCAATCTTGCAATCAGCAATCTTGCAATCAGCAATCAGCAATCTTGCAATTAGCAATCTGGCAATCAGCAATCTTGCAATCAGCAATCTTGCAATCAGCAATCTTGCAATCAGCATTCAGCAATCTTGCAATTTGCAATCTTGCAATCAGCAATCTTGCAATCAGCAATCTTGCAATCAGCAATCTTGCAATCAGCAATCTTGCAATCAGCAATCTTGCAATCAGCAATCATCAATCTTGCAATTTGCAATCTGGCAATCAGCAATCTTGTAATCAGCAATCTTGCAATCAGCAATCTTGCAATCAGCAATCTTGCAATCAGCAATCTTGCAATCAGCAATCTTGCAATCAGCAATCTTGCAATCAGCAATCTTGCAATCAGCAATCTTGCAATCAGCAATCTTGCAATCAGCAATCAGCAATCTTGCAATCAGCAATCTTGCAATCAGCAATCTTGCAATCTTGCAATCAGCAATCTTGCAATCAGCAATCTTGCAATCAGCAATCTTGCAATCAGCAATCTTGCAATCAGCAATCTTGCAATCAGCAATCTTGCAATCAGCAATCTTGCAACCAGCAATCAACAATCTTGCAATTTGCAATCTGGCAATCTGGCAATCTTGCAATCAGCAAACTTGCAATCAGCAATCTTGCAATTAGCAATCTGGCAATCAGCAATCTTGCAATCAGCAATCTTGCAATCAGCAATCTTGCAATCAGCAATCTTGCAATCAGCAATCTTGCAATCAGAAATCTTGCAATCAGCAATCTTGCAATCAGCAATCTTGCAATCAGCAATCTTGCAATCAGCAATCTTGCAATCTTGCAATCAGCAATCTTGAATCAGCAATCTTGCAATCAGCAATCTTGCAATCAGCAATCTTGCAATCAGCAATCTTGCAATTAGCAATCTGGCAATCAGCAATCTTGCAATCAGCAATCTTGCAATCAGCATTCAGCAATCTTGCAATATGCAATCTTGCAATAAGCAATCTTGCAATCAGCAATCTTGCAATCAGCAATCATCAATCTTGCAATTTGCAATCTGGCAATCAGCAATCTTGTAATCAGCAATCTTGCAATCAGCAATCTTGCAATCAGCAATCTTGCAATCAGCAATCTTGCAATCAGCAATCATCAATCTTGCAATTTGCAATCTGGCAATCAGCAATCTTGCAATCAGCAATCTTGCAATCAGCAATCTTGCAATCAGCAATCTTGCAATCAGCAATCCTGCAATCAGCAATCTTGCAATCAGCAATCTTGCAATCAGCAATCTTGCAATCAGCAATCTTGCAATCAGCAATCTTGCAATCAGCAATCTTGCAATCAGCAATCTTGCAATCAGCAATCTTGCAATCAGCAATCTTGCAATCAGCAATCAGCAATCTTGCAATTAGCAATCTGGCAATCAGCAATCTTGCAATCAGCAATCTTGCAATCAGCAATCTTGCAATCAGCAATCAGCAATCTTGCAATTTGCAATCTGGCAATCAGCAATCTTGCAATCAGCAATCTTGCAATCAGCATTCTTGCAATCAGCAATCTTGCAATCAGCAATCTTGCAATCAGCAATCTTGCAATCAGCAATCTTGCAATCAGCAATTTTGCAATCAGCAATCTTGCAATCAGCAATCTTGCAATCAGCAATCTTGCAATCAGCAATCTTGCAATCAGCAATCTTGCAATCAGCAATCTTGCAATCAGCAATCTTGCAATCAGCAATCTTGCAATCAGCAATCTTGCAATCAGCAATCTTGCAATCAGCAATCAGCAATCTTGCAATCAGCAATCTTTGCAATCAGCAATCTTGCAATCAGCAATCTTGCAATCAGCAATCAGCAATCTTGCAATCAGCAATCTTGCAATCAGCAATCTTGCAATCAGCAATCTTGCAATCAGCAATCTTGCAATCAGCAATCTTGCAATCAGCAATCTTGCAATCTTGCAATCAGCAATCTTGCAATCAGCAATCTTGCAATCAGCAATCAGCAATCTTGGAATTTGCAATCTGGCAATCAGCAATCTTGCAATCAGCAATCTTGCAATCAGCAATCTTGCAATCAGCAATCTTGCAATCAGCAATCTTGCAACCAGCAATCAACAATCTTGAAATTTGCAATCTGGCAATCTGGCAATCTTGCAATCAGCAAACTTGCAATCAGCAATCAGCAATCTTGCAATTAGCAATCTGGCAATCAGCATTCTTGAAATCAGCAATCTTGCAATCAGCAATCTTGCAATCAGCAATCATCAATCTTGCAATTTGCAATCTGGCAATCAGCAATCTTGCAATCAGCAATCTTGCAATCAGCAATCTTGCAATCAGCAATCTTGCAATCAGCAATCTTGAAATCAGCAATCAGCAATCTTGCAATCAGCAATCTTGCAATCTTGCAATCAGCAATCTTGCAATCAGCAAACTTGCAATCAGCAATCTTGCAATCAGCAATCTTGCAATCAGCAATCTTGCAATCAGCAATCTTGCAATCAGCAATCTTGCAATCAGCAATCTTGCAATCAGCAATCT
This sequence comes from Nineta flava, assembly GCA_963920215.1. Taxonomy (NCBI): domain Eukaryota; kingdom Metazoa; phylum Arthropoda; class Insecta; order Neuroptera; family Chrysopidae; genus Nineta; species Nineta flava. The sequence continues at coordinate 559,732 of OY986043.1, read as the reverse complement.
TGCAATCAGCAATCTTGCAATCAGCAATCTTGCAATCAGCAATCTTGCAATCAGCAATCTTGCAATCAGCAATCTTGCAATCAGCAATCTTGCAATCAGCAATCTTGCAATCTTGCAATCAGCAATCTTGCAATCAGCAATCTTGCAATCAGCAATATTGCAATCAGCAATCTTGCAATCAGCAATCTTGCAATCAGCAATCTTGCAATCAGCAATCTTGCAATCAGCAATCTTGCAATCAGCAATCTTGCAATCAGCAATCTTGCAATCAGCAATCAGCAATCTTGGAATTTGCAATCTGGCAATCAGCAATCTTGCAATCAGCAATCTTGCAATCAGCAATCTTGCAATCAGCAATCTTGCAATCAGCAATCTTGCAATCAGCAATCTTGCAACCAGCAATCAACAATCTTGCAATTTGCAATCTGGCAATCTGGCAATCTTGCAATCAGCAAACTTGCAATCAGCAATCAGCAATCTTGCAATTAGCAATCTGGCAATCAGCATTCTTGCAATCAGCAATCTTGCAATCAGCAATCTTGCAATCAGCAATCTTGCAATCAGCAATCTTGCAATCAGCAATCTTGCAATCAGCAATCATCAATCTTGCAATTTGCAATCTGGCAATCAGCAATCTTGCAATCAGCAATCTTGCAATCAGCAATCTTGCAATCAGCAATCTTGAAATCAGCAATCAGCAATCTTGCAATCAGAAATCTTGCAATCTTGCAATCAGCAATCTTGCAATCAGCAAACTTGCAATCAGCAATCTTGCAATCAGCAATCTTGCAATCAGCAATCTTGCAATCAGCAATCTTGCAATCAGCAATCTTGCAATCAGCAATCTTGCAATCAGCAATTTTGCAATCAGCAATCTTGCAATCAGCAATCTTGCAATCAGCAATCTTGCAATCAGCAATCTTGCAATCAGCAATCTTGCAATCAGCAATCTTGCAATCAGCAATCTTGCAATCAGCAATCTTGCAATCAGCAATCTTGCAATCAGCAATCTTGCAATCAGCAATCTTGCAATCAGCAATCAGCAATCTTGCAATCAGCAATCTTTGCAATCAGCAATCTTGCAATCAGCAATCTTGCAATCAGCAATCTTGCAATCAGCAATCTTGCAATCAGCAATCTTGCAATCAGCAATCTTGCAATCAGCAATCTTGCAATCAGCAATCTTGCAATCAGCAATCTTGAAATCAGCAATCTTGCAATCTTGCAATCAGCAATCTTGCAATCAGCAATCTTGCAATCAGCAATCTTGCAATCAGCAATCTTGCAATCAGCAATCAGCAATCTTGGAATTTGCAATCTGGCAATCAGCAATCTTGCAATCAGCAATCTTGCAATCAGCAATCTTGCAATCAGCAATCTTGCAATCAGCAATCTTGCAATCAGCAATCTTGCAACCAGCAATCAACAATCTTGAAATTTGCAATCTGGCAATCTGGCAATCTTGCAATCAGCAAACTTGCAATCAGCAATCAGCAATCTTGCAATTAGCAATCTGGCAATCAGCATTCTTGAAATCAGCAATCTTGCAATCAGCAATCTTGCAATCAGCAATCTTGCAATCAGCAATCATCAATCTTGCAATTTGCAATCTGGCAATCAGCAATCTTGCAATCAGCAATCTTGCAATCAGCAATCTTGCAATCAGCAATCTTGAAATCAGCAATCAGCAATCTTGCAATCAGCAATCTTGCAATCTTGCAATCAGCAATCTTGCAATCAGCAAACTTGCAATCAGCAATCTTGCAATCAGCAATCTTGCAATCAGCAATCTTGCAATCAGCAATCTTGCAATCAGCAATCTTGCAATCAGCAATCTTGCAATCAGCAATCTTGCAATCAGCAATCTTGCAATCAGCAATCTTGCAATCTTGCAATCAGCAATCTTGCAATCAGCAATCTTGCAATCAGCAATCTTGCAATCAGCAATCTTGCAATCAGCAATCTTGCAATCAGCAATCTTGCAATCAGCAATCTTGCAATCAGCAATCAGCAATCTTGCAATCAGCAATCAGCAATCTTGCAATTTGCAATCTGGCAATCAGCAATCTTGCAATCAGCAATCTTGCAATCAGCAATCTTGCAATCAGCAATCTTGCAATCAGCAATCTTGCAATCAGCAATCTTGCAATCAGCAATCTTGCAATCAGCAATCTTGGAATCAGCAATCTTGCAATCAGCAATCTTGCAATCAGCAATCAGCAATCTTGCAATTAGCAATCTTGCAATCAGCAATCTTGCAATCAACAATCTTACAATCAGCAATCTTGCAATCAGCAATCTTGCAATCAGCAATCTTGCAATCAGCAATCAGCAATCTTGCAATTAGCAATCTGGCAATCAGCAATCTTGCAATCAGCAATCTTGCAATCAGCAATCTTGCAATCAGCAATCTTGCATTCAGCAATCTTGCAATCAGCAATCTTGCAATCAGCAATCTTGCAATCAGCAATCTTGCAATCAGCAATCTTGCAATCAGCAATCTTGCAATCAGCAATCTTGCAATCAGCAATCAGCAATCTTGCAATCAGCAATCTTGCAATCAGCAATCTTGCAATCAGCAATCAGCAATCTTGCAATTAGCAATCTGGCAATCAGCAATCTTGCAATCAGCAATCTTGCAATCAGCAATCTTGCAATCAGCAATCTTGCAATCAGCAATCTTGCAATCAGCAATCTTGCAATCAGCAATCATCAATCTTGCAATTTGCAATCTGGCAATCAGCAATCTTGTAATCAGCAATCTTGCAATCAGCAATCTTGCAATCAGCAATCTTGCAATCAGCAATCTTGCAATCAGCAATCTTGCAATCAGCAATCTTGCAGTCAGCAATCTTGCAATCAGCAATCTTGCAATCAGCAATTTTGCAATCAGCAATCTTGCAATCAGCAATCTTGCAATAAGCAATCTTGAAATCAGCAATCAGCAATCTTGCAATCAGCAATCAGCAATCTTGCAATCAGCAATCTTGCAGTCAGCAATCTTGCAATCAGCAATCTTGCAATCAGCAATCTTGCAATCAGCAATCTTGCAATCAGCAATCTTGCAATCAGCAATCTTGCAATCAGCAATCTTGCAATCAGCAATCAGCAATCTTGCAATTAGCAATCTGGCAATCAGCAATCTTGCAATCAGCAATCTTGCAATCAGCAATCTTGCAATCAGCAATCTTGCAATCAGCAATCTTGCAATCAGCAATCTTGCAATCAGCAATCTTGCAATCAGCAATCTTGCAATCAGCAATCTTGCAATCAGCAATCTTGCAATCAGCAATCTTGCAATCAGCAATCTTGCAATTAGCAATCTTGCAATCAGCAATTTTGCAATCAGCAATCATCAATCTTGCAATTTGCAATCTGGCAATCAGCAATCTTGCAATCAGCAATCTTGCAATCAGCAATCTTGCAATCAGCAATCTTGCAATCAGCAATCTTGCAATCAGCAATCTTGCAATCAGCAATCTTGCAATCAGCAATCTTGCAATCAGCAATCTTGCAATCAGCAATCTTGCAATCAGCAATCAGCAATCTTGCAATCAGCAATCTTGCAATCAGCAATCTTGCAATCAGCAATCAGCAATCTTGCAATTAGCAATCTGGCAATCAGCAATCTTGCAATCAGCAATCTTGCAATCAGCAATCTTGCAATCAGCAATCTTGCAATCAGCAATCTTGCAATCAGCAATCTTGCAATCAGCAATCTTGCAATCAGCAATCATCAATCTTGCAATTTGCAATCTGGCAATCAGCAATCTTGTAATCAGCAATCTTGCAATCAGCAATCTTGCAATCAGCAATCTTGCAATCAGCAATCTTGCAATCAGCAATCTTGCAGTCAGCAATCTTGCAATCAGCAATCTTGCAATCAGCAATTTTGCAATCAGCAATCTTGCAATCAGCAATCTTGCAATCAGCAATCTTGAAATCAGCAATCAGCAATCTTGCAATCAGCAATCAGCAATCTTGCAATCAGCAATCTTGCAATCAGCAATCTTGCAATCAGCAATCTTGCAATCAGCAATCTTGCAATCAGCAATCTTGCAATCAGCAATCTTGCAATCAGCAATCTTGCAATCAGCAATCTTGCAATCAGCAATCTTGCAATCAGCAATCTTGCAATCAGCAAGCTTGCAATCAGCAATCTTGCAATCAGCAATCAGCAATCTTGCAATCAGCAATCAGCAATCTCGCAATTTGCAATCTGGCAATCAGCAATCTTGCAATCAGCAATCTTGCAATCAGCAATCTTGCAATCAGCAATCTTGCAATCAGCAATCTTGCAATCAGCAATCTTGCAATCAGCAATCTTGCAATCAGCAATCTTGCAATCAGCAATCTTGCAATCAGCAATCAGCAATCTTGCAATTAGCAATCTGGCAATCAGCAATCTTGCAATCAGCAATCTTGCAATCAGCAATCTTGCAATCAGCAATCTTGCAATCAGCATTCAGCAATCTTGCAATTTGCAATCTTGCAATCAGCAATCTTGCAATCAGCAATCTTGCAATCAGCAATCTTGCAATCAGCAATCTTGCAATCAGCAATCATCAATCTTGCAATTTGCAATCTGGCAATCAGCAATCTTGTAATCAGCAATCTTGCAATCAGCAATCTTGCAATCAGCAATCTTGCAATCAGCAATCTTGCAATCAGCAATCTTGCAATCAGCAATCTTGCAATCAGCAATCTTGCAATCAGCAATCTTGCAATCAGCAATCTTGCAATCAGCAATCTTGCAATCAGCAATCTTGCAATCAGCAATCTTGCAATCAGCAATCTTGCAGTCAGCAATCTTGCAATCAGCAATCTTGCAATCAGCAATTTTGCAATCAGCAATCTTGCAATCAGCAATCTTGAAATCACCAATCAGCAATCTTGCAATCAGCAATCTTGCAATCTTGCAATCAGCAATCTTGCAATCAGCAATCTTGCAATCAGCAATCTTGCAATCAGCAATCTTGCAATCAGCAATCTTGCAATCAGCAATCTTGCAATCAGCAATCTTGCAATTAGCAATCTTGCAATCAGCAATCTTGCAATCAGCAATCAGCAATCTTGCAATCAGCAATCAGCAATCTTGCAATCAGCAATCTTGCAATCAGCAATCTTGCAATCAGCAATCTTGCAATCAGCAATCTTGCAATCAGCAATCTTGCAATCAGCAATCTTGCAATCAGCAATCAGCAATCAGCAATCTTGCAATTTGCAATCTGGCAATCAGCAATCTTGCAATCAGCAATCTTGCAATCAGCAATCTTGCAATCAGCAATCTTGCAATCAGCAATCTTGCAATCAGCAATCTTGCAATCAGCAATCTTGCAATCAGCAATCTTGCAATCAGCAATCTTGCAATCAGCAATCTTGCAATCAGCAATCTTGCAATCAGCAATCTTGCAATCAGCAATCTTGCAATCAGCAATCTTGCAATCAGCAATCTTGCAATCAGCAATCAGCAATCTTGCAATTAGCAATCTGGCAATCAGCAATCTTGCAATCAGCAATCTTGCAATCAGCAATCTTGCAATCAGCAATCAGCAATCTTGCAATTTGCAATCTGGCAATCAGCAATCTTGCAATCAGCAATCTTGCAATCAGCATTCTTGCAATCAGCAATCTTGCAATCAGCAATCTTGCAATCAGCAATCTTGCAATCAGCAATCTTGCAATCAGCAATTTTGCAATCAGCAATCTTGCAATCAGCAATCTTGCAATCAGCAATCTTGCAATCAGCAATCTTGCAATCAGCAATCTTGCAATCAGCAATCTTGCAATCAGCAATCTTGCAATCAGCAATCTTGCAATCAGCAATCTTGCAATCAGCAATCTTGCAATCAGCAATCTTGCAATCAGCAATCAGCAATCTTGCAATCAGCAATCTTTGCAATCAGCAATCTTGCAATCAGCAATCTTGCAATCAGCAATCAGCAATCTTGCAATCAGCAATCTTGCAATCAGCAATCTTGCAATCAGCAATCTTGCAATCAGCAATCTTGCAATCAGCAATCTTGCAATCAGCAATCTTGCAATCTTGCAATCAGCAATCTTGCAATCAGCAATCTTGCAATCAGCAATCTTGCAATCAGCAATCAGCAATCTTGGAATTTGCAATCTGGCAATCAGCAATCTTGCAATCAGCAATCTTGCAATCAGCAATCTTGCAATCAGCAATCTTGCAATCAGCAATCTTGCAACCAGCAATCAACAATCTTGAAATTTGCAATCTGGCAATCTGGCAATCTTGCAATCAGCAAACTTGCAATCAGCAATCAGCAATTTTGCAATTAGCAATCTGGCAATCAGCATTCTTGAAATCAGCAATCTTGCAATCAGCAATCTTGCAATCAGCAATCTTGCAATCAGCAATCATCAATCTTGCAATTTGCAATCTGGCAATCAGCAATCTTGCAATCAGCAATCTTGCAATCAGCAATCTTGCAATCAGCAATCTTGCAATCAGCAATCTTGAAATCAGCAATCAGCAATCTTGCAATCAGCAATCTTGCAATCTTGCAATCAGCAATCTTGCAATCAGCAATCTTGCAATCAGCAATCTTGCAATCAGCAATCTTGCAATCAGCAATCTTGCAATCAGCAATCTTGCAATCAGCAATCTTGCAATCAGCAATCTTGCAATCAGCAATCTTGCAATCAGCAATCTTGCAATCTTGCAATCAGCAATCTTGCAATCAGCAATCTTGCAATCAGCAATATTGCAATCAGCAATCTTGCAATCAGCAATCTTGCAATCAGCAATCTTGCAATCAGCAATCTTGCAATCAGCAATCTTGCAATCAGCAATCTTGCAATCAGCAATCTTGCAATCAGCAATCAGCAATCTTGGAATTTGCAATCTGGCAATCAGCAATCTTGCAATCAGCAATCTTGCAATCAGCAATCTTGCAATCAGCAATCTTGCAATCAGCAATCTTGCAATCAGCAATCTTGCAACCAGCAATCAACAATCTTGCAATTTGCAATCTGGCAATCTGGCAATCTTGCAATCAGCAAACTTGCAATCAGCAATCAGCAATCTTGCAATTAGCAATCTGGCAATCAGCATTCTTGCAATCAGCAATCTTGCAATCAGCAATCTTGCAATCAGCAATCTTGCAATCAGCAATCTTGCAATCAGCAATCATCAATCTTGCAATTTGCAATCTGGCAATCAGCAATCTTGCAATCAGCAATCTTGCAATCAGCAATCTTGCAATCAGCAATCTTGAAATCAGCAATCAGCAATCTTGCAATCAGCAATCTTGCAATCTTGCAATCAGCAATCTTGCAATCAGCAAACTTGCAATCAGCAATCTTGCAATCAGCAATCTTGCAATCAGCAATCTTGCAATCAGCAATCTTGCAATCAGCAATCTTGCAATCAGCAATCTTGCAATCAGCAATCTTGCAATCAGCAATCTTGCAATCAGCAATCTTGCAATCAGCAATCTTGCAATCAGCAATCTTGCAATCAGAAATCTTGCAATCAGCAATCTTGCAATCTTGCAATTAGCAATCTTGCAATCAGCAATCTTGCAATCAGCAATCTTACAATCAGCAATCTTGCAATCAGCAATCTTGCAATCAGCAATCTTGCAACCAGCAATCAACAATCTTGCAATTTGCAATCTGGCAATCTTGCAATCAGCAAACTTGCAATCAGCAATCAGCAATCTTGCAATTAGCAATCTGGCAATCAGCAATCTTGCAATCAGCAATCTTGCAATCAGCAATCTTGCAATCAGCAATCTTGCAATCAGCAATCTTGCAATCAGCAATCTTGCAATCAGCAATCTTGCAATCAGCAATCTTGCAATCAGCAATCATCAATCTTGCAATTTGCAATCTGGCAATCAGCAATCTTGCAATCAGCAATCTTGCAATCAGCAATCTTGCAATCAGCAATCTTGCAATCAGCAATCTTGCAATCAGCAATCTTGCAATCAGCAATCTTGAAATCAGCAATCAGCAATCTTGCAATTAGCAATCTGGCAATCAGCAATCTTGCAATCAGCAATCTTGCAATCAGCAATCTTGCAATCAGCAATCTTGCAATCAGCAATCTTGCAATCAGCAATCTTGCAATCAGCAATCATCAATCTTGCAATTTGCAATCTGGCAATCAGCAATCTTGTAATCAGCAATCTTGCAATCAGCAATCTTGCAATCAGCAATCTTGCAATCAGCAATCTTGCAATCAGCAATCTTGCAATCAGCAATCTTGCAATCAGCAATCTTGCAATCAGCAATCTTGCAATCAGCAATCTTGCAATCAGCAATCTTGCAATCAGCAATCTTGCAGTCAGCAATCTTGCAATCTTGCAATCAGTAATCTTTCAATCAGCAATCTTGCAATCAGCAATCTTGCAATCAGCAATCTTGCAATCAGCAATCTTGCAATCAGCAAGCTTGCAATCAGCAATCTTGCAATCAGCAATCAGCAATCTTGCAATCAGCAATCAGCAATCATCAATCTCGCAATTTGCAATCTGGCAATCAGCAATCTTGCAATCAGCAATCTTGCAATCAGCAATCTTGCAATCAGCAATCTTGCAATCAGCAATCTTGCAATCAGCAATCTCGCAATCAGCAATCTTGCAATCAGCAATCTTGCAATCAGCAATCTTGCAATCAGCAATCTTGCAATCAGCAATCTTGCAATCAGCAATCAGCAATCTTGCAATCAGCAATCTTTGCAATCAGCAATCTTGCAATCAGCAATCTTGCAATCAGCAATCAGCAATCTTGCAATCATGCAATCAGCAATCTTGCAATCAGCAATCTTGCAATCAGCAATCTTGCAATCAGCAATCTTGCAATCAGCAATCTTGCAATCAGCAATCTTGCAATCAGCAATCTTGCAATCAGCAATATTGCAATCAGCAATCTTGCAATCAGCAATCTTGCAATCAGCAATCTTGCAATCAGCAATCTTGCAATCAGCAATCTTGCAATCAGCAATCTTGCAATCAGCAATCTTGCAATCAGCAATCTTGCAATCAGCAATCTTGCAATCAGCAATCTTACAATTAGCAATCTGGCAATCAGCAATCTTGCAATCAGCAATCTTGCAATCAGCAATCAGCAATCTTGCAATTTGCAATCTGGCAATCAGCAATCTTGCAATCAGCAATTTTGCAATCAGCAATCTTGCAATCAGCAATCTTGCAATCAGCAATCTTGCAATTTGCAATCTGGCAATCAGCAATCTTGCAATCAGCAATCTTGCAATCAGCAATTTTGCAATCAGCAATCTTGCAATCAGCAATCAGCAATCTTGCAATCAGCAATCTTGCAATCAGCAATCTTGCAATCAGCAATCTTGCAATCAGCAATCTTGCAATCAGCAATCTTGCAATCAGCAATCTTGCAATCAGCAATCTTGCAATCAGCAATCTTGCAATCAGCAATCTTGCAATCAGCAATCTTGCAATCAGCAATCTTGCAATCAGCAATCAGCAATCTTGCAATTAGCAATCTGGCAATCAGCAATCTTGCAATCAGCAATCTTGCAATCAGCAATCAGCAATCTTGCAATTTGCAATCTGGCAATCAGCAGTCTTGCAATCAGCAATCATCAATCTTGCAATCAGCAATCTTGCAATCAGCAATCTTGCAATCAGCAATCTTGCAATCAGCAATCAGCAATCTTGCAATTAGCAATCTGGCAATCAGCAATCTTGCAATCAGCAATCTTGCAATCAGCAATCTTGCAATCAGCAATCTTGCAATCAGCAATCTTGCAATCAGCAATCTTGCAATCAGCAATCTTGCAATCAGCAATCTTGCAATCAGCAATCTTGCAATCAGCAATCTTGCAATCAGCAATCTTGCAATCAGCAATCTTGCAATCAGCAATCAGCAATCTTGCAATTAGCAATCTTGCAATCAGAAATCTTGCAATCAGCAATCTTACAATCAGCAATCTTGCAATCAGCAATCTTGCAATCTTGCAATCAGCAATCAGCAATCTTGCAATCAGCAATCAGCAATCTTGCAATTAGCAATCTGGCAATCAGCAATCTTGCAATCAGCAATCTTGCAATCAGCAATCTTGCAATCAGCAATCTTGCAATCAGCAATCTTGCAATCAGCAATCTTGCAATCAGCAATCTTGCAATCAGCAATCTTGCAATCAGCAATCTTGCAATCAGCAATCTTGCAATCAGCAATCTTGCAATCAGCAATCTTGCAATTTGCAATCTGGCAATCAGCAATCTTGCAATCAGCAATCTTGCAATCAGCAATCTTGCAATCAGCAATCTTGCAATCAGCAATCTTGCAATCAGCAATCAGCAATCTTGCAATTAGCAATCTTGCAATCAGAAATCTTGCAATCAGCAATCTTACAATCAGCAATCTTGCAATCAGCAATCTTGCAATCTTGCAATCAGCAATCAGCAATCTTGCAATCAGCAATCAGCAATCTTGCAATTAGCAATCTGGCAATCAGCAATCTTGCAATCAGCAATCTTGCAATCAGCAATCTTGCAATCAGCAATCTTGCAATCAGCAATCTTGCAATCAGCAATCTTGCAATCAGCAATCTTGCAATCAGCAATCTTGCAATCAGCAATCTTGCAATCAGCAATCTTGCAATCAGCAATCTTGCAATCAGCAATCTTGCAATCAGCAATCTTGCAATCAGCAATCTTGCAATCAGCAATCATCAATCTTGCAATTTGCAATCTGGCAATCAGCAATCTTGCAATCAGCAATCTTGCAATCAGCAATCTTGCAATCAGCAATCTTGCAATCAGCAATCTTGCAATCAGCAATCTTGCAATCAGCAATCTTGCAATCAGCAATCTTGCAATCAGCAATCAGCAATCTTGCAATTAGCAATCTGGCAATCAGCAATCTTGTAATCAGCAATCTTGCAATCAGCAATCTTGCAATCAGCAATCTTGCAATCAGCAATCTTGCAATCAGCAATCTTGCAATCAGCATTCAGCAATCATCAATCTTGCAATTTGCAATCTGGCAATCAGCAATCTTGTAATCAGCAATCTTGCAATCAGCAATCTTGCAATCAGCAATCTTGCAATCAGCAATCTTGCAGTCAGCAATCTTGCAATCAGCAATCTTGCAATCAGCAATTTTGCAATCAGCAATCTTGCAATCAGCAATCTTGCAATCAGCAATCTTGAAATCAGCAATCAGCAATCTTGCAATCAGCAATCTTGCAATTAGCAATCTGGCAATCAGCAATCTTTTAATCAGCAATCTTGCAATCAGCAATCTTGCAATCAGCAATTTGCAATCTGGCAATCAGCAATCTGGCAATCAGCAATCTTGCAATCAGCAATCTTGCAATCAGCATTCTTGCAATCAGCAATCTTGCAATCAGCAATCTTGCAATCAGCAATCTTGCAATCAGCAATCTTGCAATCAGCAATTTTGCAATCAGCAATCTTGCAATCAGCAATCTTGCAATCAGCAATCTTGCAATCAGCAATCTTGCAATCAGCAATCTTGCAATCAACAATCTTGCAATCAGCAATCTTGCAATCAGCAATCTTGCAATCAGCAATCATCAATCTTGCAATTTGCAATCTGGCAATCAGCAATCTTGCAATCAGCAATCTTGCAATCAGCAATCTTGCAATCAGCAATCTTGCAATCAGAAATCTTGCAATCAGCAATCTTGCAATCAGCAATCTTGCAATCTTGCAATTAGCAATCTTGCAATCAGCAATCTTGCAATCAGCAATCTTACAATCAGCAATCTTGCAATCAGCAATCTTGCAATCAGCAATCTTGCAACCAGCAATCAACAATCTTGCAATTTGCAATCTGGCAATCTTGCAATCAGCAAACTTGCAATCAGCAATCAGCAATCTTGCAATTAGCAATCTGGCAATCAGCAATCTTGCAATCAGCAATCTTGCAATCAGCAATCTTGCAATCAGCAATCTTGCAATCAGCAATCTTGCAATCAGCAATCTTGCAATCAGCAATCTTGCAATCAGCAATCTTGCAATCAGCAATCATCAATCTTGCAATTTGCAATCTGGCAATCAGCAATCTTGCAATCAGCAATCTTGCAATCAGCAATCTTGCAATCAGCAATCTTGCAATCAGCAATCTTGCAATCAGCAATCTTGCAATCAGCAATCTTGCAATCAGCAATCTTGAAATCAGCAATCAGCAATCTTGCAATTAGCAATCTGGCAATCAGCAATCTTGCAATCAGCAATCTTGCAATCAGCAATCTTGCAATCAGCAATCTTGCAATCAGCAATCTTGCAATCAGCAATCTTGCAATCAGCAATCATCAATTTGCAATTTGCAATCTGGCAATCAGCAATCTTGTAATCAGCAATCTTGCAATCAGCAATCTTGCAATCAGCAATCTTGCAATCAGCAATCTTGCAATCAGCAATCTTGCAATCAGCAATCTTGCAATCAGCAATCTTGCAATCAGCAATCTTGCAATCAGCAATCTTGCAATCAGCAATCTTGCAATCAGCAATCTTGCAGTCAGCAATCTTGCAATCTTGCAATCAGCAATCTTGCAATCAGTAATCTTTCAATCAGCAATCTTGCAATCAGCAATCTTGCAATCAGCAATCTTGCAATCAGCAATCTTGCAATCAGCAATCTTGCAATCAGCAATCTTGCAATCAGCAAGCTTGCAATCAGCAATCTTGCAATCAGCAATCAGCAATCTTGCAATCAGCAATCAGCAATCATCAATCTCGCAATTTGCAATCTGGCAATCAGCAATCTTGCAATCAGCAATCTTGCAATCAGCAATCTTGCAATCAGCAATCTTGCAATCAGCAATCTTGCAATCAGCAATCTCGCAATCAGCAATCTTGCAATCAGCAATCTTGCAATTCAGCAATCTTGCAATCAGCAATCTTGCAATCAGCAATCTTGCAATCAGCAATCAGCAATCTTGCAATCAGCAATCTTTGCAATCAGCAATCTTGCAATCAGCAATCTTGCAATCAGCAATCAGCAATCTTGCAATCATGCAATCAGCAATCTTGCAATCAGCAATCTTGCAATCAGCAATCTTGCAATCAGCAATCTTGCAATCAGCAATCTTGCAATCAGCAATCTTGCAATCAGCAATCTTGCAATCAGCAATATTGCAATCAGCAATCTTGCAATCAGCAATCTTGCAATCAGCAATCTTGCAATCAGCAATCTTGCAATCAGCAATCTTGCAATCAGCAATCTTGCAATCAGCAATCTTGCAATCAGCAATCTTGCAATCAGCAATCTTGCAATCAGCAATCTTGCAATCAGCAATCTTACAATTAGCAATCTGGCAATCAGCAATCTTGCAATCAGCAATCTTGCAATCAGCAATCAGCAATCTTGCAATTTGCAATCTGGCAATCAGCAATCTTGCAATCAGCAATTTTGCAATCAGCAATCTTGCAATCAGCAATCTTGCAATCAGCAATCTTGCAATTTGCAATCTGGCAATCAGCAATCTTGCAATCAGCAATCTTGCAATCAGCAATTTTGCAATCAGCAATCTTGCAATCAGCAATCAGCAATCTTGCAATCAGCAATCTTGCAATCAGCAATCTTGCAATCAGCAATCTTGCAATCAGCAATCTTGCAATCAGCAATCTTGCAATCAGCAATCTTGCAATCAGCAATCTTGCAATCAGCAATCTTGCAATCAGCAATCTTGCAATCAGCAATCTTGCAATCAGCAATCAGCAATCTTGCAATTAGCAATCTGGCAATCAGCAATCTTGCAATCAGCAATCTTGCAATCAGCAATCAGCAATCTTGCAATTTGCAATCTGGCAATCAGCAGTCTTGCAATCAGCAATCATCAATCTTGCAATCAGCAATCTTGCAATCGGCAATCTTGCAATCAGCAATCTTGCAATCAGCAATCAGCAATCTTGCAATTAGCAATCTGGCAATCAGCAATCTTGCAATCAGCAATCTTGCAATCAGCAATCTTGCAATCAGCAATCTTGCAATCAGCAATCTTGCAATCAGCAATCTTGCAATCAGCAATCTTGCAATCAGCAATCTTGCAATCAGCAATCATCAATCTTGCAATTTGCAATCTGGCAATCAGCAATCTTGTAATCAGCAATCTTGCAATCAGCAATCTTGCAATCAGCAATCTTGCAATCAGCAATCTTGAAATTAGCAATCAGCAATCTTGCAATCAGCAATCTTGCAATCAGCAATTTTGCAATCAGCAATCTTGCAATCAGCAATCAGCAATCCAGCAATCTTGCAATCAGCAATCTTGCAATCAGCAATCTTGCAATCAGCAATCTTGCAATCAGCAATCTTGCAATCAGCAATCTTGCAATCAGCAATCTTGCAATCAGCAATCTTGCAATCAGCAATCTTGCAATCAGCAATCTTGCAATCAGCAATCTTGCAATCAGCAATCTTGCAATCAGCAATCTTGCAATCAGCAATCTTGCAATCAGCAATCTTGCAATCAGCAATCTTGCAATCAGCAATCTTGCAATCAGCAATCTTGCAATCAGCAATCTTGCAATCAGCAATCAGCAATCTTGCAATTAGCAATCTTGCAATCAGAAATCTTGCAATCAGCAATCTTACAATCAGCAATCTTGCAATCAGCAATCTTGCAATCTTGCAATCAGCAATCAGCAATCTTGCAATCAGCAATCAGCAATCTTGCAATTAGCAATCTGGCAATCAGCAATCTTGCAATCAGCAATCTTGCAATCAGCAATCTTGCAATCAGCAATCTTGCAATCAGCAATCTTGCAATCAGCAATCTTGCAATCAGCAATCTTGCAATCAGCAATCTTGCAATCAGCAATCTTGCAATCAGCAATCTTGCAATCAGCAATCTTGCAATCAGCAATCTTGCAATCAGCAATCTTGCAATCAGCAATCTTGCAATCAGCAATCTTGCAATTTGCAATCTGACAATCAGCAATCTTGCAATCAGCAATCTTGCAATCAGCAATCTTGCAATCAGCAATCTTGCAATCAGCAATCTTGCAATCAGCAATCTTGCAATCAGCAATCAGCAATCTTGCAATTAGCAATCTTGCAATCAGAAATCTTGCAATCAGCAATCTTACAATCAGCAATCTTGCAATCAGCAATCTTGCAATCTTGCAATCAGCAATCAGCAATCTTGCAATCAGCAATCAGCAATCTTGCAATTAGCAATCTGGCAATCAGCAATCTTGCAATCAGCAATCTTGCAATCAGCAATCTTGCAATCAGCAATCTTGCAATCAGCAATCTTGCAATCAGCAATCTTGCAATCAGCAATCTTGCAATCAGCAATCTTGCAATCAGCAATCTTGCAATCAGCAATCTTGCAATCAGCAATCTTGCAATCAGCAATCTTGCAATCAGCAATCTTGCAATCAGCAATCTTGCAATCAGCAATCATCAATCTTGCAATTTGCAATCTGGCAATCAGCAATCTTGCAATCAGCAATCTTGCAATCAGCAATCTTGCAATCAGCAATCTTGCAATCAGCAATCTTGCAATCAGCAATCTTGCAATCAGCAATCTTGCAATCAGCAATCTTGCAATCAGCAATCAGCAATCTTGCAATTAGCAATCTGGCAATCAGCAATCTTGTAATCAGCAATCTTGCAATCAGCAATCTTGCAATCAGCAATCTTGCAATCAGCAATCTTGCAATCAGCATTCAGCAATCATCAATCTTGCAATTTGCAATCTGGCAATCAGCAATCTTGTAATCAGCAATCTTGCAATCAGCAATCTTGCAATCAGCAATCTTGCAATCAGCAATCTTGCAGTCAGCAATCTTGCAATCAGCAATCTTGCAATCAGCAATTTTGCAATCAGCAATCTTGCAATCAGCAATCTTGCAATCAGCAATCTTGAAATCAGCAATCAGCAATCTTGCAATCAGCAATCTTGCAATTAGCAATCTGGCAATCAGCAATCTTTTAATCAGCAATCTTGCAATCAGCAATCTTGCAATCAGCAATTTGGCATCAGCAATTTGCAATCTGGCAATCAGCAATCTGGCAATCAGCAATCTTGCAATCAGCAATCTTGCAATCAGCATTCTTGCAATCAGCAATCTTGCAATCAGCAATCTTGCAATCAGCAATCTTGCAATCAGCAATCTTGCAATCAGCAATTTTGCAATCAGCAATCTTGCAATCAGCAATCTTGCAATCAGCAATCTTGCAATCAGCAATCTTGCAATCAGCAATCTTGCAATCAACAATCTTGCAATCAGCAATCTTGCAATCAGCAATCTTGCAATCAGCAATCTTGCAATCAGCAATCTTGCAATCAGCAATCTTGCAATCAGCAATCTTGCAATCAGCAATCTTGCAATCTTGCAATCAGCAATCTTGCAATCAGCAATCTTGCAATCAGCAATCTTGCAATCAGCAATCTTGCAATCAGCAATCTTGCAATCAGCAATCTTGCAATCAGCAAACTTGCAATCAGTAATCAGCAATCTTGCAATCAGCAATCTTGAATCAGCAATCTTGCAATCAGCAATCTTGCAATCAGCAATCTTGCAATCAGCAATCTTGCAATCAGCAATCTTGCAATCAGCAATCTTGCAATCAGCAATCTTGCAATCAGCAATCATCAATCTTGCAATTTGCAATCTGGCAATCAGCAATCTTGCAATCAGCAATCTTGCAATCAGCAATCTTGCAATCAGCAATCTTGCAATCAGCAATCTTGCAATCAGCAATCTTGCAATCAGCAATCTTGCAATCAGCAATCTTGCAATCAGCAATCAGCAATCTTGCAATTAGCAATCTGGCAATCAGCAATCTTGTAATCAGCAATCTTGCAATCAGCAATCTTGCAATCAGCAATCTTGCAATCAGCAATCTTGCAATCAGCATTCAGCAATCATCAATCTTGCAATTTGCAATCTGGCAATCAGCAATCTTGTAATCAGCAATCTTGCAATCAGCAATCTTGCAATCAGCAATCTTGCAATCAGCAATCTTGCAGTCAGCAATCTTGCAATCAGCAATCTTGCAATCAGCAATTTTGCAATCAGCAATCTTGCAATCAGCAATCTTGCAATCAGCAATCTTGAAATCAGCAATCAGCAATCTTGCAATCAGCAATCTTGCAATTAGCAATCTGGCAATCAGCAATCTTTTAATCAGCAATCTTGCAATCAGCAATCTTGCAATCAGCAATTTGGCATCAGCAATTTGCAATCTGGCAATCAGCAATCTGGCAATCAGCAATCTTGCAATCAGCAATCTTGCAATCAGCATTCTTGCAATCAGCAATCTTGCAATCAGCAATCTTGCAATCAGCAATCTTGCAATCAGCAATCTTGCAATCAGCAATTTTGCAATCAGCAATCTTGCAATCAGCAATCTTGCAATCAGCAATCTTGCAATCAGCAATCTTGCAATCAGCAATCTTGCAATCAACAATCTTGCAATCAGCAATCTTGCAATCAGCAATCTTGCAATCAGCAATCTTGCAATCAGCAATCTTGCAATCAGCAATCTTGCAATCAGCAATCTTGCAATCAGCAATCTTGCAATCTTGCAATCAGCAATCTTGCAATCAGCAATCTTGCAATCAGCAATCTTGCAATCAGCAATCTTGCAATCAGCAATCTTGCAATCAGCAATCTTGCAATCAGCAAACTTGCAATCAGTAATCAGCAATCTTGCAATCAGCAATCTTGAATCAGCAATCTTGCAATCAGCAATCTTGCAATCAGCAATCTTGCAATCAGCAATCTTGCAATCAGCAATCTTGCCATCAGCAATCTTGCAATTTGCAATCTGGCAATCAGCAATCTTGCAATCAGCAATCTTGCAATCAGCAATCTTGCAATCAGCAATCTTGCAATCAGCAATCTTGCAATCAGCAATCTTGCAATCAGCAATCTTGCAATCAGCAATCTTGCAATCAGCAATCTTGCAATCAGCAATCTTGCAATCTTGCAATCAGCAATCTTGCAATCAGAAATCTTGCAATCAGCAATCTTGCAATCAGCAATCTTGCAATCAGCAATCTTGCAATCAGCAATCTTGCAATCAGCAAACTTGCAATCAGCAATCTTGCAATCAGCAATCTTGCAATCAGCAATCTTGCAATCAGCAATCTTGCAATCAGCAATCTTGCAATCAGCAATCTTGCAATCAGCAATCTTGCAATCAGCAATCAGCAATCTTGCAACTAGCAATCTGGCAATCAGCAATCTTGCAATCAGCAATCTTGCAATCAGCAATCTTGCAATCAGCAATCTTGCAATTTGCAATCTGGCAATCAGCAATCTTGCAATCAGCAATCTTGCAATCAGCATTCTTGCAATCAGCAATCTTGCAATC
Organism: Nineta flava; assembly: GCA_963920215.1. Taxonomy (NCBI): domain Eukaryota; kingdom Metazoa; phylum Arthropoda; class Insecta; order Neuroptera; family Chrysopidae; genus Nineta; species Nineta flava. The sequence continues at coordinate 541,423 of OY986043.1, read as the reverse complement.
AGCAATGTTGCAATCAGCAATCTTGCAATCAGCAATTTTGCAATCAGCAATCTTGCAATCAGCAATCTTGCAATCAGCAATCTTGCAATCAGCAATCTTGCAATCAGCAATCTTGCAATCAGCAATCTTGCAATCAGCAATCTTGCAATCAGCAATCTTGCAATCAGCAATCTTGCAATCAGCAATCTTGCAATCAGCAATCAGCAATCTTGCAATCAGCAATCTTTGCAATCAGCAATCTTGCAATCAGCAATCTTGCAATCAGCAATCTTGCAATCTTGCAATCAGCAATCTTGCAATCAGCAATCTTGCAATCAGCAATCTTGCAATCAGCAATCTTGCAATCAGCAATCTTGCAATCAGCAATCTTGCAATCAGCAATCTTGCAATCTTGCAATCAGCAATCTTGCAATCAGAAATCTTGCAATCAGAAATCTTGCAATCAGCAATCTTGCAATCAGCAATCTTGCAATCAGCAATCTTGCAATCAGCAATCTTGCAATCAGCAATCAGCAATTTTGCAATCAGCAATCTTGCAATCAGCAATCTTGCAATCAGCAATCTTGCAATCAGCAATCTTGCAATCAGCAATCTTGCAATCAGCAATCATGCAATCAGCAATCTTGCAATCAGCAATCTTGCAATCAGCAATCTTGCAATCAGCAATCTTGCAATCAGCAATCTTGCAATCAGCAATCTTGCAATCAGCAATCTTGCAATCAGCAATCTTGCAATCAGCAATCTTGCAATCAGCAATCAGCAATCTTGCAATTAGCAATCTGGCAATCAGCAATCTTGCAATCAGCAATCTTGCAATCAGCAATCTTGCAATCAGCAATCTTGCAATCAGCAATCTTGCAATCAGCAATCTTGCAATCAGCAATCTTGCAATTTGCAATCTGGCAATCAGCAATCTTGCAATCAGCAATCTTGCAATCAGCATTCTTGCAATCAGCAATCTTGCAATCAGCAATCTTGCAATTTTGCAATCAGCAATCTTGCAATCAGCAATCTTGCAATCAGCAATCTTGCAATCAGCAATCTTGCAATCAGCAATCTTGCAATCAGCAATCTTGCAATCAGCAATCTTGCAATCAGCAATCTTGCAATCAGCAATCTTGCAATCAGCAATCTTGCAATCAGCAATCTTGCAATCAGCAATCAGCAATCTTGCAATCAGCAATCTTTGCAATCAGCAATCTTGCAATCAGCAATCAGCAATCTTGCAATCAGCAATCTTGCAATCAGCAATCTTGCAATCAGCAATCTTGCAATCAGCAATCTTGCAATCAGCAATCTTGCAATCAGCAATCTTGCAATCAGCAATCTTGCAATCAGCAATCTTGCAATCAGCAATCTTGCAATCAGCAATCTTGCAATCAGCAATCTTGCAATCAGCAATCTTGCAATCAGCAATCTTGCAATCAGCAATCTTGCAATCAGCAATCTTGCAATCAGCAATCTTGCAATCAGCAATCTTGCAATCAGCAATATTGCAATCAGCAATCTTGCAATCAGCAATCTTGCAATCAGCAATCTTGCAATCAGCAATCTTGCAATCAGCAATCTTGCAATCAGCAATCTTGCAATCAGCAATCAGCAATCTTGGAATTTGCAATCTGGCAATCAGCAATCTTGCAATCAGCAATCTTGCAATCAGCAATCTTGCAAACAGCAATCTTGCAATCAGCAATCTTGCAATCAGCAATCTTGCAATCAGCAATCTTGCAATCAGCAATCTTGCAATCAGCAATCTTGCAATCAGCAATCTTGCAATCAGCAATCTTGCAATCAGCAATCTTGCAATCAGCAATCAGCAATCTTGCAATTAGCAATCTTGCAATCAGCAATCTTGCAATCAGCAATCTTACAATCAGCAATCTTGCAATCAGCAATCTTGCAATCAGCAATCTTGCAATCAGCAATCTTGCAATCAGCAATCTTGCAATCAGCAATCTTGCAATCAGCAATCATCAATCTTGCAATTTGCAATCTGGCAATCAGCAATCTTGCAATCAGCAATCTTGCAATCAGCAATCTTGCAATCAGCAATCTTGCAATCAGCAATCTTGCAATCAGCAATCTTGCAATCAGCAATCTTGCAATCAGCAATCTTGCAATCAGCAATCTTGCAATCAGCAATCAGCAATCTTGCAATTAGCAATCTGGCAATCAGCAATCTTGTAATCAGCAATCTTGCAATCAGCAATCTTGCAATCAGCAATCTTGCAATCAGCAATCTTGCAATCAGCAATCTTGCAATCAGCAATCTTGCAATCAGCAATCATCAATCTTGCAATTTGCAATCTGGCAATCAGCAATCTTGCAATCAGCAATCTTGCAATCAGCAATCTTGCAATCAGCAATCTTGCAATCAGCAATCTTGCAGTCAGCAATCTTGCAATCAGCAATCTTGCAATCAGCAATCTTGCAATCAGCAATCTTGCAATCAGCAATCTTGCAATCAGCAATCTTGCAATCAGCAATCTTGCAATCAGCAATCTTGCAATCAGCAATCTTGCAATCAGCAATCTTGCAATCAGCAATCTTGCAATCAGCAATCTTGCAATCAGCAATCTTGCAATCAGCAATCTTGCAATCAGCAATCTTGCAATCAGCAATCTTGCAATCAGCAATCTTGCAATCAGCAATCTTGCAATCAGCAATCTTGCAATCAGCAATCAGCAATCTTGCAATTTGCAATCTGGCAATCAGCAATCTTACAATCAGCAATCTTGCAATCAGCAATCTTGCAATCAGCAATCTTGCAATCAGCAATCTTGCAATCAGCAATCTTGCAATCAGCAATCTTGCAATTAGCAATCTGGCAATCAGCAATCTTGCAATCAGCAATCTTGCAATTTGCAATCTGGCAATCAGCAATCTTGCAATCAGCAATCTTGCAATCAGCAATCTTGCAATCAGCAATCTTGCAATCAGCAATCTTGCAATCAGCAATCTTGCAATTAGCAATCTGGCAATCAGCAATCTTGCAATCAGCAATCTTGCAATCAGCAATCTTGCAATCAGCAATCTTGCAATCAGCAATCTTGCAATCAGCAATCTTGCAATCAGCAATCTTGCAATCAGCAATTTTGCAATCAGCAATCTTGCAATCAGCAATCAGCAATCTTGCAATCAGCAATCTTGCAATCAGCAATCTTGCAATCAGCAATCAGCAATCTTGCAATCAGCAATCTTGCAATCAGCAATCTTGCAATCAGCAATCTTGCAATCAGAATCTTGCGATCAGCAATCTTGCAATCAGCAATCTTGCAATCAGCAATCTTGCAATCAGCAATCTTTCAATCAGCAATCTTGCAATCAGCAATCTTGCAATCTTGCAATCAGCAATCTTGCAATCAGCAATCTTGCAATCAGCAATCTTGCAATCAGCAATCTTGCAATCAGCAATCAGCAATCTTGCAATTAGCAATCTGGCAATCAGCAATCTTGCAATCAGCAAGCTTGCAATCAGCAATCTTGCAATCAGCAATCTTGCAATCAGCAATCTTGCAATCAGCAATCTTGCAATCAGCAATCATCAATCTTGCAATTTGCAATCTGGCAATCAGCAATCTTGTAATCAGCAATCTTGCAATCAGCAATCTTGCAATCAGCAATCTTGCAATCAGCAATCTTGCAATCAGCAATCATGCAATCAGCAATCTTGCAATCAGCAATCTTGCAATCAGCAATCTTGCAGTCAGCAATCTTGCAATCAGCAATCTTGCAATCAGCAATTTTGCAATCAGCAATCTTGCAATCAGCAATCTTGAAATCAGCAATTAGCAATCTTGCAATCAGCAATCTTGCAATCTTGCAATCAGCAATCTTGCAATCAGCAATCTTGCAATCAGCAATCTTGCAATCAGCAATCTTGCAATCAGCAATCTTGCAATCAGCAATCTTGCAATCAGCAATCTTGCAATCAGCAATCTTGCAATCAGCAATCTTGCAATCAGCAATCAGCAATCTTGCAATCAGCAATCAGCAATCTTGCAATTTGCAATCTGGCAATCAGCAATCTTGCAATCAGCAATCTTGCAATCAGCAATCTTGCAATCAGCAATCTTGCAATCAGCAATCTTGCAATCAGCAATCTTGCAATCAGCAATCTTGCAATCAGCAATCTTGCAATCAGCAATCTTGCAATCAGCAATCTTGCAATCAGCAATCTTGCAATCAGCAATCTTGCAATCAGCAATCTTGCAATCAGCAATCTTGCAATCAGCAATCTTGCAATCAGCAATCTTGCAATCAGCAATCTTGCAATCAGCAATCTTGCAATCAGCAATCTTGCAATCAGCAATCTTGCAATCAGCAATCTTGCAATCAGCAATCTTGCAATCAGCAATCATCAATCTTGCAATTTGCAATCTGGCAATCAGCAATCTTGCAATCAGCAATCTTGCAATCAGCAATCTTGCAATCAGCAATCTTGCAATCAGCAATCTTGCAATCAGCAATTTTGCAATCAGCAATCTTGCAATCAGCAATCTTGCAATCAGCAATCTTGCAATCAGCAATCTTGCAATCAGCAATCTTGCAATCAACAATCTTGCAATCAGCAATCTTGCAATCAGCAATCTTGCAATCAGCAATCTTGCAATCAGCAATCTTGCAATCAGCAATCTTGCAATCAGCAATCTTGCAATCAGCAATCTTGCAATCAGCAATCTTGCAATCAGCAATCTTGCAATCTTGCAATCAGCAATCTTGCAATCAGCAATCTTGCAATCAGCAATCTTGCAATCAGCAATCTTGCAATCAGCAATCTTGCAATCAGCAAACTTGCAATCAGTAATCAGCAATCTTGCAATCAGCAATCTTGAATCAGCAATCTTGCAATCAGCAATCTTGCAATCAGCAATCTTGCAATCAGCAATCTTGCAATCAGCAATCTTGCCATCAGCAATCTTGCCATCAGCAATCTTGCAATTTGCAATCTGGCAATCAGCAATCTTGCAATCAGCAATCTTGCAATCAGCAATCTTGCAATCAGCAATCTTGCAATCAGCATTCTTGCAATCAGCAATCTTGCAATCAGCAATCTTGCAATCAGCAATCTTGCAATCAGCAATCTTGCAATCTTGCAATCAGCAATCTTGCAATCAGAAATCTTGCAATCAGCAATCTTGCAATCAGCAATCTTGCAATCAGCAATCTTGCAATCAGCAATCAGCAATCTTGCAATTAGCAATCTGGCAATCAGCAATCTTGCAATCAGCAATCTTGCAATCAGCAATCTTGCAATCAGCAATCTTGCAATTTGCAATCTGGCAATCAGCAATCTTGCAATTAGCAATCTGGCAATCAGCAATCTTGCAATCAGCAATCTTGCAATCAGCAATCTTGCAATCAGCAATCTTGCAATCAGCAATCTTGCAATTTGCAATCTGGCAATCTGCAATCTTGCAATCAGCAATCTTGCAATCAGCTTTCTTGCAATCAGCAATCTTGCAATCAGCAATGTTGCAATTAGCAATCTTGCAATCAGCAATTTTGCAATCAGCAATCTTGCAATCAGCAATCTTGCAATCAGCAATCTTGCAATCAGCAATCTTGCAATCAGCAATCTTGCAATCAGCAATCTTGCAATCAGCAATCTTGCAATCAGCAATCTTGCAATCAGCAATCTTGCAATCAGCAATCTTGCAATCAGCAATCTTGCAATCAGTAATCAGCAATCTTGCAATCAGCAATCTTGAATCAGCAATCTTGCAATCAGCAATCTTGCAATCAGCAATCTTGCAATCAGCAATCTTGCAATCAGCAATCTTGCAATCAGCAATCTTGCCATCAGCAATCTTGCAATTTGCAATCTGGCAATCAGCAATCTTGCAATCAGCAATCTTGCGATCAGCAATCTTGCAATCAGCAATCTTGCAATCAGCAATCTTGCAATCAGCAATCTTGCAATCAGCAATCTTGCAATCAGCAATCTTGCAATCAGCAATCTTGCAATCAGCAATCTTGCAATCTTGCAATCAGCAATCTTGCAATCAGAAATCTTGCAATCAGCAATCTTGCAATCAGCAATCTTGCAATCAGCAATCAGCAATTTTGCAATCAGCAATCTTGCAATCAGCAATCTTGCAATCAGCAATCTTGCAATCAGCAATCTTGCAATCAGCAATCTTGCAATCAGCAATCTTGCAATCAGCAATCTTGCAATCAGCAATCTTGCAATCAGCAATCTTGCAATCAGCAATCTTGCAATCAGCAATCTTGCAATCAGCAATCTTGCAATCAGCAATCTTGCAATCAGCAATCTTGCAATCAGCAATCTTGCAATCAGCAATCAGCAATCTTGCAATTAGCAATCTGGCAATCAGCAATCTTGCAATCAGCAATCTTGCAATCAGCAATCTTGCAATCAGCAATCTTGCAATCAGCAATCTTGCAATCAGCAATCTTGCAATTTGCAATCTGGCAATCAGCAATCTTGCAATCAGCAATCTTGCAATCAGCATTCTTGCAATCAGCAATCTTGCAATCAGCAATTTTGCAATCAGCAATCTTGCAATCAGCAATCTTGCAATCAGCAATCTTGCAATCAGCAATCTTGCAATCAGCAATCTTGCAATCAGCAATCTTGCAATCAGCAATCTTGCAATCAGCAATCTTGCAATCAGCAATCTTGCAATCAGCAATCAGCAATCTTGCAATCAGCAATCTTTGCAATCAGCAATCTTGCAATCAGCAATCAGCAATCTTGCAATCAGCAATCTTGCAATCAGCAATCTTGCAATCAGCAATCTTGCAATCAGCAATCTTGCAATCAGCAATCTTGCAATCAGCAATCTTGCAATCAGCAATCTTGCAATCAGCAATCTTGCAATCAGCAATCTTGCAATCAGCAATCTTGCAATCAGCAATCTTGCAATCAGCAATCTTGCAATCAGCAATCTTGCAATCAGCAATCTTGCAATCAGCAATCTTGCAATCAGCAATCTTGCAATCAGCAATCTTGCAATCAGCAATCTTGCAATCAGCAATCTTGCAATCAGCAATCTTGCAATCAGCAATATTGCAATCAGCAATCTTGCAATCAGCAATCTTGCAATCAGCAATCTTGCAATCAGCAATCTTGCAATCAGCAATCTTGCAATCAGCAATCAGCAATCTTGGAATTTGCAATCTGGCAATCAGCAATCTTGCAATCAGCAATCTTGCAATCAGCAATCTTGCAATCAGCAATCTTGCAATCAGCAATCTTGCAAACAGCAATCTTGCAATCAGCAATCTTGCAAACAGCAATCTTGCAATCAGCAATCTTGCAATCAGCAATCTTGCAATCAGCAATCTTGCAATCAGCAATCTTGCAATCAGCAATCTTGCAATCAGCAATCTTGCAATCAGCAATCTTGCAATCAGCAATCTTGCAATCAGCAATCTTGCAATCAGCAATCAGCAATCTTGCAATTAGCAATCTTGCAATCAGCAATCTTGCAATCAGCAATCTTACAATCAGCAATCTTGCAATCAGCAATCTTGCAATCAGCAATCTTGCAATCAGCAATCTTGCAATCAGCAATCTTGCAATCAGCAATCAGCAATCTTGCAATTAGCAATCTGGCAATCAGCAATCTTGCAATCAGCAATCTTGCAATCAGCAATCTTGCAATCAGCAATCTTGCAATCAGCAATCTTGCAATCAGCAATCTTGCAATCAGCAATCTTGCAATCAGCAATCTTGCAATCAGCAATCTTGCAATCAGCAATCTTGCAATCAGCAATCTTGCAATCAGCAATCTTGCAATCAGCAATCTTGCAATCAGCAATCTTGCAATCAGCAATCTTGCAATCAGCAATCTTGCAATCAGCAATCTTGCAATCAGCAATCTTGCAATCAGCAATCTTGCAATCAGCAATCTTGCAATCAGCAATCTTGCAATCAGCAATCTTGCAATCAGCAATCTTGCAATCAGCAATCTTGCAATCAGCAATCTTGCAATCAGCAATCTTGCAATCAGCAATCTTGCAATCAGCAATCTTGCAATCAGCAATCTTGCAATCAGCAATCTTGCAATCAGCAATCATCAATCTTGCAATTTGCAATCTGGCAATCAGCAATCTTGCAATCAGCAATCTTGCAATCAGCAATCTTGCAATCAGCAATCTTGCAATCAGCAATCTTGCAATCAGCAATCTTGCAATCAGCAATCTTGCAATCAGCAATCTTGCAATCAGCAATCAGCAATCTTGCAATTAGCAATCTGGCAATCAGCAATCTTGTAATCAGCAATCTTGCAATCAGCAATCTTGCAATCAGCAATCTTGCAATCAGCAATCTTGCAATCAGCAATCATCAATCTTGCAATTTGCAATCTGGCAATCAGCAATCTTGCAATCAGCAATCTTGCAATCAGCAATCTTGCAATCAGCAATCTTGCAATCAGCAATCTTGCAATCAGCAATCTTGCAATCAGCAATCTTGCAATCAGCAATCTTGCAATCAGCAATCTTGCAATCAGCAATCTTGCAATCAGCAATCTTGCAATCAGCAATCTTGCAATCAGCAATCTTGCAATCAGCAATCTTGCAATCAGCAATCTTGCAATCAGCAATCTTGCAATCAGCAATCTTGCAATCAGCAATCTTGCAATCAGCAATCTTGCAATCAGCAATCTTGCAATCAGCAATCTTGCAATCAGCAATCTTGCAATCAGCAATCTTGCAATCAGCAATCAGCAATCTTGCAATTTGCAATCTGGCAATCAGCAATCTTACAATCAGCAATCTTGCAATCAGCAATCTTGCAATCAGCAATCTTGCAATCAGCAATCTTGCAATCAGCAATCTTGCAATTAGCAATCTGGCAATCAGCAATCTTGCAATCAGCAATCTTGCAATTTGCAATCTGGCAATCAGCAATCTTGCAATCAGCAATCTTGCAATCAGCAATCTTGCAATCAGCAATCTTGCAATCAGCAATCTTGCAATCAGCAATCTTGCAATCAGCAATCTTGCAATCAGCAATCTTGCAATCAGCAATCTTGCAATTAGCAATCTGGCAATCAGCAATCTTGCAATCAGCAATCTTGCAATCAGCAATCTTGCAATCAGCAATCTTGCAATCAGCAATCTTGCAATCAGCAATCTTGCAATCAGCAATCTTGCAATCAGCAATCTTGAAATCAGCAATCTTGCAATCAGCAATCTTGCAATCAGCAATCTTGCAATCAGCAATCTTGCAATCAGCAATCTTGCAATCAGCAATCTTGCAATCAGCAATCTTGCAATCAGCAATCTTGCAATCAGCAATCTTGCAATCAGCAATCTTGCAATTAGCAATCTTGCAATCAGCAATTTTGCAATCAGCAATCATCAATCTTGCAATTTGCAATCTGGCAATCAGCAATCTTGCAATCAGCAATCTTGCAATTAGCAATCTGGCAATCAGCAATCTTGCAATCAGCAATCTTGCAATCAGCAATCTTGCAATTTGCAATCTGGCAATCAGCAATCTTGCAATCAGCAATCTTGCAATCAGCAATCTTGCAATCAGCAATCTTGCAATCAGCAATCTTGCAATCAGCAATCTTGCAATCAGCAATCTCGCAATCAGCAATCTTGCAATCAGCAATCTTGCAATCAGCAATCTTGCAATCAGCAATCTTGCAATCAGCAATTTTGCAATCAGCAATCTTGCAATCAGCAATCTTGCAATCAGCAATCTTGCAATCAGCAATCTTGCAATCAGCAATCAGCAATATTGCAATTAGCAATCTGGCAATCAGCAATCTTGCAATCAGCAATCTTGCAATCAGCAATCTTGCAATCAGCAATCTTGCAATCAGCAATCTTGCAATCAGCAATCTTGCAATCAGCAATCTTGCAATCAGCAATCTTGCAATCTTGCAATCAGCAATCTTGCAATCAGTAATCAGCAATCTTGCAATCAGCAATCTTGAATCAGCAATCTTGCAATCAGCAATCTTGCAATCAGCAATCTTGCAATCAGCAATCAGCAATCTTGCAATTTGCAATCTGGCAATCAGCAATCTTACAATCAGCAATCTTGCAATCAGCAATCTTGCAATCAGCAATCTTGCAATCAGCAATCTTGCAATCAGCAATCAGCAATCTTGCAATCAGCAATCTTGCAATCAGCAATCTTGCAATCAGCAATCTTGCAATCAGCAATCTTGCAATCAGCAATCTTGCAATCAGCAATTTTGCAATCAGCAATCTTGCAATCAGCAATCAGCAATCTTGCAATCAGCAATCTTGCAATCAGCAATCTTGCAATCAGCAATCAGCAATCTTGCAATCAGCAATCTTGCAATCAGCAATCTTGCAATCAGCAATCTTGCAATCAGCAATCTTGCAATCAGCAATCTTGCAATCAGCAATCTTGCAATCAGAATCTTGCGATCAGCAATCTTGCAATCAGCAATCTTGCAATCAGCAATCTTGCAATCAGCAATCTTGCAATCAGCAATCTTTCAATCAGCAATCTTGCAATCAGCAATCTTGCAATCTTGCAATCAGCAATCTTGCAATCAGCAATCTTGCAATCAGCAATCTTGCAATCAGTAATCAGCAATCTTGCAATTAGCAATCTGGCAATCAGCAATCTTGCAATCAGCAATCTTGCAATCAGCAATCTTGCAATCAGCAATCTTGCAATCAGCAATCTTGCAATCAGCAATCTTGCAATCAGCAATCATCAATCTTGCAATTTGCAATCTGGCAATCAGCAATCTTGTAATCAGCAATCTTGCAATCAGCAATCTTGCAATCAGCAATCTTGCAATCAGCAATCTTGCAATCAGCAATCATGCAATCAGCAATCTTGCAATCAGCAATCTTGCAATCAGCAATCTTGCAGTCAGCAATCTTGCAATCAGCAATCTTGCAATCAGCAATTTTGCAATCAGCAATCTTGCAATCAGCAATCTTGAAATCAGCAATTAGCAATCTTGCAATCAGCAATCTTGCAATCTTGCAATCAGCAATCTTGCAATCAGCAATCTTGCAATCAGCAATCTTGCAATCAGCAATCTTGCAATCAGCAATCTTGCAATCAGCAATCTTGCAATCAGCAATCTTGCAATCAGCAATCAGCAATCTTGCAATCAGCAATCAGCAATCTTGCAATTTGCAATCTGGCAATCAGCAATCTTGCAATCAGCAATCTTGCAATCAGCAATCTTGCAATCAGCAATCTTGCAATCAGCAATCTTGCAATCAGCAATCTTGCAATCAGCAATCTTGCAATCAGCAATCTTGCAATCAGCAATCTTGCAATCAGCAATCTTGCAATCAGCAATCTTGCAATCAGCAATCTTGCAATCAGCTATCTTGCAATCAGCATTCTTGCAATCAGCAATCTTGCAATCAGCAATCTTGCAATCAGCAATCTTGCAATCAGCAATCTTGCAATCAGCAATCTTGCAATCAGCAATCTTGCAAGATTGCAATATGGCAATCAGCAATCTTGCAATCAGCAATCTTGCAATCAGCAACCTTGCAATCGGCAATCTTGCAATCAACAATCTTGCAATCAGCAATCTTGCAATCAGCAATCTTTCAATCAGCAATCTTGCAATCAGCAATCTTGCAATCTTGCAATCTTGCAATCAGCAATCTTGAAATCAGCAATCAGCAATCTTGCAATCAGCAATCTTGCAATCTTGCAATCTTGCAATCTTGCAATCAGCAATCTTGCAATCAGCAATCTTGCAATCAGCAATCTTGCAATCGGCAATCTTGCAATCAGCAATCTTGCAATCAGCAATCTTGCAATCAGCAATCTTGCAATCAGCAATCTTGCAATCAGCAATCTTTCAATCAGCAATCTTGCAATCAGCAATCTTGCAATCTTGCAATCAGCAATCTTGCAATCAGCAATCTTGCAATCAGCAATCTTGCAATCAGCAATCTTGCAATCAGCAATCTTGCAATCAGCAATCTTGCAATCAGCAATCTTGCAATCAGCAATCTTGCAATCAGCAACCTTGCAATCAGCAATCTTGCAATCAGCAATCTTGCAATCAGCAATCTTGCAATTTGCAATCTTGCAATCAGCAATCAGCAATCTTGCAATCAGCAATCAGCAATCTTGCAATTTGCAATCTGGCAATCAGCAATCTTGCAATCAGCAATCTTGCAATCAGCAATCTTGCAATCAGCAATCTTGCAATCAGCAATCTTGCAATCAGCAATCTTGCAATCAGCAATCTTGCAATCAGCAATCAGCAATCAGCAATCTTGCAATCAGCAATCTTGCAGTCAGCAATTTTGCAATCAGCAATCTTGCAATCAGCCATCTTGCAATCAGCAATCTTGAAATCAGCAATCAGCAATCTTGCAATCAGCAATCTTGCAATCTTGCAATCTTGCAATCTTGCAATCAGCAATCTTGCAATCAGCAATCTTGCAATCAGCAATCTTGCAATCAGCAATCTTGCAATCAGCAATCTTGCAATCAGCAATCTTGCAATCAGCAATCTTGCAATCAGCAATCTTTCAATCAGCAATCTTGCAATCAGCAATCTTGCAATCTTGCAATCTTGCAATCAGCAATCTTGCAATCTTGCAATCAGCAATCTTGCAATCAGCAATCTTGCAATCAGCAATCTTGCAATCTTTCAATCAGCAATCTTGCAATCAGCAATCTTGCAATCAGCAATCTTGCAATCAGCAATCAGCAATCTTGCAATCAGCAATCTTGCAATCAGCAATCTTGCAATCAGCAATCTTGCAATCTTGCAATCAGCAATCTTGCAATCAGCAATCTTGCAATCAGCAATCTTGCAATCAGCAATCTTGCAATCAGCAATCTTGCAATCAGCAATCTTGCAATCAGCAATCTTGCAACCAGCAATCAACAATCTTGCAATTTGCAATCTGGCAATCTGGCAATCTTGCAATCAGCAAACTTGCAATCAGCAATCAGCAATCTTGCAATTAGCAATCTGGCAATCAGCAATCTTGCAATCAGCAATCTTGCAATCAGCAATCTTGCAATCAGCAATCTTGAAATCAGCAATCAGCAATCTTGCAATCAGCAATCTTGCAATCTTGCAATCAGCAATCTTGCAATCAGCAATCTTGCAATCAGCAATCTTGCAATCAGCAATCTTGAAATCAGCAATCTTGCAATCAGCAATCTTGCAATCAGCAATCAGCAATCAGCAATCTTGCAATCAGCAATCTTGCAATCAGCAATCTTGCAATCAGCAATATTGCAATCAGCAATCTTGCAATCAGCAATCTTGCAATCAGCAATCTTGAAATCAGCAATCTTGCAATCAGCAATCTTGCAATCAGCAATCTTGCAATCAGCAATCAGCAATCTTGCAATTAGCAATCTGGCAATCAGCAATCTTGCAATCAGCAATCTTGCAATCAGCAATCTTGCAATCAGCAATCTTGCATTCAGCAATCTTGCAATCAGCAATCTTGCAATCAGCAATCTTGCAATCAGCAATCTTGCAATCAGCAATCTTGCAATCAGCAATCTTGCAATCAGCAATCTTGCAATCAGCAATCTTGCAATTAGCAATCTTGCAATCAGCAATCATCAATCTTGCAATTTGCAATCTGGCAATCAGCAATCTTGCAATCAGCAATCTTGCAATCAGCAATCTTGCAATCAGCAATCTTGCAATCAGCAATCTTGCAATCAGCAATCTTGCAATCAGCAATCTTGCAATCAGCAATCTTGCAATCAGCAATCTTGCAATCAGCAATCTTGCAATCAGCAATCTTGCAATCAGCAATCTTGCAATCAGCAATCTTGCAATCAGCAATCAGCAATCTTGCAATTAGCAATCTGGCAATCAGCAATCTTGCAATCAGCAATCTTGCAATCAGCAATCTTGCAATCAGCAATCTTGCAATCAGCAATCCTGCAATCAGCAATCTTGCAATCAGCAATCATCAATCTTGCAATTTGCAATCTGGCAATCAGCAATCTTGTAATCAGCAATCTTGCAATCAGCAATCTTGCAATCAGCAATCTTGCAATCAGCAATCTTGCAATCAGCAATCTTGCAATCAGCAATCTTGCAATCAGCAATCTTGCAATCAGCAATCTTGCAGTCAGCAATCTTGCAATCAGCAATCTTGCAATCAGCAATTTTGCAATCAGCAATCTTGCAATCAGCAATCTTGAAATCAGCAATCAGCAATCTTGCAATCAGCAATCTTGCAATCTTGCAATCAGCAATCTTGCAATCAGCAATCTTGCAATCAGCAATCTTGCAATCAGCAATCTTGCAATCAGCAATCTTGCAATCAGCAATCTTGCAATCAGCAATCTTGCAATCAGCAATCAGCAATCTTGCAATCAGCAATCAGCAATCTCGCAATTTGCAATCTGGCAATCAGCAATCTTGCAATCAGCAATCTTGCAATCAGCAATCTTGCAATCAGCAATCTTGCAATCAGCAATCTTGCAATCAGCAATCTTGCAATCAGCAATCTTGCAATCAGCAATCAGCAATCTTGCAATCAGCAATCTTGCAATCAGCAATCTTGCAATCAGCAATCTTGCAATCAGCAATCAGCAATCTTGCAATCAGCAATCAGCAATCTTGCAATCAGCAATCTTGCAATCAGCAATTTTGCAATCAGAAATCTTGCAATCAGCAATCTTGCAATCAGCAATCTTGCAATCAGCAATCAGCAATCTTGCAATCAGCAATCAGCAATCTTGCAATCAGCAATCTTGCAATCTTGCAATCAGCAATCTTGCAATCAGCAATCTTGCAATCAGCAATCTTGCAATCAGCAATCTTGCAATCAGCAATCAGCAATCTTGCAATCAGCAATCTTGCATTCAGCAATCTTGCAATCAGCAATCTTGCAATCAGCAATCTTGCAATCAGCAATCTTGCAATCAGCAATCTTGCAATCAGCAATCTTGCAATCAGCAATCTTGCAATCAGCAATCTTGCAATCAGCAATCTTGCAATCAGCAATCTTGCAATCAGCAATCTTGCAATCAGCAATCTTGCAATCAGCAATCTTGCAATCAGCAATCATCAATCTTGCAATTTGCAATCTGGCAATCAGCAATCTTGTAATCAGCAATCTTGCAATCAGCAATCTTGCAATCAGCAATCTTGCAATCAGCAATCTTGCAATCAGCAATCTTGCAATCAGCAATCTTGCAGTCAGCAATCTTGCAATCAGCAATCTTGCAATCAGCAATTTTGCAATCAGCAATCTTGCAATCAGCAATCTTGCAATCAGCAATCTTGAAATCAGCAATCAGCAATCTTGCAATCAGCAATCAGCAATCTTGCAATCAGCAATCTTGCAATCAGCAATCTTGCAATCAGCAATCTTGCAATCAGCAATCTTGCAATCAGCAATCTTGCAATCAGCAATCTTACAATCAGCAATCTTGCAATCAGCAATCTTGCAATCAGCAATCTTGCAATCAGCAAGCTTGCAATCAGCAATCTTGCAATCAGCAATCAGCAATCTTGCAATCAGCAATCAGCAATCTCGCAATTTGCAATCTGGCAATCAGCAATCTTGCAATCAGCAATCTTGCAATCAGCAATCTTGCAATCAGCAATCTTGCAATCAGCAATCTTGCAATCAGCAATCTTGCAATCAGCAATCTTGCAATCAGCAATCTTGCAATCAGCAATCAGCAATCTTGCAATCAGCAATCTTGCAATCAGCAATCTTGCAATCAGCAATCTTGCAATCAGCAATCATCAATCTCGCAATATGCAATCTGGCAATCAGCAATCTTGTAATCAGCAATCTTGCAATCAGCAATCTTGCAATCAGCAATCTTGCAATCAGCAATCTTGCAATCAGCAATCTTGCAATCAGCAATCTTGCAATCAGCAATCTTGCAATCAGCAATCTTGCAGTCAGCAATCTTGCAATCAGCAATCTTGAAATCAGAAATCAGCAATCTTGCAATCAGCAATCTTGCAATCTTGCAATCAGCAATCTTGCAATCAGCAATCTTGCAATCAGCAATCTTGCAATCAGCAATCTTGCAATCAGCAATCTTGCAATCAGCAATCTTGCAATCAGCAATCTTGCAATCAGCAATCAGCAATCTTGCAATCAGCAATCAGCAATCTTGCAATCAGCAATCTTGCAATCAGCAATCTTGCAATCAGCAATTTTGCAATCAGAAATCTTGCAATCAGCAATCTTGCAATCAGCAATCTTGCAATCAGCAATCAGCAATCTTGCAATCAGCAATCAGCAATCTTGCAATCAGCAATCTTGCAATCTTGCAATCAGCAATCTTGCAATCAGCAATCTTGCAATCAGCAATCTTGCAATCAGCAATCTTGCAATCAGCAATCTTGCAATCAGCAATCTTGCAATCAGCAATCAGCAATCTTGCAATCAGCAATCAGCAATCTTGCAATTTGCAATCTGGCAATCAGCAATCTTGCAATCAGCAATCTTGCAATCAGCAATCTTGCAATCAGCAATCTTGCAATCAGCAATCTTGCAATCAGCAATCTTGCAATCAGCAATCTTGCAATCAGCAATCTTGCAATCAGCAATCTTGCAATCAGCAATCTTGCAATCAGCAATCTTGCAATCAGCAATCAGCAATCTTGCAATTAGCAATCTTGCAATCAGCAATCTTGCAATCAACAATCTTACAATCAGCAATCTTGCAATCAGCAATCTTGCAATCAGCAATCTTGCAATCAGCAATCAGCAATCTTGCAATTAGCAATCTGGCAATCAGCAATCTTGCAATCAGCAATCTTGCAATCAGCAATCTTGCAATCAGCAATCTTGCATTCAGCAATCTTGCAATCAGCAATCTTGCAATCAGCAATCTTGCAATCAGCAATCTTGCAATCAGCAATCTTGCAATCAGCAATCTTGCAATCAGCAATCTTGCAATCAGCAATCTTGCAATCAGCAATCAGCAATCTTGCAATCAGCAATCTTGCAATCAGCAATCTTGCAATCAGCAATCAGCAATCTTGCAATTAGCAATCTGGCAATCAGCAATCTTGCAATCAGCAATCTTGCAATCAGCAATCTTGCAATCAGCAATCTTGCAATCAGCAATCTTGCAATCAGCAATCAGCAATCTTGCAATCTTGCAATCAGCAATCTTGCAATCAGCAATCTTGCAATCAGCAATCTTGCAATCAGCAATCTTGCAATCAGCAATCTTGCAATCAGCAATCTTGCAATCAGCAATCAGCAATCTTGCAATCAGCAATCTTGCAATCAGCAATCTTGCAATCAGCAATCAGCAATCTTGCAATTAGCAATCTGGCAATCAGCAATCTTGCAATCAGCAATCTTGCAATCAGCAATCTTGCAGTCAGCAATCTTGCAATCAGCAATCTTGAAATCAGCAATCAGCAATCTTGCAATCAGCAATCTTGCAATCTTGCAATCAGCAATCTTGCAATCAGCAATCTTGCAATCAGCAATCTTGCAATCAGCAATCTTGCAATCAGCAATCTTGCAATCAGCAATCTTGCAATCAGCAATCAGCAATCTTGCAATCAGCAATCAGCAATCTTGCAATCAGCAATCTTGCAATCAGCAATTTTGCAATCAGAAATCTTGCAATCAGCAATCTTGCAATCAGCAATCTTGCAATCAGCAATCAGCAATCTTGCAATCAGCAATCAGCAATCTTGCAATCAGCAATCTTGCAATCTTGCAATCAGCAATCTTGCAATCAGCAATCTTGCAATCAGCAATCTTGCAATCAGCAATCTTGCAATCAGCAATCTTGCAATCAGCAATCTTGCAATCAGCAATCTTGCAATCAGCAATCAGCAATCTTGCAATCAGCAATCAGCAATCTTGCAATTTGCAATCTGGCAATCAGCAATCTTGCAATCAGCAATCTTGCAATCAGCAATCTTGCAATCAGCAATCTTGCAATCAGCAATCTTGCAATCAGCAATCTTGCAATCAGCAATCTTGCAATCAGCAATCTTGCAATCAGCAATCTTGCAATCAGCAATCTTGGAATCAGCAATCTTGCAATCAGCAATCTTGCAATCAGCAATCAGCAATCTTGCAATTAGCAATCTTGCAATCAGCAATCTTGCAATCAACAATCTTACAATCAGCAATCTTGCAATCAGCAATCTTGCAATCAGCAATCTTGCAATCAGCAATCAGCAATCTTGCAATTAGCAATCTGGCAATCAGCAATCTTGCAATCAGCAATCTTGCAATCAGCAATCTTGCAATCAGCAATCTTGCAATCAGCAATCTTGCATTCAGCAATCTTGCAATCAGCAATCTTGCAATCAGCAATCTTGCAATCAGCAATCTTGCAATCAGCAATCTTGCAATCAGCAATCTTGCAATCAGCAATCTTGCAATCAGCAATCTTGCAATCAGCAATCAGCAATCTTGCAATCAGCAATCTTGCAATCAGCAATCTTGCAATCAGCAATCAGCAATCTTGCAATTAGCAATCTGGCAATCAGCAATCTTGCAATCAGCAATCTTGCAATCAGCAATCTTGCAATCAGCAATCTTGCAATCAGCAATCTTGCAATCAGCAATCATCAATCTTGCAATTTGCAATCTGGCAATCAGCAATCTTGTAATCAGCAATCTTGCAATCAGCAATCTTGCAATCAGCAATCTTGCAATCAGCAATCTTGCAATCAGCAATCTTGCAATCAGCAATCTTGCAGTCAGCAATCTTGCAATCAGCAATCTTGCAATCAGCAATTTTGCAATCAGCAATCTTGCAATCAGCAATCTTGCAATCAGCAATCTTGAAATCAGCAATCAGCAATCTTGCAATCAGCAATCAGCAATCTTGCAATCAGCAATCTTGCAATCAGCAATCTTGCAATCAGCAATCTTGCAATCAGCAATCTTGCAATCAGCAATCTTGCAATCAGCAATCTTGCAATCAGCAATCAGCAATCTTGCAATTAGCAATCTGGCAATCAGCAATCTTGCAATCAGCAATCTTGCAATCAGCAATCTTGCAATCAGCAATCTTGCAATCAGCAATCTTGCATTCAGCAATCTTGCAATCAGCAATCTTGCAATCAGCAATCTTGCAATCAGCAATCTTGCAATCAGCAATCTTGCAATCAGCAATCTTGCAATCAGCAATCTTGCAATCAGCAATCTTGCAATTAGCAATCTTGCAATCAGCAATTTTGCAATCAGCAATCATCAATCTTGCAATTTGCAATCTGGCAATCAGCAATCTTGCAATCAGCAATCTTGCAATCAGCAATCTTGCAATCAGCAATCTTGCAATCAGCAATCTTGCAATCAGCAATCTTGCAATCAGCAATCTTGCAATCAGCAATCTTGCAATCAGCAATCTTGTAATCAGCAATCTTGCAATCAGCAATCTTGCAATCAGCAATCTTGCAATCAGCAATCTTGCAATCAGCAATCTTGCAATCAGCAATCAGCAATCTTGCAATCAGCAATCTTGCAATCAGCAATCTTGCAATCAGCAATCAGCAATCTTGCAATTAGCAATCTGGCAATCAGCAATCTTGCAATCAGCAATCTTGCAATCAGCAATCTTGCAATCAGCAATCTTGCAATCAGCAATCTTGCAATCAGCAATCTTGCAATCAGCAATCTTGCAATCAGCAATCTTGCAATCAGCAATCATCAATCTTGCAATTTGCAATCTGGCAATCAGCAATCTTGTAATCAGCAATCTTGCAATCAGCAATCTTGCAATCAGCAATCTTGCAATCAGCAATCTTGCAATCAGCAATCTTGCAATCAGCAATCTTGCAATCAGCAATCTTGCAGTCAGCAATCTTGCAATCAGCAATCTTGCAATCAGCAATTTTGCAATCAGCAATCTTGCAATCAGCAATCTTGCAATCAGCAATCAGCAATCTTGCAATCAGCAATCAGCAATCTTGCAATCAGCAATCTTGCAATCAGCAATCTTGCAATCAGCAATCTTGCAATCAGCAATCTTGCAATCAGCAATCTTGCAATCAGCAATCTTGCAATCAGCAATCTTGCAATCAGCAATCTTGCAATCAGCAAGCTTGCAATCAGCAATCTTGCAATCAGCAATCAGCAATCTTGCAATCAGCAATCAGCAATCTCGCAATTTGCAATCTGGCAATCAGCAATCTTGCAATCAGCAATCTTGCAATCAGCAATCTTGCAATCAGCAATCTTGCAATCAGCAATCTTGCAATCAGCAATCTTGCAATCAGCAATCAGCAATCTTGCAATTAGCAATCTGGCAATCAGCAATCTTGCAATCAGCAATCTTGCAATCAGCAATCTTGCAATCAGCAATCTTGCAATCAGCATTCAGCAATCTTGCAATTTGCAATCTTGCAATCAGCAATCTTGCAATCAGCAATCTTGCAATCAGCAATCTTGCAATCAGCAATCATCAATCTTGCAATTTGCAATCTGGCAATCAGCAATCTTGTAATCAGCAATCTTGCAATCAGCAATCTTGCAATCAGCAATCTTGCAATCAGCAATCTTGCAATCAGCAATCTTGCAATCAGCAATCTTGCAATCAGCAATCTTGCAATCAGCAATCTTGCAATCAGCAATCTTGCAATCAGCAATCTTGCAATCAGCAATCTTGCAATCAGCAATCTTGCAATCAGCAATCTTGCAATCAGCAATCTTGCAATCAGCAATCTTGCAATCAGCAATCTTGCAATCAGCAATCTTGCAATCAGCAATTTTGCAATCAGCAATCTTGCAATCAGCAATCTTGCAATCAGCAATCTTGAAATCACCAATCAGCAATCTTGCAATCAGCAATCTTGCAATCTTGCAATCAGCAATCTTGCAATCAGCAATCTTGCAATCAGCAATCTTGCAATCAGCAATCTTGCAATCAGCAATCTTGCAATCAGCAATCTTGCAATCAGCAATCTTGCAATCAGCAATCTTGCAATTAGCAATCTTGCAATCAGCAATCTTGCAATCAGCAATCAGCAATCTTGCAATCAGCAATCAGCAATCAGCAATCTTGCAATCAGCAATCTTGCAATCAGCAATCTTGCAATCAGCAATCTTGCAATCAGCAATCTTGCAATCAGCAATCTTGCAATCAGCAATCTTGCAATCAGCAATCAGCAATCAGCAATCTTGCAATTTGCAATCTGGCAATCAGCAATCTTGCAATCAGCAATCTTGCAATCAGCAATCTTGCAATCAGCAATCTTGCAATCAGCAATCTTGCAATCAGCAATCTTGCAATCAGCAATCTTGCAATCAGCAATCTTGCAATCAGCAATCTTGCAATCAGCAATCTTGCAATCAGCAATCTTGCAATCAGCAATCAGCAATCTTGCAATTAGCAATCTGGCAATCAGCAATCTTGCAATCAGCAATCTTGCAATCAGCAATCTTGCAATCAGCATTCAGCAATCTTGCAATTTGCAATCTTGCAATCAGCAATCTTGCAATCAGCAATCTTGCAATCAGCAATCTTGCAATCAGCAATCTTGCAATCAGCAATCTTGCAATCAGCAATCATCAATCTTGCAATTTGCAATCTGGCAATCAGCAATCTTGTAATCAGCAATCTTGCAATCAGCAATCTTGCAATCAGCAATCTTGCAATCAGCAATCTTGCAATCAGCAATCTTGCAATCAGCAATCTTGCAATCAGCAATCTTGCAATCAGCAATCTTGCAATCAGCAATCAGCAATCTTGCAATCAGCAATCTTGCAATCAGCAATCTTGCAATCAGCAATCTTGCAATCAGCAATCTTGCAATCAGCAATCTTGCAATCAGCAATCTTGCAATCAGCAATCTTGCAATCAGCAATCTTGCAATCAGCAATCTTGCAATCAGCAATCTTGCAATCAGCAATCTTGCAACCAGCAATCAACAATCTTGCAATTTGCAATCTGGCAATCTGGCAATCTTGCAATCAGCAAACTTGCAATCAGCAATCTTGCAATTAGCAATCTGGCAATCAGCAATCTTGCAATCAGCAATCTTGCAATCAGCAATCTTGCAATCAGCAATCTTGCAATCAGCAATCTTGCAATCAGAAATCTTGCAATCAGCAATCTTGCAATCAGCAATCTTGCAATCAGCAATCTTGCAATCAGCAATCTTGCAATCTTGCAATCAGCAATCTTGAATCAGCAATCTTGCAATCAGCAATCTTGCAATCAGCAATCAGCAATCTTGCAATTAGCAATCTGGCAATCAGCAATCTTGCAATCAGCAATCTTGCAATCAGCATTCAGCAATCTTGCAATATGCAATCTTGCAATCAGCAATCTTGCAATCAGCAATCTTGCAATCAGCAATCTTGCAATCAGCAATCTTGCAATCAGCAATCATCAATCTTGCAATTTGCAATCTGGCAATCAGCAATCTTGTAATCAGCAATCTTGCAATCAGCAATCTTGCAATCAGCAATCTTGCAATCAGCAATCTTGCAATCAGCAATCATCAATCTTGCAATTTGCAATCTGGCAATCAGCAATCTTGCAATCAGCAATCTTGCAATCAGCAATCTTGCAATCAGCAATCTTGCAATCAGCAATCTTGCAATCAGCAATCTTGCAATCAGCAATCTTGCAATCAGCAATCTTGCAATCAGCAATCTTGCAATCAGCAATCTTGCAATCAGCAATCTTGCAATCAGCAATCTTGCAATCAGCAATCTTGCAATCAGCAATCAGCAATCTTGCAAGTAGCAATCTGGCAATCAGCAATCTTGCAATCAGCAATCTTGCAATCAGCAATCTTGCAATCAGCAATCAGCAATCTTGCAATTTGCAATCTGGCAATCAGCAATCTTGCAATCAGCAATCTTGCAATCAGCATTCTTGCAATCAGCAATCTTGCAATCAGCAATCTTGCAATCAGCAATCTTGCAATCAGCAATTTTGCAATCAGCAATCTTGCAATCAGCAATCTTGCAATCAGCAATCTTGCAATCAGCAATCTTGCAATCAGCAATCTTGCAATCAGCAATCTTGCAATCAGCAATCTTGCAATCAGCAATCTTGCAATCAGCAATCTTGCAATCAGCAATCTTGCAATCAGCAATCAGCAATCTTGCAATCAGCAATCTTTGCAATCAGCAATCTTGCAATCAGCAATCTTGCAATCAGCAATCTTGCAATCAGCAATCAGCAATCTTGCAATCAGCAATCTTGCAATCAGCAATCTTGCAATCAGCAATCTTGCAATCAGCAATCTTGCAATCAGCAATCTTGCAATCAGCAATCTTGAAATCAGCAATCTTGCAATCTTGCAATCAGCAATCTTGCAATCAGCAATCTTGCAATCAGCAATCTTGCAATCAGCAATCTTGCAATCAGCAATCAGCAATCTTGGAATTTGCAATCTGGCAATCAGCAATCTTGCAATCAGCAATCTTGCAATCAGCAATCTTGCAATCAGCAATCTTGCAATCAGCAATCTTGCAATCAGCAATCTTGCAACCAGCAATCAACAATCTTGAAATTTGCAATCTGGCAATCTGGCAATCTTGCAATCAGCAAACTTGCAATCAGCAATCAGCAATCTTGCAATTAGCAATCTGGCAATCAGCATTCTTGAAATCAGCAATCTTGCAATCAGCAATCTTGCAATCAGCAATCTTGCAATCAGCAATCATCAATCTTGCAATTTGCAATCTGGCAATCAGCAATCTTGCAATCAGCAATCTTGCAATCAGCAATCTTGCAATCAGCAATCTTGCAATCAGCAATCTTGAAATCAGCAATCAGCAATCTTGCAATCAGCAATCTTGCAATCTTGCAATCAGCAATCTTGCAATCAGCAATCTTGCAATCAGCAATCTTGCAATCAGCAATCTTGCAATCAGCAATCTTGCAATCAGCAATCTTGCAATCAGCAATCTTGCAATCAGCAATCTTGCAATCAGCAATCTTGCAATCAGCAATCTTGCAATCAGCAATCTTGCAATCAGCAATCTTGCAATCAGCAATCTTGCAATCTTGCAATCAGCAATCTTGCAATCAGCAATCTTGCAATCAGCAATCTTGCAATCAGCAATCTTGCAATCAGCAATCTTGCAATCAGCAATCTTGCAATCAGCAATCAGCAATCTTGCAATCAGCAATCAGCAATCTTGCAATTTGCAATCTGGCAATCAGCAATCTTGCAATCAGCAATCTTGCAATCAGCAATCTTGCAATCAGCAATCTTGCAATCAGCAATCTTGCAATCAGCAATCTTGCAATCAGCAATCTTGCAATCAGCAATCTTGCAATCAGCAATCTTGCAATCAGCAATCTTGCAATCAGCAATCTTGGAATCAGCAATCTTGCAATCAGCAATCTTGCAATCAGCAATCAGCAATCTTGCAATTAGCAATCTTGCAATCAGCAATCTTGCAATCAACAATCTTACAATCAGCAATCTTGCAATCAGCAATCTTGCAATCAGCAATCTTGCAATCAGCAATCAGCAATCTTGCAATTAGCAATCTGGCAATCAGCAATCTTGCAATCAGCAATCTTGCAATCAGCAATCTTGCAATCAGCAATCTTGCATTCAGCAATCTTGCAATCAGCAATCTTGCAATCAGCAATCTTGCAATCAGCAATCTTGCAATCAGCAATCTTGCAATCAGCAATCTTGCAATCAGCAATCTTGCAATCAGCAATCTTGCAATCAGCAATCAGCAATCTTGCAATCAGCAATCTTGCAATCAGCAATCTTGCAATCAGCAATCAGCAATCTTGCAATTAGCAATCTGGCAATCAGCAATCTTGCAATCAGCAATCTTGCAATCAGCAATCTTGCAATCAGCAATCTTGCAATCAGCAATCTTGCAATCAGCAATCTTGCAATCAGCAATCATCAATCTTGCAATTTGCAATCTGGCAATCAGCAATCTTGTAATCAGCAATCTTGCAATCAGCAATCTTGCAATCAGCAATCTTGCAATCAGCAATCTTGCAATCAGCAATCTTGCAATCAGCAATCTTGCAGTCAGCAATCTTGCAATCAGCAATCTTGCAATCAGCAATTTTGCAATCAGCAATCTTGCAATCAGCAATCTTGCAATAAGCAATCTTGAAATCAGCAATCAGCAATCTTGCAATCAGCAATCAGCAATCTTGCAATCAGCAATCTTGCAATCAGCAATCTTGCAATCAGCAATCTTGCAATCAGCAATCTTGCAATCAGCAATCTTGCAATCAGCAATCTTGCAATCAGCAATCAGCAATCTTGCAATTAGCAATCTGGCAATCAGCAATCTTGCAATCAGCAATCTTGCAATCAGCAATCTTGCAATCAGCAATCTTGCAATCAGCAATCTTGCATTCAGCAATCTTGCAATCAGCAATCTTGCAATCAGCAATCTTGCAATCAGCAATCTTGCAATCAGCAATCTTGCAATCAGCAATCTTGCAATCAGCAATCTTGCAATCAGCAATCTTGCAATTAGCAATCTTGCAATCAGCAATTTTGCAATCAGCAATCATCAATCTTGCAATTTGCAATCTGGCAATCAGCAATCTTGCAATCAGCAATCTTGCAATCAGCAATCTTGCAATCAGCAATCTTGCAATCAGCAATCTTGCAATCAGCAATCTTGCAATCAGCAATCTTGCAATCAGCAATCAGCAATCTTGCAATCAGCAATCTTGCAATCAGCAATCTTGCAATCAGCAATCAGCAATCTTGCAATTAGCAATCTGGCAATCAGCAATCTTGCAATCAGCAATCTTGCAATCAGCAATCTTGCAATCAGCAATCTTGCAATCAGCAATCTTGCAATCAGCAATCTTGCAATCAGCAATCTTGCAATCAGCAATCTTGCAATCAGCAATCATCAATCTTGCAATTTGCAATCTGGCAATCAGCAATCTTGTAATCAGCAATCTTGCAATCAGCAATCTTGCAATCAGCAATCTTGCAATCAGCAATCTTGCAATCAGCAATCTTGCAATCAGCAATCTTGCAGTCAGCAATCTTGCAATCAGCAATCTTGCAATCAGCAATTTTGCAATCAGCAATCTTGCAATCAGCAATCTTGCAATCAGCAATCTTGCAATCAGCAATCTTGCAATCAGCAATCAGCAATCTTGCAATCAGCAATCTTGCAATCAGCAATCTTGCAATCAGCAATCTTGCAATCAGCAATCTTGCAATCAGCAATCTTGCAATCAGCAATCTTGCAATCAGCAAGCTTGCAATCAGCAATCTTGCAATCAGCAATCAGCAATCTTGCAATCAGCAATCAGCAATCTCGCAATTTGCAATCTGGCAATCAGCAATCTTGCAATCAGCAATCTTGCAATCAGCAATCTTGCAATCAGCAATCTTGCAATCAGCAATCTTGCAATCAGCAATCTTGCAATCAGCAATCTTGCAATCAGCAATCTTGCAATCAGCAATCAGCAATCTTGCAATTAGCAATCTGGCAATCAGCAATCTTGCAATCAGCAATCTTGCAATCAGCAATCTTGCAATCAGCAATCTTGCAATCAGCATTCAGCAATCTTGCAATTTGCAATCTTGCAATCAGCAATCTTGCAATCAGCAATCTTGCAATCAGCAATCTTGCAATCAGCAATCTTGCAATCAGCAATCATCAATCTTGCAATTTGCAATCTGGCAATCAGCAATCTTGTAATCAGCAATCTTGCAATCAGCAATCTTGCAATCAGCAATCTTGCAATCAGCAATCTTGCAATCAGTAATCTTGCAATCAGCAATCTTGCAATCAGCAATCTTGCAATCAGCAATCTTGCAATCAGCAATCTTGCAATCAGCAATCTTGCAATCAGCAATCTTGCAATCAGCAATCTTGCAATCAGCAATCTTGCAATCAGCAATCTTGCAATCAGCAATCTTGCAATCAGCAATCTTGCAGTCAGCAATCTTGCAATCAGCAATCTTGCAATCAGCAATTTTGCAATCAGCAATCTTGCAATCAGCAATCTTGAAATCACCAATCAGCAATCTTGCAATCAGCAATCTTGCAATCTTGCAATCAGCAATCTTGCAATCAGCAATCTTGCAATCAGCAATCTTGCAATCAGCAATCTTGCAATCAGCAATCTTGCAATCAGCAATCTTGCAATCAGCAATCTTGCAATTAGCAATCTTGCAATCAGCAATCTTGCAATCAGCAATCAGCAATCTTGCAATCAGCAATCAGCAATCTTGCAATCAGCAATCTTGCAATCAGCAATCTTGCAATCAGCAATCTTGCAATCAGCAATCTTGCAATCAGCAATCTTGCAATCAGCAATCAGCAATCAGCAATCTTGCAATTTGCAATCTGGCAATCAGCAATCTTGCAATCAGCAATCTTGCAATCAGCAATCTTGCAATCAGCAATCTTGCAATCAGCAATCTTGCAATCAGCAATCTTGCAATCAGCAATCTTGCAATCAGCAATCTTGCAATCAGCAATCTTGCAATCAGCAATCTTGCAATCAGCAATCAGCAATCTTGCAATTAGCAATCTGGCAATCAGCAATCTTGCAATCAGCAATCTTGCAATCAGCAATCTTGCAATCAGCAATCTTGCAATCAGCATTCAGCAATCTTGCAATTTGCAATCTTGCAATCAGCAATCTTGCAATCAGCAATCTTGCAATCAGCAATCTTGCAATCAGCAATCTTGCAATCAGCAATCATCAATCTTGCAATTTGCAATCTGGCAATCAGCAATCTTGTAATCAGCAATCTTGCAATCAGCAATCTTGCAATCAGCAATCTTGCAATCAGCAATCTTGCAATCAGCAATCTTGCAATCAGCAATCTTGCAATCAGCAATCTTGCAATCAGCAATCTTGCAATCAGCAATCTTGCAATCAGCAATCAGCAATCTTGCAATCAGCAATCTTGCAATCAGCAATCTTGCAATCTTGCAATCAGCAATCTTGCAATCAGCAATCTTGCAATCAGCAATCTTGCAATCAGCAATCTTGCAATCAGCAATCTTGCAATCAGCAATCTTGCAATCAGCAATCTTGCAATCAGCAATCTTGCAACCAGCAATCAACAATCTTGCAATTTGCAATCTGGCAATCTGGCAATCTTGCAATCAGCAAACTTGCAATCAGCAATCTTGCAATTAGCAATCTGGCAATCAGCAATCTTGCAATCAGCAATCTTGCAATCAGCAATCTTGCAATCAGAAATCTTGCAATCAGCAATCTTGCAATCAGCAATCTTGCAATCAGCAATCTTGCAATCAGCAATCTTGCAATCTTGCAATCAGCAATCTTGAATCAGCAATCTTGCAATCAGCAATCTTGCAATCAGCAATCTTGCAATCAGCAATCAGCAATCTTGCAATTAGCAATCTGGCAATCAGCAATCTTGCAATCAGCAATCTTGCAATCAGCATTCAGCAATCTTGCAATAGGCAATCTTGCAATCAGCAATCTTGCAATCAGCAATCTTGCAATCAGCAATCTTGCAATCAGCAATCTTGCAATCAGCAATCATCAATCTTGCAATTTGCAATCTGGCAATCAGCAATCTTGTAATCAGCAATCTTGCAATCAGCAATCTTGCAATCAGCAATCTTGCAATCAGCAAACTTGCAATCAGCAATCTTGCAATCAGCAATCATCAATCTTGCAATTTGCAATCTGGCAATCAGCAATCTTGCAATCAGCAAACTTGCAATCAGCAATCTTGCAATTAGCAATCTGGCAATCAGCAATCTTGCAATCAGCAATCTTGCAATCAGCAATCTTGCAATCAGCAATCTTGCAATCAGCAATCTTGCAATCAGCAATCTTGCAATCAGCAATCTTGCAATCAGCAATCTTGCAATCAGCAATCTTGCAATCAGCAATCTTGCAATCAGCAATCTTGCAATCAGCAATCTTGCAATCAGCAATCTTGCAATCAGCAATCTTGCAATCAGCAATCTTGCAATCAGCAATCAGCAATCTTGCAATTAGCAATCTGGCAATCAGCAATCTTGCAATCAGCAATCTTGCAATCAGCAATCTTGCAATCAGCAATCAGCAATCTTGCAATTTGCAATCTGGCAATCAGCAATCTTGCAATCAGCAATCTTGCAATCAGCATTCTTGCAATCAGCAATCTTGCAATCAGCAATCTTGCAATCAACAATCTTGCAATCAGCAATCTTGCAATCAGCAATTTTGCAATCAGCAATCTTGCAATCAGCAATCTTGCAATCAGCAATCTTGCAATCAGCAATCTTGCAATCAGCAATCTTGCAATCAGCAATCTTGCAATCAGCAATCTTGCAATCAGCAATCTTGCAATCAGCAATCTTGCAATCAGCAATCTTGCAATCAGCAATCTTGCAATCAGCAATCTTGCAATCAGCAATCTTGCAATCAGCAATCAGCAATCTTGCAATCAGCAATCTTTGCAATCAGCAATCTTGCAATCAGCAATCTTGCAATCAGCAATCAGCAATCTTGCAATCAGCAATCTTGCAATCAGCAATCTTGCAATCAGCAATCTTGCAATCAGCAATCTTGCAATCAGCAATCTTGCAATCAGCAATCTTGCAATCAGCAATCTTGCAATCTTGCAATCAGCAATCTTGCAATCAGCAATCTTGCAATCAGCAATCTTGCAATCAGCAATCAGCAATCTTGGAATTTGCAATCTGGCAATCAGCAATCTTGCAATCAGCAATCTTGCAATCAGCAATCTTGCAATCAGCAATTTCGCAACCAGCAATCAACAATCTTGAAATTTGCAATCTGGCAATCTGGCAATCTTGCAATCAGCAAACTTGCAATCAGCAATCAGCAATCTTGCAATTAGCAATCTGGCAATCAGCATTCTTGAAATCAGCAATCTTGCAATCAGCAATCTTGCAATCAGCAATCTTGCAATCAGCAATCATCAATCTTGCAATTTGCAATCTGGCAATCAGCAATCTTGCAATCAGCAATCTTGCAATCAGCAATCTTGCAATCAGCAATCTTGCAATCAGCAATCTTGAAATCAGCAATCAGCAATCTTGCAATCAGCAATCTTGCAATCTTGCAATCAGCAATCTTGCAATCAGCAAACTTGCAATCAGCAATCTTGCAATCAGCAATCTTGCAATCAGCAATCTTGCAATCAGCAATCTTGCAATCAGCAATCTTGCAATCAGCAATCTTGCAATCAGCAATCTTGCAATCAGCAATCTTGCAATCAGCAATCTTGCAATCTTGCAATCAGCAATCTTGCAATCAGCAATCTTGCAATCAGCAATATTGCAATCAGCAATCTTGCAATCAGCAATCTTGCAATCAGCAATCTTGCAATCAGCAATCTTGCAATCAGCAATCTTGCAATCAGCAATCTTGCAATCAGCAATCAGCAATCTTGGAATTTGCAATCTGACAATCAGCAATCTTGCAATCAGCAATCTTGCAATCAGCAATCTTGCAATCAGCAATCTTGCAATCAGCAATCTTGCAACCAGCAATCAACAATCTTGCAATTTGCAATCTGGCAATCTGGCAATCTTGCAATCAGCAAACTTGCAATCAGCAATCAGCAATCTTGCAATTAGCAATCTGGCAATCAGCATTCTTGCAATCAGCAATCTTGCAATCAGCAATCTTGCAATCAGCAATCTTGCAATCAGCAATCATCAATCTTGCAATTTGCAATCTGGCAATCAGCAATCTTGCAATCAGCAATCTTGCAATCAGCAATCTTGCAATCAGCAATCTTGAAATCAGCAATCAGCAATCTTGCAATCAGCAATCTTGCAATCTTGCAATCAGCAATCTTGCAATCAGCAAACTTGCAATCAGCAATCTTGCAATCAGCAATCTTGCAATCAGCAATCTTGCAATCAGCAATCTTGCAATCAGCAATCTTGCAATCAGCAATCTTGCAATCAGCAATCTTGCAATCAGCAATCTTGCAATCAGCAATCTTGCAATCAGCAATCTTGCAATCAGAAATCTTGCAATCAGCAATCTTGCAATCTTGCAATTAGCAATCTTGCAATCAGCAATCTTGCAATCAGCAATCTTACAATCAGCAATCTTGCAATCAGCAATCTTGCAATCAGCAATCTTGCAACCAGCAATCAACAATCTTGCAATTTGCAATCTGGCAATCTTGCAATCAGCAAACTTGCAATCAGCAATCAGCAATCTTGCAATTAGCAATCTGGCAATCAGCAATCTTGCAATCAGCAATCTTGCAATCAGCAATCTTGCAATCAGCAATCTTGCAATCAGCAATCTTGCAATCAGCAATCTTGCAATCAGCAATCATCAATCTTGCAATTTGCAATCTGGCAATCAGCAATCTTGCAATCAGCAATCTTGCAATCAGCAATCTTGCAATCAGCAATCTTGCAATCAGCAATCTTGCAATCAGCAATCTTGCAATCAGCAATCTTGAAATCAGCAATCAGCAATCTTGCAATTAGCAATCTGGCAATCAGCAATCTTGCAATCAGCAATCTTGCAATCAGCAATCTTGCAATCAGCAATCTTGCAATCAGCAATCTTGCAATCAGCAATCTTGCAATCAGCAATCTTGCAATCAGCAATCTTGCAATCAGCAATCTTGCAATCAGCAATCTTGCAATCAGCAATCTTGCAATCAGCAATCTTGCAACCAGCAATCAACAATCTTGCAATTTGCAATCTGGCAATCTGGCAATCTTGCAATCAGCAAACTTGCAATCAGCAATCTTGCAATTAGCAATCTGGCAATCAGCAATCTTGCAATCAGCAATCTTGCAATCAGCAATCTTGCAATCAGCAATCTTGCAATCAGCAATCTTGCAATCAGAAATCTTGCAATCAGCAATCTTGCAATCAGCAATCTTGCAATCAGCAATCTTGCAATCAGCAATCTTGCAATCTTGCAATCAGCAATCTTGAATCAGCAATCTTGCAATCAGCAATCTTGCAATCAGCAATCAGCAATCTTGCAATTAGCAATCTGGCAATCAGCAATCTTGCAATCAGCAATCTTGCAATCAGCATTCAGCAATCTTGCAATATGCAATCTTGCAATCAGCAATCTTGCAATCAGCAATCTTGCAATCAGCAATCTTGCAATCAGCAATCTTGCAATCAGCAATCATCAATCTTGCAATTTGCAATCTGGCAATCAGCAATCTTGTAATCAGCAATCTTGCAATCAGCAATCTTGCAATCAGCAATCTTGCAATCAGCAATCTTGCAATCAGCAATCATCAATCTTGCAATTTGCAATCTGGCAATCAGCAATCTTGCAATCAGCAATCTTGCAATCAGCAATCTTGCAATCAGCAATCTTGCAATCAGCAATCTTGCAATCAGCAATCTTGCAATCAGCAATCTTGCAATCAGCAATCTTGCAATCAGCAATCTTGCAATCAGCAATCTTGCAATCAGCAATCTTGCAATCAGCAATCTTGCAATCAGCAATCTTGCAATCAGCAATCTTGCAATCAGCAATCAGCAATCTTGCAAGTAGCAATCTGGCAATCAGCAATCTTGCAATCAGCAATCTTGCAATCAGCAATCTTGCAATCAGCAATCTTGCAATCAGCAATCAGCAATCTTGCAATTTGCAATCTGGCAATCAGCAATCTTGCAATCAGCAATCTTGCAATCAGCATTCTTGCAATCAGCAATCTTGCAATCAGCAATCTTGCAATCAGCAATCTTGCAATCAGCAATTTTGCAATCAGCAATCTTGCAATCAGCAATCTTGCAATCAGCAATCTTGCAATCAGCAATCTTGCAATCAGCAATCTTGCAATCAGCAATCTTGCAATCAGCAATCTTGCAATCAGCAATCTTGCAATCAGCAATCTTGCAATCAGCAATCTTGCAATCAGCAATCTTGCAATCAGCAATCTTGCAATCAGCAATCAGCAATCTTGCAATCAGCAATCTTTGCAATCAGCAATCTTGCAATCAGCAATCTTGCAATCAGCAATCTTGCAATCAGCAATCAGCAATCTTGCAATCAGCAATCTTGCAATCAGCAATCTTGCAATCAGCAATCTTGCAATCAGCAATCTTGCAATCAGCAATCTTGCAATCAGCAATCTTGAAATCAGCAATCTTGCAATCTTGCAATCAGCAATCTTGCAATCAGCAATCTTGCAATCAGCAATCTTGCAATCAGCAATCTTGCAATCAGCAATCAGCAATCTTGGAATTTGCAATCTGGCAATCAGCAATCTTGCAATCAGCAATCTTGCAATCAGCAATCTTGCAATCAGCAATCTTGCAATCAGCAATCTTGCAATCAGCAATCTTGCAACCAGCAATCAACAATCTTGAAATTTGCAATCTGGCAATCTGGCAATCTTGCAATCAGCAAACTTGCAATCAGCAATCAGCAATCTTGCAATTAGCAATCTGGCAATCAGCATTCTTGAAATCAGCAATCTTGCAATCAGCAATCTTGCAATCAGCAATCTTGCAATCAGCAATCATCAATCTTGCAATTTGCAATCTGGCAATCAGCAATCTTGCAATCAGCAATCTTGCAATCAGCAATCTTGCAATCAGCAATCTTGCAATCAGCAATCTTGAAATCAGCAATCAGCAATCTTGCAATCAGCAATCTTGCAATCTTGCAATCAGCAATCTTGCAATCAGCAAACTTGCAATCAGCAATCTTGCAATCAGCAATCTTGCAATCAGCAATCTTGCAATCAGCAATCTTGCAATCAGCAATCTTGCAATCAGCAATCTTGCAATCAGCAATCTTGCAATCAGCAATCTTGCAATCAGCAATCTTGCAATCAGCAATCTTGCAATCAGCAATCTTGCAATCAGCAATCTTGCAATCTTGCAATCAGCAATCTTGCAATCAGCAATCTTGCAATCAGCAATCTTGCAATCAGCAATCTTGCAATCAGCAATCTTGCAATCAGCAATCTTGCAATCAGCAATCTTGCAATCAGCAATCAGCAATCTTGCAATCAGCAATCAGCAATCTTGCAATTTGCAATCTGGCAATCAGCAATCTTGCAATCAGCAATCTTGCAATCAGCAATCTTGCAATCAGCAATCTTGCAATCAGCAATCTTGCAATCAGCAATCTTGCAATCAGCAATCTTGCAATCAGCAATCTTGCAATCAGCAATCTTGCAATCAGCAATCTTGGAATCAGCAATCTTGCAATCAGCAATCTTGCAATCAGCAATCAGCAATCTTGCAATTAGCAATCTTGCAATCAGCAATCTTGCAATCAACAATCTTACAATCAGCAATCTTGCAATCAGCAATCTTGCAATCAGCAATCTTGCAATCAGCAATCAGCAATCTTGCAATTAGCAATCTGGCAATCAGCAATCTTGCAATCAGCAATCTTGCAATCAGCAATCTTGCAATCAGCAATCTTGCATTCAGCAATCTTGCAATCAGCAATCTTGCAATCAGCAATCTTGCAATCAGCAATCTTGCAATCAGCAATCTTGCAATCAGCAATCTTGCAATCAGCAATCTTGCAATCAGCAATCTTGCAATCAGCAATCTTGCAATCAGCAATCAGCAATCTTGCAATCAGCAATCTTGCAATCAGCAATCTTGCAATCAGCAATCTTGCAATCAGCAATCAGCAATCTTGCAATTAGCAATCTGGCAATCAGCAATCTTGCAATCAGCAATCTTGCAATCAGCAATCTTGCAATCAGCAATCTTGCAATCAGCAATCTTGCAATCAGCAATCTTGCAATCAGCAATCATCAATCTTGCAATTTGCAATCTGGCAATCAGCAATCTTGTAATCAGCAATCTTGCAATCAGCAATCTTGCAATCAGCAATCTTGCAATCAGCAATCTTGCAATCAGCAATCTTGCAATCAGCAATCTTGCAGTCAGCAATCTTGCAATCAGCAATCTTGCAATCAGCAATTTTGCAATCAGCAATCTTGCAATCAGCAATCTTGCAATAAGCAATCTTGAAATCAGCAATCAGCAATCTTGCAATCAGCAATCAGCAATCTTGCAATCAGCAATCTTGCAATCAGCAATCTTGCAATCAGCAATCTTGCAATCAGCAATCTTGCAATCAGCAATCTTGCAATCAGCAATCAGCAATCTTGCAATTAGCAATCTGGCAATCAGCAATCTTGCAATCAGCAATCTTGCAATCAGCAATCTTGCAATCAGCAATCTTGCAATCAGCAATCTTGCATTCAGCAATCTTGCAATCAGCAATCTTGCAATCAGCAATCTTGCAATCAGCAATCTTGCAATCAGCAATCTTGCAATCAGCAATCTTGCAATCAGCAATCTTGCAATTAGCAATCTTGCAATCAGCAATTTTGCAATCAGCAATCATCAATCTTGCAATTTGCAATCTGGCAATCAGCAATCTTGCAATCAGCAATCTTGCAATCAGCAATCTTGCAATCAGCAATCTTGCAATCAGCAATCTTGCAATCAGCAATCTTGCAATCAGCAATCTTGCAATCAGCAATCAGCAATCTTGCAATCAGCAATCTTGCAATCAGCAATCTTGCAATCAGCAATCAGCAATCTTGCAATTAGCAATCTGGCAATCAGCAATCTTGCAATCAGCAATCTTGCAATCAGCAATCTTGCAATCAGCAATCTTGCAATCAGCAATCTTGCAATCAGCAATCTTGCAATCAGCAATCTTGCAATCAGCAATCTTGCAATCAGCAATCATCAATCTTGCAATTTGCAATCTGGCAATCAGCAATCTTGTAATCAGCAATCTTGCAATCAGCAATCTTGCAATCAGCAATCTTGCAATCAGCAATCTTGCAATCAGCAATCTTGCAATCAGCAATCTTGCAGTCAGCAATCTTGCAATCAGCAATCTTGCAATCAGCAATTTTGCAATCAGCAATCTTGCAATCAGCAATCTTGCAATCAGCAATCTTGAAATCAGCAATCAGCAATCTTGCAATCAGTAATCAGCAATCTTGCAATCAGCAATCTTGCAATCAGCAATCTTGCAATCAGCAATCTTGCAATCAGCAATCTTGCAATCAGCAATCTTGCAATCAGCAATCTTGCAATCAGCAATCTTGCAATCAGCAATCTTGCAATCAGCAATCTTGCAATCAGCAATCTTGCAATCAGCAATCTTGCAATCAGCAATCTTGCAATCAGCAATCTTGCAATCAGCAAGCTTGCAATCAGCAATCTTGCAATCAGCAATCAGCAATCTTGCAATCAGCAATCAGCAATCTCGCAATTTGCAATCTGGCAATCAGCAATCTTGCAATCAGCAATCTTGCAATCAGCAATCTTGCAATCAGCAATCTTGCAATCAGCAATCTTGCAATCAGCAATCTTGCAATCAGCAATCTTGCAATCAGCAATCTTGCAATCAGCAATCAGCAATCTTGCAATTAGCAATCTGGCAATCAGCAATCTTGCAATCAGCAATCTTGCAATCAGCAATCTTGCAATCAGCAATCTTGCAATCAGCATTCAGCAATCTTGCAATTTGCAATCTTGCAATCAGCAATCTTGCAATCAGCAATCTTGCAATCAGCAATCTTGCAATCAGCAATCTTGCAATCAGCAATCTTGCAATCAGCAATCATCAATCTTGCAATTTGCAATCTGGCAATCAGCAATCTTGTAATCAGCAATCTTGCAATCAGCAATCTTGCAATCAGCAATCTTGCAATCAGCAATCTTGCAATCAGCAATCTTGCAATCAACAATCTTGCAATCAGCAATCTTGCAATCAGCAATCTTGCAATCAGCAATCTTGCAATCAGCAATCTTGCAATCAGCAATCTTGCAATCAGCAATCTTGCAATCAGCAATCTTGCAATCAGCAATCTTGCAATCAGCAATCTTGCAATCAGCAATCTTGCAATCAGCAATCTTGCAATCAGCAATCTTGCAATCAGCAATCTTGCAATCAGCAATCTTGCAATCAGCAATCTTGCAATCAGCAATCTTGCAATCAGCAATCTTGCAATCAGCAATCTTGCAGTCAGCAATCTTGCAATCAGCAATCTTGCAATCAGCAATTTTGCAATCAGCAATCTTGCAATCAGCAATCTTGAAATCACCAATCAGCAATCTTGCAATCAGCAATCTTGCAATCTTGCAATCAGCAATCTTGCAATCAGCAATCTTGCAATCAGCAATCTTGCAATCAGCAATCTTGCAATCAGCAATCTTGCAATCAGCAATCTTGCAATCAGCAATCTTGCAATTAGCAATCTTGCAATCAGCAATCTTGCAATCAGCAATCAGCAATCTTGCAATCAGCAATCAGCAATCTTGCAATCAGCAATCTTGCAATCAGCAATCTTGCAATCAGCAATCTTGCAATCAGCAATCTTGCAATCAGCAATCTTGCAATCAGCAATCAGCAATCAGCAATCTTGCAATTTGCAATCTGGCAATCAGCAATCTTGCAATCAGCAATCTTGCAATCAGCAATCTTGCAATCAGCAATCTTGCAATCAGCAATCTTGCAATCAGCAATCTTGCAATCAGCAATCTTGCAATCAGCAATCTTGCAATCAGCAATCTTGCAATCAGCAATCTTGCAATCAGCAATCTTGCAATCAGCAATCAGCAATCTTGCAATTAGCAATCTGGCAATCAGCAATCTTGCAATCAGCAATCTTGCAATCAGCAATCTTGCAATCAGCAATCTTGCAATCAGCATTCAGCAATCTTGCAATTTGCAATCTTGCAATCAGCAATCTTGCAATCAGCAATCTTGCAATCAGCAATCTTGCAATCAGCAATCTTGCAATCAGCAATCATCAATCTTGCAATTTGCAATCTGGCAATCAGCAATCTTGTAATCAGCAATCTTGCAATCAGCAATCTTGCAATCAGCAATCTTGCAATCAGCAATCTTGCAATCAGCAATCTTGCAATCAGCAATCTTGCAATCAGCAATCTTGCAATCAGCAATCTTGCAATCAGCAATCTTGCAATCAGCAATCAGCAATCTTGCAATCAGCAATCTTGCAATCAGCAATCTTGCAATCTTGCAATCAGCAATCTTGCAATCAGCAATCTTGCAATCAGCAATCTTGCAATCAGCAATCTTGCAATCAGCAATCTTGCAATCAGCAATCTTGCAATCAGCAATCTTGCAACCAGCAATCAACAATCTTGCAATTTGCAATCTGGCAATCTGGCAATCTTGCAATCAGCAAACTTGCAATCAGCAATCTTGCAATTAGCAATCTGGCAATCAGCAATCTTGCAATCAGCAATCTTGCAATCAGCAATCTTGCAATCAGCAATCTTGCAATCAGAAATCTTGCAATCAGCAATCTTGCAATCAGCAATCTTGCAATCAGCAATCTTGCAATCAGCAATCTTGCAATCTTGCAATCAGCAATCTTGAATCAGCAATCTTGCAATCAGCAATCTTGCAATCAGCAATCTTGCAATCAGCAATCAGCAATCTTGCAATTAGCAATCTGGCAATCAGCAATCTTGCAATCAGCAATCTTGCAATCAGCATTCAGCAATCTTGCAATATGCAATCTTGCAATCAGCAATCTTGCAATCAGCAATCTTGCAATCAGCAATCTTGCAATCAGCAATCTTGCAATCAGCAATCATCAATCTTGCAATTTGCAATCTGGCAATCAGCAATCTTGTAATCAGCAATCTTGCAATCAGCAATCTTGCAATCAGCAATCTTGCAATCAGCAATCTTGCAATCAGCAATCTTGCAATCAGCAATCATCAATCTTGCAATTTGCAATCTGGCAATCAGCAATCTTGCAATCAGCAAACTTGCAATCAGCAATCTTGCAATTAGCAATCTGGCAATCAGCAATCTTGCAATCAGCAATCTTGCAATCAGCAATCTTGCAATCAGCAATCTTGCAATCAGCAATCTTGCAATCAGCAATCTTGCAATCAGCAATCTTGCAATCAGCAATCTTGCAATCAGCAATCTTGCAATCAGCAATCTTGCAATCAGCAATCTTGCAATCAGCAATCTTGCAATCAGCAATCTTGCAATCAGCAATCTTGCAATCAGCAATCTTGCAATCAGCAATCAGCAATCTTGCAATTAGCAATCTGGCAATCAGCAATCTTGCAATCAGCAATCTTGCAATCAGCAATCTTGCAATCAGCAATCAGCAATCTTGCAATTTGCAATCTGGCAATCAGCAATCTTGCAATCAGCAATCTTGCAATCAGCATTCTTGCAATCAGCAATCTTGCAATCAGCAATCTTGCAATCAGCAATCTTGCAATCAGCAATCTTGCAATCAGCAATTTTGCAATCAGCAATCTTGCAATCAGCAATCTTGCAATCAGCAATCTTGCAATCAGCAATCTTGCAATCAGCAATCTTGCAATCAGCAATCTTGCAATCAGCAATCTTGCAATCAGCAATCTTGCAATCAGCAATCTTGCAATCAGCAATCTTGCAATCAGCAATCTTGCAATCAGCAATCTTGCAATCAGCAATCAGCAATCTTGCAATCAGCAATCTTTGCAATCAGCAATCTTGCAATCAGCAATCTTGCAATCAGCAATCAGCAATCTTGCAATCAGCAATCTTGCAATCAGCAATCTTGCAATCAGCAATCTTGCAATCAGCAATCTTGCAATCAGCAATCTTGCAATCAGCAATCTTGCAATCAGCAATCTTGCAATCTTGCAATCAGCAATCTTGCAATCAGCAATCTTGCAATCAGCAATCTTGCAATCAGCAATCAGCAATCTTGGAATTTGCAATCTGGCAATCAGCAATCTTGCAATCAGCAATCTTGCAATCAGCAATCTTGCAATCAGCAATTTCGCAACCAGCAATCAACAATCTTGAAATTTGCAATCTGGCAATCTGGCAATCTTGCAATCAGCAAACTTGCAATCAGCAATCAGCAATCTTGCAATTAGCAATCTGGCAATCAGCATTCTTGAAATCAGCAATCTTGCAATCAGCAATCTTGCAATCAGCAATCTTGCAATCAGCAATCATCAATCTTGCAATTTGCAATCTGGCAATCAGCAATCTTGCAATCAGCAATCTTGCAATCAGCAATCTTGCAATCAGCAATCTTGCAATCAGCAATCTTGAAATCAGCAATCAGCAATCTTGCAATCAGCAATCTTGCAATCTTGCAATCAGCAATCTTGCAATCAGCAAACTTGCAATCAGCAATCTTGCAATCAGCAATCTTGCAATCAGCAATCTTGCAATCAGCAATCTTGCAATCAGCAATCTTGCAATCAGCAATCTTGCAATCAGCAATCTTGCAATCAGCAATCTTGCAATCAGCAATCTTGCAATCAGCAATCTTGCAATCAGCAATCTTGCAATCTTGCAATCAGCAATCTTGCAATCAGCAATCTTGCAATCAGCAATATTGCAATCAGCAATCTTGCAATCAGCAATCTTGCAATCAGCAATCTTGCAATCAGCAATCTTGCAATCAGCAATCTTGCAATCAGCAAT
Organism: Nineta flava; assembly: GCA_963920215.1. Lineage (NCBI taxonomy): Eukaryota > Metazoa > Arthropoda > Insecta > Neuroptera > Chrysopidae > Nineta > Nineta flava. Next base: position 501,140 of record OY986043.1, on the reverse strand, counting down.
CTTGCAATCAGCAATCAGCAATCTTGGAATTTGCAATCTGACAATCAGCAATCTTGCAATCAGCAATCTTGCAATCAGCAATCTTGCAATCAGCAATCTTGCAATCAGCAATCTTGCAATCAGCAATCTTGCAACCAGCAATCAACAATCTTGCAATTTGCAATCTGGCAATCTGGCAATCTTGCAATCAGCAAACTTGCAATCAGCAATCAGCAATCTTGCAATTAGCAATCTGGCAATCAGCATTCTTGCAATCAGCAATCTTGCAATCAGCAATCTTGCAATCAGCAATCTTGCAATCAGCAATCATCAATCTTGCAATTTGCAATCTGGCAATCAGCAATCTTGCAATCAGCAATCTTGCAATCAGCAATCTTGCAATCAGCAATCTTGAAATCAGCAATCAGCAATCTTGCAATCAGCAATCTTGCAATCTTGCAATCAGCAATCTTGCAATCAGCAAACTTGCAATCAGCAATCTTGCAATCAGCAATCTTGCAATCAGCAATCTTGCAATCAGCAATCTTGCAATCAGCAATCTTGCAATCAGCAATCTTGCAATCAGCAATCTTGCAATCAGCAATCTTGCAATCAGCAATCTTGCAATCAGCAATCTTGCAATCAGCAATCTTGCAATCAGAAATCTTGCAATCAGCAATCTTGCAATCTTGCAATTAGCAATCTTGCAATCAGCAATCTTGCAATCAGCAATCTTACAATCAGCAATCTTGCAATCAGCAATCTTGCAATCAGCAATCTTGCAACCAGCAATCAACAATCTTGCAATTTGCAATCTGGCAATCTTGCAATCAGCAAACTTGCAATCAGCAATCAGCAATCTTGCAATTAGCAATCTGGCAATCAGCAATCTTGCAATCAGCAATCTTGCAATCAGCAATCTTGCAATCAGCAATCTTGCAATCAGCAATCTTGCAATCAGCAATCTTGCAATCAGCAATCTTGCAATCAGCAATCATCAATCTTGCAATTTGCAATCTGGCAATCAGCAATCTTGCAATCAGCAATCTTGCAATCAGCAATCTTGCAATCAGCAATCTTGCAATCAGCAATCTTGCAATCAGCAATCTTGCAATCAGCAATCTTGAAATCAGCAATCAGCAATCTTGCAATTAGCAATCTGGCAATCAGCAATCTTGCAATCAGCAATCTTGCAATCAGCAATCTTGCAATCAGCAATCTTGCAATCAGCAATCTTGCAATCAGCAATCTTGCAATCAGCAATCATCAATCTTGCAATTTGCAATCTGGCAATCAGCAATCTTGTAATCAGCAATCTTGCAATCAGCAATCTTGCAATCAGCAATCTTGCAATCAGCAATCTTGCAATCAGCAATCTTGCAATCAGCAATCTTGCAATCAGCAATCTTGCAATCAGCAATCTTGCAATCAGCAATCTTGCAATCAGCAATCTTGCAGTCAGCAATCTTTCAATCTTGCAATCAGCAATCTTGCAATCAGTAATCTTTCAATCAGCAATCTTGCAATCAGCAATCTTGCAATCAGCAATCTTGCAATCAGCAATCTTGCAATCAGCAATCTTGCAATCAGCAATCTTGCAATCAGCAATCTTGCAATCAGCAAGCTTGCAATCAGCAATCTTGCAATCAGCAATCAGCAATCTTGCAATCAGCAATCAGCAATCATCAATCTCGCAATTTGCAATCTGGCAATCAGCAATCTTGCAATCAGCAATCTTGCAATCAGCAATCTTGCAATCAGCAATCTTGCAATCAGCAATCTTGCAATCAGCAATCTCGCAATCAGCAATCTTGCAATCAGCAATCTTGCAATCAGCAATCTTGCAATCAGCAATCTTGCAATCAGCAATCTTGCAATCAGCAATCAGCAATCTTGCAATCAGCAATCTTTGCAATCAGCAATCTTGCAATCAGCAATCTTGCAATCAGCAATCAGCAATCATGCAATCAGCAATCTTGCAATCAGCAATCTTGCAATCAGCAATCTTGCAATCAGCAATCTTGCAATCAGCAATCTTGCAATCAGCAATCTTGCAATCAGCAATCTTGCAATCAGCAATCTTGCAATCAGCAATATTGCAATCAGCAATCTTGCAATCAGCAATCTTGCAATCAGCAATCTTGCAATCAGCAATCTTGCAATCAGCAATCTTGCAATCAGCAATCTTGCAATCAGCAATCTTGCAATCAGCAATCTTGCAATCAGCAATCAGCAATCTTGGAATTTGCAATCTGGCAATCAGCAATCTTGCAATCAGCAATCTTATAATCAGCAATCTTGCAATCAGCAATCTTGCAATCAGCAATCTTGCAATCAGCAATCTTGCAATCAGCAATCTTGCAATCAGCAATCTTGCAATCAGCAATCTTGCAATCAGCAATCTTGCAATCAGTAATCTTGCAATCAGCAATCTTGCAATCAGCAATCTTGCAATCAGCAATCAGCAATCTTGCAATTAGCAATCTTGCAATCAGAAATCTTGCAATCAGCAATCTTACAATCAGCAATCTTGCAATCAGCATTCTTGCAATCAGCAATCTTGCAATCAGCAATCAGCAATCAGCAATCTTGCAATTAGCAATCTGGCAATCAGCAATCTTGCAATCAGCAATCTTGCAATCAGCAATCTTGCAATCTTGCAATCAGCAATCTTGCAATCAGCAATCTTGCAATCAGCAATCTTGCAATCAGCAATCTTGCAATCAGCAATCTTGCAATCAGCAATCTTGCAATCAGCAATCTTGCAATCAGCAATCTTGCAATCAGCAATCATCAATCTTGCAATTTGCAATCTGGCAATCAGCAATCTTGCAATCAGCAATCTTGCAATCAGCAATATTGCAATCAGCAATCTTGCAATCAGCAATCTTGCAATCAGCAATCTTGCAATCAGCAATCTTGCAATCAACAATCTTGCAATCAGCAATCTTGCAATCAGCAATCTTGCAATCAGCAATCAGCAATCTTGCAATTAGCAATCTGGAAATCAGCAATCTTGTAATCAGCAATCTTGCAATCAGCAATCTTGCAATCAGCATTCAGCAATCATCAATCTTGCAATTTGCAATCTGGCAATCAGCAATCTTGTAATCAGCAATCTTGCAATCAGCAATCTTGCAATCAGCAATCTTGCAATCAGCAATCTTGCAGTCAGCAATCTTGCAATCAGCAATCTTGCAATCAGCAATTTTGCAATCAGCAATCTTGCAATCAGCAATCTTGCAATCAGCAATCTTGAAATCAGCAATCAGCAATCTTGCAATCAGCAATCTTGCAATTAGCAATCTGGCAATCAGCAATCTTTTAATCAGCAATCTTGCAATCAGCAATCTTGCAATCAGCAATCTTGCAATCAGCAATTTGCAATCTGGCAATCAGCAATCTGGCAATCAGCAATCTTGCAATCAGCAATCTTGCAATCAGCATTCTTGCAATCAGCAATCTTGCAATCAGCAATCTTGCAATCAGCAATCTTGCAATCAGCAATCTTGCAATCAGCAATCTTGCAATCAGCAATTTTGCAATCAGCAATCTTGCAATCAGCAATCTTGCAATCAGCAATCTTGCAATCAGCAATCTTGCAATCAGCAATCTTGCAATCAACAATCTTGCAATCAGCAATCTTGCAATCAGCAATCTTGCAATCAGCAATCTTGCAATCAGCAATCTTGCAATCAGCAATCTTGCAATCAGCAATCTTGCAATCAGCAATCTTGCAATCAGCAATCTTGCAATCAGCAATCTTGCAATCAGCAATCTTGCAATCTTGCAATCAGCAATCTTGCAATCAGCAATATTGCAATCAGCAATCTTGCAATCAGCAATCTTGCAATCAGCAATCTTGCAATCAGCAAACTTGCAATCAGTAATCAGCAATCTTGCAATCAGCAATCTTGAATCAGCAATCATGCAATCAGCAATCTTGCAATCAGCAATCTTGCAATCAGCAATCTTGCCATCAGCAATCTTGCAATTTGCAATCTGGCAATCAGCAATCTTGCAATCAGCAATCTTGCAATCAGCAATCTTGCAATCAGCAATCTTGCAATCAGCAATCTTGCAATCAGCAATCTTGCTATCAGCAATCTTGCAATCAGCAATCTTGCAATCAGCAATCTTGCATTCAGCAATCTTGCAATCAGCAATCTTGCAATCAGCAATCTTGCAATCAGCAATCTTGCAATCAGCAATCTTGCAATCAGCAATCTTGCAATCAGCAATCTTGCAATCTTGCAATCAGCAATCTTGCAATCAGAAATCTTGCAATCAGCAATCTTGCAATCAGCAATCTTGCAATCAGCAATCTTGCAATCAGCAATCTTGCAATCAGCAATTTTGCAATCAGCAATCTTGCAATCAGCAATCTTGCAATCAGCAATCTTGCAATCAGCAATCTTGCAATCAGCAATCTTGCAATCAGCAATCTTGCAATCAGCAATCTTGCAATCAGCAATCTTGCAATCAGCAATCTTGCAATCAGCAATCTTGCAATCAGCAATCTTGCAATCAGCAATCAGCAATCTTGCAATTAGCAATCTGGCAATCAGCAATCTTGCAATCAGCAATCTTGCAATCAGCAATCTTGCAATCAGCAATCTTGCAATTTGCAATCTGGCAATCAGCAATCTTGCAATCAGCAATCTTGCAATCAGCATTCTTGCAATCAGCAATCTTGCAATCAGCAATGTTGCAATCAGCAATCTTGCAATCAGTAATCAGCAATCTTGCAATCAGCAATCTTGAATCAGCAATCTTGCAATCAGCAATCTTGCAATCAGCAATCTTGCAATCAGCAATCTTGCCATCAGCAATCTTGCAATTTGCAATCTGGCAATCAGCAATCTTGCAATCAGCAATCTTGCAATCAGCAATCTTGCAATCAGCAATCTTGCAATCAGCAATCTTGCAATCAGCAATCTTGCAATCAGCAATCTTGCAATCAGCAATCTTGCAATCAGCAATCTTGCAATCAGCAATCTTGCAATCAGCAATCTTGCAATCAGCAATCTTGCAATCTTGCAATCAGCAATCTTGCAATCAGAAATCTTGCAATCAGCAATCTTGCAATCAGCAATCTTGCAATCAGCAATCTTGCAATCAGCAATCAGCAATTTTGCAATCAGCAATCTTGCAATCAGCAATCTTGCAATCAGCAATCTTGCAATCAGCAATCTTGCAATCAGCAATCTTGCAATCAGCAATCTTGCAATCAGCAATCTTGCAATCAGGAATCTTGCAATCAGCAATCTTGCAATCAGCAATCTTGCAATCAGCAATCTTGCAATCAGCAATCTTGCAATCAGCAATCTTGCAATCAGCAATCAGCAATCTTGCAATTAGCAATCTGGCAATCAGCAATCTTGCAATCAGCAATCTTGCAATCAGCAATCTTGCAATCAGCAATCTTGCAATCAGCAATCTTGCAATCAGCAATCTTGCAATTTGCAATCTGGCAATCAGCAATCTTGCAATCAGCATTCTTGCAATCAGCAATCTTGCAATCAGCAATCTTGCAATCAGCAATTTTGCAATCAGCAATCTTGCAATCAGCAATCTTGCAATCAGCAATCTTGCAATCAGCAATCTTGCAATCAGCAATCTTGCAATCAGCAATCTTGCAATCAGCAATCTTGCAATCTTGCAATCAGCAATCTTGCAATCAGCAATCTTGCAATCAGCAATCTTGCAATCAGCAATCTTGCAATCAGCAATCAGCAATCTTGCAATCAGCAATCTTTGCAATCAGCAATCTTGCAATCAGCAATCTTGCAATCAGCAATCAGCAATCTTGCAATCAGCAATCTTGCAATCAGCAATCTTGCAATCAGCAATCTTGCAATCAGCAATCTTGCAATCAGCAATCTTGCAATCAGCAATCTTGCAATCAGCAATCTTGCAATCAGCAATCTTGCAATCAGCAATCTTGCAATCAGCAATCTTGCAATCAGCAATCTTGCAATCAGCAATCTTGCAATCAGCAATCTTGCAATCAGCAATCTTGCAATCAGCAATCTTGCAATCAGCAATCTTGCAATCAGCAATCTTGCAATCAGCAATCTTGCAATCAGCAATCTTGCAATCAGCAATCTTGCAATCAGCAATCTTGCAATCAGCAATCTTGCAATCAGCAATCTTGCAATCAGCAATCATCAATCTTGCAATTTGCAATCTGGCAATCAGCAATCTTGCAATCAGCAATCTTGCAATCAGCAATCTTGCAATCACCAATCTTGCAATCAGCAATCTTGCAATCAGCAATCTTGCAATCAGCAATCTTGCAATCAGCAATCTTGCAATCAGCAATCTTGCAATCAGCAATCTTGCAATCAGCAATCTTGCAATCAGCAATCTTGCAATCAGCAATCTTGCAATCAGCAATCTTGCAATCAGCAATCTTGCAATCAGCAATCAGCAATCTTGCAATTAGCAATCTGGCAATCAGCAATCTTGTAATCAGCAATCTTGCAATCAGCAATCTTGCAATCAGCAATCTTGCAATCAGCAATCTTGCAATCAGCAATCATCAATCTTGCAATTTGCAATCTGGCAATCAGCAATCTTGTAATCAGCAATCTTGCAATCAGCAATCTTGCAATCAGCAATCTTGCAATCAGCAATCTTGCAATCAGCAATCTTGCAATCAGCAATCTTGCAATCAGCAATCTTGCAATCAGCAATCTTGCAATCAGCAATCTTGCAATCAGCAATCTTGCAATCAGCAATCTTGCAATCAGCCATCTTGCAGTCAGCAATCTTGCAATCAGCAATCTTGCAATCAGCAATTTTGCAATCAGCAATCTTGCAATCAGCAATCTTGCAATCAGCAATCTTGCAATCAGCAATCTTGCAATCAGCAATCTTGAAATCAGCAATCAGCAATCTTGCAATCAGCAATCTTGCAATCTTGCAATCAGCAATCTTGCAATCAGCAATCTTGCAATCAGCAATCTTGCAATCAGCAATCTTGCAATCAGCAATCTTGCAATCAGCAATCTTGCAATCAGCAATCTTGCAATCAGCAATCTTGCAATCAGCAATCAGCAATCTTGCAATCAGCAATCTTGCAATCAGAAATCTTGCAATCAGCAATCTTGCAATCAGCAATCTTGCAATCAGCAATCTTGCAATCAGCAATCTTGCAATCAGCAATCTTGCAATCAGCAATCTTGCAATCAGCAATCTTGCAATCAGCAATCTTGCAATAAGCAATCTTGCAATCAGCAATCTTGCAATCAGCAATCTTGCAATCAGCAATCAGCAATCTTGCAATTAGCAATCTGGCAATCAGCAATCTTGTAATCAGCAATCTTGCAATCAGCAATCTTGCAATCAGCAATCTTGCAATCAGCAATCATCAATCTTGATATTTGCAATCTGGCAATCAGCAATCTTGTAATCAGCAATCTTGCAATCAGCAATCTTGCAATCAGCAATCTTGCAATCAGCAATCTTGCAATCAGCAATCTTGCAATCAGCAATCTTGCAATCAGCAATCTTGCAATCAGCAATCTTGCAATCAGCAATCTTGCAATCAGCAATCTTGCAATCAGCAATCAGCAATCAGCAATCTTGCAATCAGCAATCAGCAATCTTGCAATTTGCAATCTGGCAATCAGCAATCTTGCAATCAGCAATCTTGCAATCAGAAATCTTGCAATCAGCAATCTTGCAATCAGCAATCTTGCAATCAGCAATCTTGCAATCAGCAATCTTGCAATCAGCAATCTTGCAATCAGCAATCTTGCAATCAGCAATCTTGCAATCAGCAATCTTGCAATCAGCAATCTTGCAATCAGCAATCTTGCAATCAGCAATCTTGCAATCAGCAATCAGCAATCAGCAATCTTGCAATTAGCAATCTGGCAATCAGCAATCTTGCAATCAGCAATCAGCAATCTTGCAATTAGCAATCTGGCAATCAGCAATCTTGCAATCAGCAATCTTGCAATCAGCAATTTTGCAATCAGCAATCTTCCAATCAGCAATCTTCCAATCAGCAATCTTGCAATCAGCAATCTTGCAATCAGCAATCATCAATCTTGCAATTTGCAATCTGGCAATCAGCAATCTTGTAATCAGCAATCTTGCAATCAGCAATCTTGCAATCAGCAATCTTGCAATCAGCAATCTTGCAATCAGCAATCTTGCAATCAGCAATCTTGCAATCAGCAATCTTGCAATCAGCAATCTTGCAATCAGCAATCAGCAATCTTGCAATCTTGCAATCAGCAATCTTGCAGTCAGCAATCTTGCAATCAGCAATTTTGCAATCAGCAATCTTGCAATCAGCAATCTTGCAATCAGCAATCTTGCAATCAGCAATTTTGCAATCAGCAATCTTGCAATCAGCAATCTTGAAATCAGCAATCAGCAATCTTGCAATCAGCAATCTTGCAATCAGCAATCTTGCAATCTTGCAATCAGCAATCTTGCAATCAGCAATCTTGCAATCAGCAATCTTGCAATCAGCAATCTTGCAATCAGCAATCTTGGAATCAGCAATCTTGCAATCAGCAATCTTGCAATCAGCAATCTTGCAATCTTGCAATCAGCAATCAGCAATCAGCAATCAGCAATCTTGCAATTTGCAATCTGGCAATCAGCAATCTTGCAATCAGCAATCTTGCAATCAGAAATCTTGCAATCAGCAATCTTGCAGTCAGCAATCTTGCAATCAGCAATCTTGCAATCAGCAATCTTGCAATCAGCAATCTTGCAATCAGCAATCTTGCAATCAGCAATCTTGCAATCAGCAATCTTGCAATCAGCAATCTTGCAATCAGCAATCTTGCAATCAGCAATCTTGCAATCAGCAATCTTGCAATCAGCAATCAGCAATCTTGCAATTAGCAATCTGGCAATCAGCAATCTTGCAATCAGCAATCTTGCAATCAGCAATCTTGCAATCAGCATTCAGCAATCTTGCAATCAGCAATCTTGCAATCAGCAATCTTGCAATCAGCAATCAGCAATTTTGCAATCAGCAATTTTGCAATCAGCAATCTTGCAATCAGCAATCTTGCAATCAGCAATCTTGCAATCAGCAATCTTGCAGTCAGCAATCTTGCAATCAGCAATTTTGCAATCAGCATCTTGCAATCAGCAATCTTGCAATCAGCAATCTTGCAATCAGCAATCTTGCAATCAGCAATCTTGAAATCAGCAATCAGCAATCTTGCAATCAGCAATCTTGCAATCTTGCAATCAGCAATCTTGCAATCAGCAATCTTGCAATCAGCAATCTTGCAATCAGCAATCTTGCAATCAGCAATCTTGCAATCAGCAATCTTGCAATCAGCAATCTTGCAATCAGCAATCTTGCAATCAGCAATCTTGCAATCAGCAATCTTGCAATCAGCAATCTTGCAATCAGCAATCTTGCAATCAGCAATCTTGCAATCAGCAATCTTGTAATCAGCAATCAGCAATCTTGCAATCAGCAATCAGCAATCTTGCAATTTGCAATCTGGCAATCAGCAATCTTGCAATCAGCAATCTTGCAATCAGCAATCTTGCAATCAGCAATCTTGCAATCAGCAATCTTGCAATCAGCAATCTTGCAATCAGCAATCTTGCAATCAGCAATCTTGCAATCAGCAATCTTGCAATCAGCAATCTTGCAATCAGCAATCTTGCAATCAGCAATCTTGCAATCAGCAATCATCAATCTTGCAATTTGCAATCTGGCAATCAGCAATCTTGCAATCAGCAATCTTGCAATCAGCAATCTTGCAATCAGCAATCTTGCAATCAGCAATCTTGCAATCAGCAATCTTGCAATCAGCAATCTTGAAATCAGCAATCAGCAATCTTGCAATTAGCAATCTGGCAATCAGCAATCTTGCAATCAGCAATCTTGCAATCAGCAATCTTGCAATCAGCAATCTTGCAATCAGCAATCTTGCAATCAGCAATCTTGCAATCAGCAATCATCAATCTTGCAATTTGCAATCTGGCAATCAGCAATCTTGCAATCAGCAATCTTGCAATCAGCAATCTTGCAATCAGCAATCTTGCAATCAGCAATCTTGCAATCAGCAATCTTGCAATCAGCAATCTTGAAATCAGCAATCAGCAATCTTGCAATTAGCAATCTGGCAATCAGCAATCTTGCAATCAGCAATCTTGCAATCAGCAATCTTGCAATCAGCAATCTTGCAATCAGCAATCTTGCAATCAGCAATCATCAATCTTGCAATTTGCAATCTGGCAATCAGCAATCTTGTAATCAGCAATCTTGCAATCAGCAATCTTGCAATCAGCAATCTTGCAATCAGCAATCTTGCAATCAGCAATCTTGCAATCAGCAATCTTGCAATCAGCAATCTTGCAATCAGCAATCTTGCAATCAGCAATCTTGCAATCAGCAATCTTGCAGTCAGCAATCTTTCAATCTTGCAATCAGCAATCTTGCAATCAGTAATCTTTCAATCAGCAATCTTGCAATCAGCAATCTTGCAATCAGCAATCTTGCAATCAGCAATCTTGCAATCAGCAATCTTGCAATCAGCAATCTTGCAATCAGCAATCTTGCAATCAGCAAGCTTGCAATCAGCAATCTTGCAATCAGCAATCAGCAATCTTGCAATCAGCAATCAGCAATCATCAATCTCGCAATTTGCAATCTGGCAATCAGCAATCTTGCAATCAGCAATCTTGCAATCAGCAATCTTGCAATCAGCAATCTTGCAATCAGCAATCTTGCAATCAGCAATCTCGCAATCAGCAATCTTGCAATCAGCAATCTTGCAATCAGCAATCTTGCAATCAGCAATCTTGCAATCAGCAATCTTGCAATCAGCAATCAGCAATCTTGCAATCAGCAATCTTTGCAATCAGCAATCTTGCAATCAGCAATCTTGCAATCAGCAATCAGCAATCATGCAATCAGCAATCTTGCAATCAGCAATCTTGCAATCAGCAATCTTGCAATCAGCAATCTTGCAATCAGCAATCTTGCAATCAGCAATCTTGCAATCAGCAATCTTGCAATCAGCAATCTTGCAATCAGCAATATTGCAATCAGCAATCTTGCAATCAGCAATCTTGCAATCAGCAATCTTGCAATCAGCAATCTTGCAATCAGCAATCTTGCAATCAGCAATCTTGCAATCAGCAATCTTGCAATCAGCAATCTTGCAATCAGCAATCAGCAATCTTGGAATTTGCAATCTGGCAATCAGCAATCTTGCAATCAGCAATCTTATAATCAGCAATCTTGCAATCAGCAATCTTGCAATCAGCAATCTTGCAATCAGCAATCTTGCAATCAGCAATCTTGCAATCAGCAATCTTGCAATCAGCAATCTTGCAATCAGCAATCTTGCAATCAGTAATCTTGCAATCAGCAATCTTGCAATCAGCAATCTTGCAATCAGCAATCAGCAATCTTGCAATTAGCAATCTTGCAATCAGAAATCTTGCAATCAGCAATCTTACAATCAGCAATCTTGCAATCAGCATTCTTGCAATCAGCAATCTTGCAATCAGCAATCAGCAATCAGCAATCTTGCAATTAGCAATCTGGCAATCAGCAATCTTGCAATCAGCAATCTTGCAATCAGCAATCTTGCAATCTTGCAATCAGCAATCTTGCAATCAGCAATCTTGCAATCAGCAATCTTGCAATCAGCAATCTTGCAATCAGCAATCTTGCAATCAGCAATCTTGCAATCAGCAATCTTGCAATCAGCAATCTTGCAATCAGCAATCATCAATCTTGCAATTTGCAATCTGGCAATCAGCAATCTTGCAATCAGCAATCTTGCAATCAGCAATATTGCAATCAGCAATCTTGCAATCAGCAATCTTGCAATCAGCAATCTTGCAATCAGCAATCTTGCAATCAACAATCTTGCAATCAGCAATCTTGCAATCAGCAATCTTGCAATCAGCAATCAGCAATCTTGCAATTAGCAATCTGGAAATCAGCAATCTTGTAATCAGCAATCTTGCAATCAGCAATCTTGCAATCAGCATTCAGCAATCATCAATCTTGCAATTTGCAATCTGGCAATCAGCAATCTTGTAATCAGCAATCTTGCAATCAGCAATCTTGCAATCAGCAATCTTGCAATCAGCAATCTTGCAGTCAGCAATCTTGCAATCAGCAATCTTGCAATCAGCAATTTTGCAATCAGCAATCTTGCAATCAGCAATCTTGCAATCAGCAATCTTGAAATCAGCAATCAGCAATCTTGCAATCAGCAATCTTGCAATTAGCAATCTGGCAATCAGCAATCTTTTAATCAGCAATCTTGCAATCAGCAATCTTGCAATCAGCAATCTTGCAATCAGCAATTTGCAATCTGGCAATCAGCAATCTGGCAATCAGCAATCTTGCAATCAGCAATCTTGCAATCAGCATTCTTGCAATCAGCAATCTTGCAATCAGCAATCTTGCAATCAGCAATCTTGCAATCAGCAATCTTGCAATCAGCAATCTTGCAATCAGCAATTTTGCAATCAGCAATCTTGCAATCAGCAATCTTGCAATCAGCAATCTTGCAATCAGCAATCTTGCAATCAGCAATCTTGCAATCAACAATCTTGCAATCAGCAATCTTGCAATCAGCAATCTTGCAATCAGCAATCTTGCAATCAGCAATCTTGCAATCAGCAATCTTGCAATCAGCAATCTTGCAATCAGCAATCTTGCAATCAGCAATCTTGCAATCAGCAATCTTGCAATCAGCAATCTTGCAATCTTGCAATCAGCAATCTTGCAATCAGCAATATTGCAATCAGCAATCTTGCAATCAGCAATCTTGCAATCAGCAATCTTGCAATCAGCAAACTTGCAATCAGTAATCAGCAATCTTGCAATCAGCAATCTTGAATCAGCAATCATGCAATCAGCAATCTTGCAATCAGCAATCTTGCAATCAGCAATCTTGCCATCAGCAATCTTGCAATTTGCAATCTGGCAATCAGCAATCTTGCAATCAGCAATCTTGCAATCAGCAATCTTGCAATCAGCAATCTTGCAATCAGCAATCTTGCAATCAGCAATCTTGCTATCAGCAATCTTGCAATCAGCAATCTTGCAATCAGCAATCTTGCATTCAGCAATCTTGCAATCAGCAATCTTGCAATCAGCAATCTTGCAATCAGCAATCTTGCAATCAGCAATCTTGCAATCAGCAATCTTGCAATCAGCAATCTTGCAATCTTGCAATCAGCAATCTTGCAATCAGAAATCTTGCAATCAGCAATCTTGCAATCAGCAATCTTGCAATCAGCAATCTTGCAATCAGCAATCTTGCAATCAGCAATTTTGCAATCAGCAATCTTGCAATCAGCAATCTTGCAATCAGCAATCTTGCAATCAGCAATCTTGCAATCAGCAATCTTGCAATCAGCAATCTTGCAATCAGCAATCTTGCAATCAGCAATCTTGCAATCAGCAATCTTGCAATCAGCAATCTTGCAATCAGCAATCAGCAATCTTGCAATTAGCAATCTGGCAATCAGCAATCTTGCAATCAGCAATCTTGCAATCAGCAATCTTGCAATCAGCAATCTTGCAATTTGCAATCTGGCAATCAGCAATCTTGCAATCAGCAATCTTGCAATCAGCATTCTTGCAATCAGCAATCTTGCAATCAGCAATGTTGCAATCAGCAATCTTGCAATCAGTAATCAGCAATCTTGCAATCAGCAATCTTGAATCAGCAATCTTGCAATCAGCAATCTTGCAATCAGCAATCTTGCAATCAGCAATCTTGCCATCAGCAATCTTGCAATTTGCAATCTGGCAATCAGCAATCTTGCAATCAGCAATCTTGCAATCAGCAATCTTGCAATCAGCAATCTTGCAATCAGCAATCTTGCAATCAGCAATCTTGCAATCAGCAATCTTGCAATCAGCAATCTTGCAATCAGCAATCTTGCAATCAGCAATCTTGCAATCAGCAATCTTGCAATCAGCAATCTTGCAATCTTGCAATCAGCAATCTTGCAATCAGAAATCTTGCAATCAGCAATCTTGCAATCAGCAATCTTGCAATCAGCAATCTTGCAATCAGCAATCAGCAATTTTGCAATCAGCAATCTTGCAATCAGCAATCTTGCAATCAGCAATCTTGCAATCAGCAATCTTGCAATCAGCAATCTTGCAATCAGCAATCTTGCAATCAGCAATCTTGCAATCAGGAATCTTGCAATCAGCAATCTTGCAATCAGCAATCTTGCAATCAGCAATCTTGCAATCAGCAATCTTGCAATCAGCAATCTTGCAATCAGCAATCAGCAATCTTGCAATTAGCAATCTGGCAATCAGCAATCTTGCAATCAGCAATCTTGCAATCAGCAATCTTGCAATCAGCAATCTTGCAATCAGCAATCTTGCAATCAGCAATCTTGCAATTTGCAATCTGGCAATCAGCAATCTTGCAATCAGCATTCTTGCAATCAGCAATCTTGCAATCAGCAATCTTGCAATCAGCAATTTTGCAATCAGCAATCTTGCAATCAGCAATCTTGCAATCAGCAATCTTGCAATCAGCAATCTTGCAATCAGCAATCTTGCAATCAGCAATCTTGCAATCAGCAATCTTGCAATCTTGCAATCAGCAATCTTGCAATCAGCAATCTTGCAATCAGCAATCTTGCAATCAGCAATCTTGCAATCAGCAATCAGCAATCTTGCAATCAGCAATCTTTGCAATCAGCAATCTTGCAATCAGCAATCTTGCAATCAGCAATCAGCAATCTTGCAATCAGCAATCTTGCAATCAGCAATCTTGCAATCAGCAATCTTGCAATCAGCAATCTTGCAATCAGCAATCTTGCAATCAGCAATCTTGCAATCAGCAATCTTGCAATCAGCAATCTTGCAATCAGCAATCTTGCAATCAGCAATCTTGCAATCAGCAATCTTGCAATCAGCAATCTTGCAATCAGCAATCTTGCAATCAGCAATCTTGCAATCAGCAATCTTGCAATCAGCAATCTTGCAATCAGCAATCTTGCAATCAGCAATCTTGCAATCAGCAATCTTGCAATCAGCAATCTTGCAATCAGCAATCTTGCAATCAGCAATCTTGCTATCAGCAATCTTGCAATCAGCAATCTTGCAATCAGCAATCTTGCAATCAGCAATATTGCAATCAGCAATCTTGCAATCAGCAATCTTGCAATCAGCAATCTTGCAATCAGCAATCTTGCAATCAGCAATCAGCAATCTTGGAATTTGCAATCTGGCAATCAGCAATCTTGCAATCAGCAATCTTGCAAACAGCAATCTTGCAATCAGCAATCTTGCAATCAGCAATCTTGCAATCAGCAATCTTGCAATCAGCAATCTTGCAATCAGCAATCTTGCAATCAGCAATCTTGCAATCAGCAATCTTGCAATCAGCAATCTTGCAATCAGCAATCTTGCAATCAGCAATCTTGCAATCAGCAATCTTGCAATCAGCAATCTTGCAATCAGCAATCAGCAATCTTGCAATTAGCAATCTTGCAATCAGCAATCTTGCAATCAGCAATCTTACAATCAGCAATCTTGCAATCAGCAATCTTGCAATCAGCAATCTTGCAATCAGCAATCTTGCAATCAGCAATCTTGCAATCAGCAATCTTGCAATCAGCAATCAGCAATCTTGCAATTAGCAATCTGGCAATCAGCAATCTTGCAATCAGCAATCTTGCAATCAGCAATCTTGCAATCAGCAATCTTGCAATCAGCAATCTTGCAATCAGCAATCTTGCAATCAGCAATCTTGCAATCAGCAATCTTGCAATCAGCAATCTTGCAATCAGCAATCTTGCAATCAGCAATCTTGCAATCAGCAATCTTGCAATCAGCAATCTTGCAATCAGCAATCTTGCAATCAGCAATCTTGCAATCAGCAATCTTGCAATCAGCAATCTTGCAATCAGCAATCTTGCAATCAGCAATCTTGCAATCAGCAATCTTGCAATCAGCAATCTTGCAATCAGCAATCTTGCAATCAGCAATCTTGCAATCAGCAATCTTGCAATCAGCAATCTTGCAATCAGCAATCATCAATCTTGCAATTTGCAATCTGGCAATCAGCAATCTTGCAATCAGCAATCTTGCAATCAGCAATCTTGCAATCACCAATCTTGCAATCAGCAATCTTGCAATCAGCAATCTTGCAATCAGCAATCTTGCAATCAGCAATCTTGCAATCAGCAATCTTGCAATCAGCAATCTTGCAATCAGCAATCTTGCAATCAGCAATCTTGCAATCAGCAATCTTGCAATCAGCAATCTTGCAATCAGCAATCTTGCAATCAGCAATCAGCAATCTTGCAATTAGCAATCTGGCAATCAGCAATCTTGTAATCAGCAATCTTGCAATCAGCAATCTTGCAATCAGCAATCTTGCAATCAGCAATCTTGCAATCAGCAATCATCAATCTTGCAATTTGCAATCTGGCAATCAGCAATCTTGTAATCAGCAATCTTGCAATCAGCAATCTTGCAATCAGCAATCTTGCAATCAGCAATCTTGCAATCAGCAATCTTGCAATCAGCAATCTTGCAATCAGCAATCTTGCAATCAGCAATCTTGCAATCAGCAATCTTGCAATCAGCAATCTTGCAATCAGCAATCTTGCAATCAGCCATCTTGCAGTCAGCAATCTTGCAATCAGCAATCTTGCAATCAGCAATTTTGCAATCAGCAATCTTGCAATCAGCAATCTTGCAATCAGCAATCTTGCAATCAGCAATCTTGCAATCAGCAATCTTGAAATCAGCAATCAGCAATCTTGCAATCAGCAATCTTGCAATCTTGCAATCAGCAATCTTGCAATCAGCAATCTTGCAATCAGCAATCTTGCAATCAGCAATCTTGCAATCAGCAATCTTGCAATCAGCAATCTTGCAATCAGCAATCTTGCAATCAGCAATCTTGCAATCAGCAATCAGCAATCTTGCAATCAGCAATCTTGCAATCAGAAATCTTGCAATCAGCAATCTTGCAATCAGCAATCTTGCAATCAGCAATCTTGCAATCAGCAATCTTGCAATCAGCAATCTTGCAATCAGCAATCTTGCAATCAGCAATCTTGCAATCAGCAATCTTGCAATAAGCAATCTTGCAATCAGCAATCTTGCAATCAGCAATCTTGCAATCAGCAATCAGCAATCTTGCAATTAGCAATCTGGCAATCAGCAATCTTGTAATCAGCAATCTTGCAATCAGCAATCTTGCAATCAGCAATCTTGCAATCAGCAATCATCAATCTTGATATTTGCAATCTGGCAATCAGCAATCTTGTAATCAGCAATCTTGCAATCAGCAATCTTGCAATCAGCAATCTTGCAATCAGCAATCTTGCAATCAGCAATCTTGCAATCAGCAATCTTGCAATCAGCAATCTTGCAATCAGCAATCTTGCAATCAGCAATCTTGCAATCAGCAATCTTGCAATCAGCAATCAGCAATCAGCAATCTTGCAATCAGCAATCAGCAATCTTGCAATTTGCAATCTGGCAATCAGCAATCTTGCAATCAGCAATCTTGCAATCAGAAATCTTGCAATCAGCAATCTTGCAATCAGCAATCTTGCAATCAGCAATCTTGCAATCAGCAATCTTGCAATCAGCAATCTTGCAATCAGCAATCTTGCAATCAGCAATCTTGCAATCAGCAATCTTGCAATCAGCAATCTTGCAATCAGCAATCTTGCAATCAGCAATCTTGCAATCAGCAATCAGCAATCAGCAATCTTGCAATTAGCAATCTGGCAATCAGCAATCTTGCAATCAGCAATCAGCAATCTTGCAATTAGCAATCTGGCAATCAGCAATCTTGCAATCAGCAATCTTGCAATCAGCAATTTTGCAATCAGCAATCTTCCAATCAGCAATCTTCCAATCAGCAATCTTGCAATCAGCAATCTTGCAATCAGCAATCATCAATCTTGCAATTTGCAATCTGGCAATCAGCAATCTTGTAATCAGCAATCTTGCAATCAGCAATCTTGCAATCAGCAATCTTGCAATCAGCAATCTTGCAATCAGCAATCTTGCAATCAGCAATCTTGCAATCAGCAATCTTGCAATCAGCAATCTTGCAATCAGCAATCAGCAATCTTGCAATCTTGCAATCAGCAATCTTGCAGTCAGCAATCTTGCAATCAGCAATTTTGCAATCAGCAATCTTGCAATCAGCAATCTTGCAATCAGCAATCTTGCAATCAGCAATTTTGCAATCAGCAATCTTGCAATCAGCAATCTTGAAATCAGCAATCAGCAATCTTGCAATCAGCAATCTTGCAATCAGCAATCTTGCAATCTTGCAATCAGCAATCTTGCAATCAGCAATCTTGCAATCAGCAATCTTGCAATCAGCAATCTTGCAATCAGCAATCTTGGAATCAGCAATCTTGCAATCAGCAATCTTGCAATCAGCAATCTTGCAATCTTGCAATCAGCAATCAGCAATCAGCAATCAGCAATCTTGCAATTTGCAATCTGGCAATCAGCAATCTTGCAATCAGCAATCTTGCAATCAGAAATCTTGCAATCAGCAATCTTGCAGTCAGCAATCTTGCAATCAGCAATCTTGCAATCAGCAATCTTGCAATCAGCAATCTTGCAATCAGCAATCTTGCAATCAGCAATCTTGCAATCAGCAATCTTGCAATCAGCAATCTTGCAATCAGCAATCTTGCAATCAGCAATCTTGCAATCAGCAATCTTGCAATCAGCAATCAGCAATCTTGCAATTAGCAATCTGGCAATCAGCAATCTTGCAATCAGCAATCTTGCAATCAGCAATCTTGCAATCAGCATTCAGCAATCTTGCAATCAGCAATCTTGCAATCAGCAATCTTGCAATCAGCAATCAGCAATTTTGCAATCAGCAATTTTGCAATCAGCAATCTTGCAATCAGCAATCTTGCAATCAGCAATCTTGCAATCAGCAATCTTGCAGTCAGCAATCTTGCAATCAGCAATTTTGCAATCAGCATCTTGCAATCAGCAATCTTGCAATCAGCAATCTTGCAATCAGCAATCTTGCAATCAGCAATCTTGAAATCAGCAATCAGCAATCTTGCAATCAGCAATCTTGCAATCTTGCAATCAGCAATCTTGCAATCAGCAATCTTGCAATCAGCAATCTTGCAATCAGCAATCTTGCAATCAGCAATCTTGCAATCAGCAATCTTGCAATCAGCAATCTTGCAATCAGCAATCTTGCAATCAGCAATCTTGCAATCAGCAATCTTGCAATCAGCAATCTTGCAATCAGCAATCTTGCAATCAGCAATCTTGCAATCAGCAATCTTGTAATCAGCAATCAGCAATCTTGCAATCAGCAATCAGCAATCTTGCAATTTGCAATCTGGCAATCAGCAATCTTGCAATCAGCAATCTTGCAATCAGCAATCTTGCAATCAGCAATCTTGCAATCAGCAATCTTGCAATCAGCAATCTTGCAATCAGCAATCTTGCAATCAGCAATCTTGCAATCAGCAATCTTGCAATCAGCAATCTTGCAATCAGCAATCTTGCAATCAGCAATCTTGCAATCAGCAATCTTGCAATCAGCAATCAGCAATCAGCAATCTTGCAATTAGCAATCTGGCAATCAGCAATCTTGCAATCAGCAATCTTGCAATCACCAATCTTGCAATCAGCATTCAGCAATCTTGCAATTTGCAATCTTGCAATCAGCAATCTTGCAATCAGCAATCTTGCAATCAGCAATCAGCAATCTTGCAATTTGCAATCTGGCAATCAACAATCTTGCAATCAGCAATCTAGCAATAAGCAATCTTGCAATCAGCAATCTTGCAATCAGCAATCTTGCAATCAGCAATCTTGCAATCAGCAATCTTGCAATCAGCAATCTTGCAATCAGCAATCTTGCAATCAGCAATCTTTCAATCAGCAATCTTGCAATCAGCAATCTTGCAATCTTGCAATCAGCAATCTTGCAATCTTGCAATCAGCAATCTTGCAATCAGCAATCTTGCAATCAGTATTCTTGCAATCAGCAATCTTGCAATCAGCAATCTTGCAATCAGCAATCTTGCAATCAGCAATCTTGCAATCAGCAATCTTGCAATCAGCAATCTTGCAATCAGCAATCTTGCAATCAGCAATCTTGCAATCAGCAATCTTGCAATTTGCAATCTTGCAATCAGCAATCAGCAATCAGCAATCAGCAATCTTGCAATCAGCAATCAGCAATCTTGCAATTTGCAATCTGGCAATCAGCAATCTTGCAATCAGCAATCTTGCAATCAGCAATCTTGCAATCAGCAATCTTGCAATCAGCAATCAGCAATCAGGCAATCAGCAATCTTGCAATCAGCAATCTTGCAATCAGCAATCTTGCAATCAGCAATCTTGCAATCAGCAATCTTGCAGTCAGCAATCTTGCAATCAGCAATCTTGCAATCAGCAATTTTGCAATCAGCAATCTTGCAATCAGCAATCTTGCAATCAGCAATCTTGCAATCAGCAATCTTGAAATCAGCAATCTTGAAATCAGCAATCAGCAATCTTGCAATCAGCAATCTTGCAATCTTGCATTCAGCAATCTTGCAATCAGCAATCTTGCAATCAGCAATCTTGCAATCAGCAATCTTGCAATCAGCAATCTTGCAATCAGCAATCTTGCAATCAGCAATCTTGCAATCAGCAATCTTGCAATCAGCAATCTTGCAATCAGCAATCTTTCAATCAGCAATCTTTCAATCAGCAATCTTGCAATCTTGCAATCAGCAATCTTGCAATCTTGCAATCAGCAATCTTGCAATCAGCAATCTTGCAATCAGCAATCTTGCAATCAGCAATCTTGCAATCAGCAATCTTGCAATCTTTCAATCAGCAATCTTGCAATCAGCAATCTTGCAATCAGCAATCTTGCAATCAGCAATCTTGCAATCAGCAATCTTGCAATCAGCAATCAGCAATCTTGCAATCAGCAATCTTGCAATCAGCAATCTTGCAATCAGCAATCTTGCAATCTTGCAATCAGCAATCTTGCAATCAGCAATCTGGCAATCAGCAATCTTGCAGTCAGCAATCTTGCAATCAGCAATTTTGCAATCAGCATCTTGCAATCAGCAATCTTGCAATCAGCAATCTTGCAATCAGCAATCTTGCAATCAGCAATCTTGAAATCAGCAATCAGCAATCTTGCAATCAGCAATCTTGCAATCTTGCAATCAGCAATCTTGCAATCAGCAATCTTGCAATCAGCAATCTTGCAATCAGCAATCTTGCAATCAGCAATCTTGCAATCAGGAATCTTGCAATCAGCAATCTTGCAATCAGCAATCAGCAATCTTGCAATTTGCAATCTGGCAATCAGCAATCTTGCAATCAGCAATCTTGCAATCAGCAATCTTGCAATCAGCAATCTTGCAATCAGCAATCAGCAATCTTGCAATTAGCAATCTGGCAATCAGCAATCTTGCAATCAGCAATCTTGCAATCAGCAATCTTGCAATCAGCATTCAGCAATCTTGCAATTTGCAATCTTGCAATCAGCAATCTTGCAATCAGCAATCTTGCAATCAGCAATCTTGCAATCAGCAATCAGCAATCTTGCAATTTGCAATCTGGCAATCAGCAATCTTGCAATCAGCAATCTAGCAATAAGCAATCTTGCAATCAGCAATCTTGCAATCAGCAATCTTGCAATCAGCAATCTTGCAATCAGCAATCTTGCAATCAGCAATCTTGCAATCAGCAATCTTGCAATCAGCAATCTTGCAATCAGCAATCTTGCAATCAGCAATCTTGCAATCAGCAATCTTTCAATCAGCAATCTTGCAATCAGCAATCTTGCAATCTTGCAATCAGCAATCTTGCAATCTTGCAATCAGCAATCTTGCAATCTTGCAATCAGCAATCTTGCAATCAGTAATCTTGCAATCAGCAATCTTGCAATCACCAATCTTGCAATCAGCAATCTTGCAATCAGCAATCTTGCAATCAGCAATCTTGCAATCAGCAATCTTGCAATCAGCAATCTTGCAATCAGCAATCTTGCAATCAGCAATCTTGCAATCAGCAATCTTGCAATTTGCAATCTTGCAATCAGCAAACAGCAATCAGCAATCAGCAATCTTGCAATCAGCAATCAGCAATCTTGCAATTTGCAATCTGGCAATCAGCAATCTTGCAATCAGCAATCTTGCAATCAGCAATCTTGCAATCAGCAATCTTGCAATCAGCAATCTTGCAATCAGCAATCTTGCAATCAGCAATCTTGCAATCAGCAATCAGCAATCAGGCAATCAGCAATCTTGCAATCAGCAATCTTGCAATCAGCAATCTTGCAATCAGCAATCTTGCAATCAGCAATCTTGCAGTCAGCAATCTTGCAATCAGCAATCTTGCAATCAGCAATTTTGCAATCAGCAATCTTGCAATCAGCAATCTTGCAATCAGCAATCTTGCAATCAGCAATCTTGCAATCAGCAATCTTGCAATCAGCAATCTTGAAATCAGCAATCTTGAAATCAGCAATCAGCAATCTTGCAATCTTGCAATCAGCAGTCTTGCAATCAGCAATCTTGCAATCAGCAATCTTGCAATCAGCAATCTTGCAATCAGCAATCTTGCAATCAGCAATCTTGCAATCAGCAATCTTGCAATCAGCAATCTTTCAATCAGCAATCTTGCAATCAGCAATCTTGCAATCTTGCAATCAGCAATCTTGCAATCTTGCAATCAGCAATCTTGCAATCAGCAATCTTGCAATCAGCAATCTTGCAATCAGCAATCTTGCAATCAGCAATCTTGCAATCTTTCAATCAGCAATCTTGCAATCAGCAATCTTGCAATCAGCAATCTTGCAATCAGCAATCTTGCAATCAGCAATCAGCAATCTTGCAATCAGCAATCTTGCAATCAGCAATCTTGCAATCAGCAATCTTGCAATCTTGCAATCAGCAATCTTGCAATCAGCAATCTTGCAATCAGCAATCTTGCAATCAGCAATCTTGCAATCAGCAATCATGCAATCAACAATCAGCAATCTTGCAATTTGCAATCTGGCAATCAGCAATCTTACAATCAGCAATCTTGCAATCAGCAATCTTGCAATCAGCAATCTTGAAATCAGCAATCTTGCAATCAGCAATCTTGCCATCAGCAATCTTGCAATTTGCAATCTGGCAATCAGCAATCTTGCAATCAGCAATCTTGCAATCAGCAATCTTGCAATCAGCAATCTTGCAATCAGCAATCTTGCAATCAGCAATCTTGCAATCAGCAATCTTGCAATCAGCAATCTTGCAATCAGCAATCTTGCAATCAGCAATCAGCAATCTTGCAATTAGCAATCTGGCAATCAGCAATCTTGCAATCAGCAATCTTGCAATCAGCAATCAGCAATCTTGCAATCAGCAATCTTGCAATCTTTCAATCAGCAATCTTGCAATCAGCAATCTTGCAATATTGCAATCAGCAATCTTGCAATCAGAAATCTTGCAATCAGCAATCTTGCAATCAGCAATCTTGCAATCAGCAATCTTGCAATCAGCAATCAGCAATCAGCAATCAGCAATCAGCAATCTTGCAATTAGCAATCTGGCAATCAGCAATCTTTGCAATCAGCAATCTTGCAATCAGCAATCTTGCAATCAGCAATCTTGCAATCAGCAATCTTGCAATCAGCAATCTTGCAATCTTGCAATCAGCAATCTTGCAATCAGCAATCTTGCAATCAACAATCTTGCAATCAGCAATCTTGCAATCAGCAATCTTGCAATCAGCAATCTTGCAATCAGCAATCTTGCAATCAGCAATCTTGCAATCAGCAATCTTGCAATCAGCAATCTTGCAATCAGCAATCTTGCAATTAGCAATCTGGCAATCAGCAATCTTGCAATCAGCAATCTTGCAATCAGCAATCTTGCAATCAGCAATCAGCAATCTTGCAATTTGCAATCTGGCAATCAGCAATCTTGCAATCAGCAATTTTGCAATCAGCAATCTTGCAATCAGCAATCTTGCAATCAGCAATCTTGCAATCAGCAATCTTGCAATCAGCAATCTTGCAATTTGCAATCTGGCAATCAGCAATCTTGCAATCAGCAATCTTGCAATCAGCAATTTTGCAATCAGCATTCTTGCAATCAGCAATCAGCAATCTTGCAATCAGCAATCTTGCAATCAGCAATCTTGCAATCAGCAATCTTGCAATCAGCAATCTTGCAATCAGCAATCTTGCAATCAGCAATCTTGCAATCAGCAATCTTGCAATCAGCAATCTTGCAATCAGCAATCTTGCAATCAGCAATCTTGCAATCAGCAATCTTGCAATCATCAATCTTGCAATCAGCAATCTTGCAATCAGCAATCTTGCAATCAGCAATCTTGCAATCAGCAATCAGCAATCAGCAATCTTGCAATTAGCAATCTGGCAATCAGCAATCTTGCAATCAGCAATCTTGCAATCAGCAATCTTGCAATCAGCAATCTTGCAATCAGCAATCAGCAATCTTGCAATTTGCAATCTGGCAATCAGCAATCTTGCAATCAGCAATCATCAATCTTGCAATCAGCAATCTTGCAATCAGCAATCAGCAATCTTGCAATTAGCAATCTGGCAATCAGCAATCTTGCAATCAGCAATCTTGCAATCAGCAATCAGCAATCTTGCAATTTGCAATCTGGCAATCAGCAATATTGCAATCAGCAATCTTGCAATCAGCAATCTTGCAATCAGCAATCTTGCAATCAGCAATCGTGCAATCAGCAATCTTGCAATCAGCTATCTTGCAATCAGCAATCATCTATCTTGCAATTTGCAATCTGGCAATCAGCAATCTTGCAATCAGCAATCTTGCAATTTGCAATCTGGCAATCAGCAATCTTGCAATCAGCAATCTTGCAATCAGCAATCTTGCAATCAGCAATCTTGCAATCAGCAATCTTGCAATCAGCAATCTTGCAGTCAGCAATCTTGCAATCAGCAATCTTGCAATCAGCAATCAGCAATCTTGCAATTAGCAATCTTGCAGTCAGCAATCTTGCAATCAGCAATCTTGCAATCAGCAATCTTGCAATTTGCAATCTTGCAATCAGCAATCAGCAATCAGCAATCAGCAATCTTGCAATCAGCAATCAGCAATCTTGCAATTTGCAATCTGGCAATCAGCAATCTTGCAATCAGCAATCTTGCAATCAGCAATCTTGCAATCAGCAATCTTGCAATCAGCAATCAGCAATCAGGCAATCAGCAATCTTGCAATCAGCAATCTTGCAATCAGCAATCTTGCAATCAGCAATCTTGCAATCAGCAATCTTGCAATCAGCAATCTTGCAGTCAGCAATCTTGCAATCAGCAATCTTGCAATCAGCAATTTTGCAATCAGCAATCTTGCAATCAGCAATCTTGCAATCAGCAATCTTGCAATCAGCAATCTTGAAATCAGCAATCTTGAAATCAGCAATCAGCAATCTTGCAATCAGCAATCTTGCAATCTTGCATTCAGCAATCTTGCAATCAGCAATCTTGCAATCAGCAATCTTGCAATCAGCAATCTTGCAATCAGCAATCTTGCAATCAGCAATCTTGCAATCAGCAATCTTGCAATCAGCAATCTTGCAATCAGCAATCTTGCAATCAGCAATCTTTCAATCAGCAATCTTTCAATCAGCAATCTTGCAATCTTGCAATCAGCAATCTTGCAATCTTGCAATCAGCAATCTTGCAATCAGCAATCTTGCAATCAGCAATCTTGCAATCAGCAATCTTGCAATCAGCAATCTTGCAATCTTTCAATCAGCAATCTTGCAATCAGCAATCTTGCAATCAGCAATCTGGCAATCAGCAATCTTGCAGTCAGCAATCTTGCAATCAGCAATTTTGCAATCAGCATCTTGCAATCAGCAATCTTGCAATCAGCAATCTTGCAATCAGCAATCTTGCAATCAGCAATCTTGCAATCAGCAATCTTGAAATCAGCAATCAGCAATCAGCAATCTTGCAATCAGCAATCTTGCAATCTTGCAATCAGCAATCTTGCAATCAGCAATCTTGCAATCAGCAATCTTGCAATCAGCAATCTTGCAATCAGCAATCTTGCAATCAGCAATCTTGCAATCAGCAATCTTGCAATCAGCAATCTTGCAATCAGCAATCTTGCAATCAGCAATCTTGCAATCAGCAATCAGCAATCTTGCAATTTGCAATCTGGCAATCAGCAATCTTGCAATCAGCAATCTTGCAATCAGCAATCTTGCAATCAGCAATCTTGCAATCAGCAATCTTGCAATCAGCAATCTTGCAATCAGCAATCTTGCAATCAGCAATCTTGCAATCAGCAATCAGCAATCTTGCAATTAGCAATCTGGCAATCAGCAATCTTGCAATCAGCAATCTTGCAATCAGCAATCTTGCAATCAGCATTCAGCAATCTTGCAATTTGCAATCTTGCAATCAGCAATCTTGCAATCAGCAATCTTGCAATCAGCAATCTTGCAATCAGCAATCTTGCAATCAGCAATCTTGCAATCAGCAATCAGCAATCTTGCAATTTGCAATCTGGCAATCAGCAATCTTGCAATCAGCAATCTAGCAATAAGCAATCTTGCAATCAGCAATCTTGCAATCAGCAATCTTGCAATCAGCAATCTTGCAATCAGCAATCTTGCAATCAGCAATCTTGCAATCAGCAATCTTTCAATCAGCAATCTTGCAATCAGCAATCTTGCAATCTTGCAATCAGCAATCTTGCAATCTTGCAATCAGCAATCTTGCAATCAGCAATCTTGCAATCAGTAATCTTGCAATCAGCAATCTTGCAATCACCAATCTTGCAATCAGCAATCTTGCAATCAGCAATCTTGCAATCAGCAATCTTGCAATCAGCAATCTTGCAATCAGCAATCTTGCAATCAGCAATCTTGCAATCAGCAATCTTGCAATCAGCAATCTTGCAATTTGCAATCTTGCAATCAGCAAACAGCAATCAGCAATCAGCAATCTTGCAATCAGCAATCAGCAATCTTGCAATTTGCAATCTGGCAATCAGCAATCTTGCAATCAGCAATCTTGCAATCAGCAATCTTGCAATCAGCAATCTTGCAATCAGCAATCTTGCAATCAGCAATCTTGCAATCAGCAATCAGCAATCAGCAATCAGCAATCTTGCAATTAGCAATCTGGCAATCAGCAATCTTTGCAATCAGCAATCTTGCAATCAGCAATCTTGCAATCAGCAATCTTGCAATCAGCAATCTTGCAATCTTGCAATCAGCAATCTTGCAATCAGCAATCTTGCAATCAACAATCTTGCAATCAGCAATCTTGCAATCAGCAATCTTGCAATCAGCAATCTTGCAATCAGCAATCTTGCAATCAGCAATCTTGCAATCAGCAATCTTGCAATCAGCAATCTTGCAATCAGCAATCTTGCAATCAGCAATCTTGCAATCAGCAATCTTGCAATCAGCAATCTTGCAATCAGCAATCTTGCAATCAGCAATCTTGCAATCAGCAATCTTGCAATCAGCAATCTTGCAATCAGCAATCTTGCAATCAGCAATCTTGCAATCAGCAATCTTGCAATCAGCAATCTTGAAATCAGCAATCTTGAAATCAGCAATCAGCAATCTTGCAATCTTGCAATCAGCAATCTTGCAATCAGCAATCTTGCAATCAGCAATCTTGCAATCAGCAATCTTGCAATCAGCAATCTTGCAATCAGCAATCTTGCAATCAGCAATCTTGCAATCAGCAATCTTGCAATCAGCAATCTTGCAATCAGCAATCTTGCAATCAGCAATCTTTCAATCAGCAATCTTGCAATCAGCAATCTTGCAATCTTGCAATCAGCAATCTTGCAATCTTGCAATCAGCAATCTTGCAATCAGCAATCTTGCAATCAGCAATCTTGCAATCTTTCAATCAGCAATCTTGCAATCAGCAATCTTGCAATCAGCAATCTTGCAATCAGCAATCAGCAATCTTGCAATCAGCAATCTTGCAATCAGCAATCTTGCAATCAGCAATCTTGCAATCAACAATCTTGCAATCAGCAATCTTGCAATCAGCAATCTTGCAATCAGCAATCTTGCAATCAGCAATCTTGCAATCAGCAATCTTGCAATCAGCAATCTTGCAATCAGCAATCTTGCAATCAGCAATCTTGCAATCAGCAATCTTGCAATCAGCAATCTTGCAATCAGCAATCTTGCAATTAGCAATCTGGCAATCAGCAATCTTGCAATCAGCAATCTTGCAATCAGCAATCTTGCAATCAGCAATCAGCAATCTTGCAATTTGCAATCTGGCAATCAGCAATCTTGCAATCAGCAATTTTGCAATCAGCAATCTTGCAATCAGCAATCTTGCAATCAGCAATCTTGCAATTTGCAATCTGGCAATCAGCAATCTTGCAATCAGCAATCTTGCAATCAGCAATTTTGCAATCAGCAATCTTGCAATCAGCAATCAGCAATCTTGCAATCAGCAATCTTGCAATCAGCAATCTTGCAATCAGCAATCTTGCAATCAGCAATCTTGCAATCAGCAATCTTGCAATCAGCAATCTTGCAATCAGCAATCTTGCAATCAGCAATCTTGCAATCAGCAATCTTGCAATCATCAATCTTGCAATCAGCAATCTTGCAATCAGCAATCTTGCAATCAGCAATCTTGCAATCAGCAATCAGCAATCTTGCAATTAGCAATCTGGCAATCAGCAATCTTGCAATCAGCAATCTTGCAATCAGCAATCTTGCAATCAGCAATCAGCAATCTTGCAATTTGCAATCTGGCAATCAGCAATCTTGCAATCAGCAATCATCAATCTTGCAATCAGCAATCTTGCAATCAGCAATCTTGCAATCAGCAATTTTGCAATCAGCAATCTTGCAATCAGCAATCTTGCAATTTGCAATCTTGCAATCAGCAAACAGCAATCAGCAATCAGCAATCTTGCAATCAGCAATCAGCAATCTTGCAATTTGCAATCTGGCAATCAGCAATCTTGCAATCAGCAATCTTGCAATCAGCAATCTTGCAATCAGCAATCTTGCAATCAGCAATCTTGCAATCTGGCAATCAGCAATCTTGCAATCAGCAATCTTGCAATCAGCAATCTTGCAATCAGCAATCTTGCAATCAGCAATCTTGCAATCAGCAATCTTGCAGTCAGCAATCTTGCAATCAGCAATCTTGCAATCAGCAATCTTGCAATCAGCAATCAGCAATCTTGCAATTAGCAATCTGGCAATCAGCAATCTTGTAATCAGCAATCTTGCAATCAGCAATCTTGCAATCAGCAATCTTGCAATCAGCAATCTTGCAATCAGCAATCTTGCAATCAGCAATCTTGCAATCAGCAATCTTGCAATCAGCAATCTTGCAATCAGCAATCTTGCAATCAGCAATCTTGCAATCAGCAATCATCAATCTTGCAATTTGCAATCTGGCAATCAGCAATCTTGTAATCAGCAATCTTGCAATCAGCAATCTTGCAATCAGCAATCTTGCAATCAGCAATCTTGAAATTAGTAATCAGCAATCTTGCAATCAGCAATCTTGCAATCTTGCAATCAGCAATCTTGCAATCAGCAATCTTGCAATCAGCAATTTTGCAATCAGCAATCTTGCAATCAGCAATCAGCAATCCAGCAATCTTGCAATCAGCAATCTTGCAATCAGCAATCTTGCAATCAGCAATCTTGCAATCAGCAATCTTGCAATCAGCAATCTTGCAATCACCAATCTTGCAATCAGCAATCTTGCAATCAGCAATCTTGCAATCAGCAATCTTGCAATCAGCAATCTTGCAATCAGCAATCTTGCAATCAGCAATCTTGCAATCAGCAATCTTGCAATCAGCAATCTTGCAATCAGCAATCTTGCAATCAGCAATCTTGCAATCAGCAATCAGCAATCTAGCAATTAGCAATCTGGCAATCAGCAATCTTGCAATCAGCAATCTTGCAATCAGCAATCTTGCAATCAGCAATCTTGCAATCAGCAATCAGCAATCTTGCAATCAGCAATCTTGCAATCAGCAATCTTGCAATCTTGCAATCTTGCAATCTTGCAATCTTGCAATCAGCAATCTTGCAATCAGCAATCTTGCAATCAGCAATCTTGCAATCAGCAATCTTGCAATCAGCAATCTTGCAATCAGCAATCTTGCAATCAGCAATCTTGCAATCAGCAATCTTGCAATCAGCAATCTTGCAATCAGCAATCTTGCAATCAGCAATCAGCAATCTTGCAATTAGCAATCTTGCAATCAGCAATCTTGCAATCCGCAATCTTGCAATCAGCAATCAGCAATCTTGCAATTTGCAATCTGGCAATCAGCAATCTTGCAATCAGCAATCTTGCAATCAGCAATCATCAATCTTGCAATTTGCAATATGGCAATTTGCAATATGGCAATCAGCAATCTTGCAATCAGCAATCTTGCAATCAGCAATCTTGCAATCAGCAATCTTGCAATCAGCAATCTTGCAATCAGCAATCAGCAATCTTGCAATCAGCAATCAGCAATCTTGCAATTTGCAATCTGGCAATCAGCAATCTTGCAATCAGCAATCTTGCAATCAGCAATCTTGCAATCAGCAATCTTGCAATCAGCAATCTTGCAATCAGCAATCTTGCAATCAGCAATCTTGCAATCAGCAATCTTGCAATCAGCAATCTTGCAATCAGCAATCTTGCAATCAGCAATGAGCAATCTTGCAATTTGCAATCTGGCAATCAGCAATCTTGCAATCAGCAATCTTGCAATCAGCAATCTTGCAATCAGCAATCTTGCAATCAGCAATCTTGCAATCAGCAATCAGCAATCTTGGAATTTGCAATCTGGCAATCAGCAATCTTGCAATCAGCAATCTTGCAATCAGAATCTTGCGATCAGCAATCTTGCAATCAGCAATCTTGCAATCAGCAATCTTGCAATCAGCAATCTTGCAATCAGCAATCTTGCAATCAGCAATCTTGCAATCAGCAATCAGCAATCTTGCAATCAGCAATCAGCAATCTTGCAATTTGCAATCTGGCAATCAGCAATCTTGCAATCAGCAATCTTGCAATCAGCAATCTTGCAATCAGCAATCTTGCAATCAGCAATCTTGCAATCAGCAATCTTGCAATCAGCAATCAGCAATCTTGCAATCAGCAATCTTGCAATCAGCAATCTTGCAATCAGCAATCTTGCAATCAGCAATCTTGCAATCAGCAATCTTGCAATCAGCAATATTGCAATCAGCAATCTTGCAATCAGCAATCTTGCAATCAGCAATCTTGCAATCAGCAATCTTGCAATCAGCAATCTTGCAATCAGCAATCTTGCAATCAGCAATCTTGCAATCAGCAATCTTGCAATCAGCAATCTTGCAATCAGCAATCTTGCAATCAGCAATCTTGCAATCAGCAATCTTGCAATCAGCAATCTTGCAATCAGCAATCTTGCAATCAGCAATCTTGCAATCAGCAATCTTGCAATCAGCAATCTTGCAATCAGCAATCTTGCAATCAGCAATCTTGCAATCAGCAATCTTGCAATCAGCAATCTTGCAATCAGCAATATTGCAATCAGCAATCTTGCAATCAGCAATCTTGCAATCAGCAATCTTGCAATCAGCAATCTTGCAATCAGCAATCTTGCAATCAGCAATCTTGCAATCAGCAATCTTGCAATCAGCAATCTTGCAATCAGCAATCTTGCAATCAGCAATCTTGCAATCAGCAATCTTGCAATCAGCAATCTTGCAATCAGCAATCTTGCAATCAGCAATCTTGCAATCAGCAATCTTGCAATCAGCAATCTTGCAATCAGCAATCTTGCAATCAGCAATCTTGCAATCAGCAATCTTGCAATCAGCAATCTTGCAATCAGCAATCTTGCAATCAGCAATATTGCAATCAGCAATCTTGCAATCAGCAATCTTGCAATCAGCAATCTTGCAATCAGCAATCTTGAAATCAGCAATCTTGCAATCAGCAATCTTGCAATCAGCAATCTTGCAATCAGCAATCTTGCAATCAGCAATCTTGCAATCAGCAATCTTGCAATCAGCAATCTTGCAATCAGCAATCTTGCAATCAGCAATCTTGCAATCAGCAATCTTGCAATCAGCAATCTTGCAATCAGCAATCTTGCAATCAGCAATCAGCAATCTTGGAATTTGCAATCTGGCAATCAGCAATCTTGCAATCAGCAATCTTGCAATCAGCAATCTTGCAATCAGCAATCTTGCAATCAGCAATCTTGCAATCAGCAATCTTGCAATCAGCAATCTTGCAATCAGCAATCTTGCAATCAGCAATCTTGCAATCAGCAATCTTGCAATCAGCAATCTTGCAATCAGCAATCTTGCAATCAGCAATCTTGCAATCTTGCAATCAGCAATCAACAATCTGGCAATCAGCAATCTTGCAATCAGCAATCTTGCAATCAGCAATCTTGCAATCAGCAATCAGCAATCTTGCAATTAGCAATCTGGCAATCAGCAATCTTGCAATCAGCAATCTTGCAATCAGCAATCTTGCAATCAGCAATCTTGCAATCAGCAATCTTGCAATCAGCAATCTTGCATTCAGCAATCTTGCAATCAGCAATCTTGCAATCAGCAATCTTGCAATCAGCAATCTTGCAATCAGCAATCTTGCAATCAGCAATCTTGCAATCAGCAATCTTGCAATCAGCAATCTTGCAATCAGCAATCTTGCAATCAGCAATCTTGCAATCAGCAATCTTGCAATCAGCAATCAGCAATCTTGGAATTTGCAATCTGGCAATCAGCAATCTTGCAATCAGCAATCTTGCAATCAGCAATCTTGCAATCAGCAATCTTGCAATCAGCAATCTTGCAAT
This sequence comes from Nineta flava, assembly GCA_963920215.1. Taxonomy (NCBI): domain Eukaryota; kingdom Metazoa; phylum Arthropoda; class Insecta; order Neuroptera; family Chrysopidae; genus Nineta; species Nineta flava. The sequence continues at coordinate 468,338 of OY986043.1, read as the reverse complement.
CAGCAATCTTGCAATCAGCAATCTTGCAATCAGCAATCTTGCAATCAGCAATCTTGCAATCAGCAATCTTGCAATCAGCAATCTTGCAATCAGCAATCTTGCAATCAGCAATCTTGCAATCAGCAATCTTGCAATCAGCAATCTTGCAATCAGCAATCTTGCAATCAGCAATCTTGCAATCAGCAATCAACAATCTTGCAATCAGCAATCTTGCAATCAGCAATCTTGCAATCAGCAATCTTGCAATCAGCAATCTTGCAATCAGCAATCAGCAATCTTGCAATTAGCAATCTGGCAATCAGCAATCTTGCAATCAGCAATCTTGCAATCAGCAATCTTGCAATCAGCAATCTTGCATTCAGCAATCTTGCAATCAGCAATCTTGCAATCAGCAATCTTGCAATCAGCAATCTTGCATTCAGCAATCTTGCAATCAGCAATCTTGCAATCAGCAATCTTGCAATCAGCAATCTTGCAATCAGCAATCTTGCAATCAGCAATCTTGCAATCAGCAATCATCAATCTTGCAATTTGCAATCTGGCAATCAGCAATCTTGCAATCAGCAATCTTGCAATCAGCAATCTTGCAATCAGCAATCTTGCAATCAGCAATCTTGCAATCAGCAATCTTGCAATCAGCAATCTTGCAATCAGCAATCTTGCAATCAGCAATCTTGCAATCAGCAATCTTGCAATCAGCAATCAGCAATCTTGCAATTAGCAATCTGGCAATCAGCAATCTTGCAATCAGCAATCTTGCAATCAGCAATCTTGCAATCAGCAATCATCAATCTTGCAATTTGCAATCTGGCAATCAGCAATCTTGCAATCAGCAATCTTGCAATCAGCAATCTTGCAATCAGCAATCTTGCAGTCAGCAATCTTGCAATCAGCAATCTTGCAATCAGCAATTTTGCAATCAGCATCTTGCAATCAGCAATCTTGCAATCAGCAATCTTGCAATCAGCAATCTTGCAATCAGCAATCTTGAAATCAGCAATCTTGCAATCAGCAATCTTGCAATCAGCAATCTTGCAATCAGCAATCTTGCAATCAGCAATCTTGCAATCAGCAATCTTGCATTCAGCAATCTTGCAATCAGCAATCTTGCAATCAGCAATCTTGCAATCAGCAATCTTGCATTCAGCAATCTTGCAATCAGCAATCTTGCAATCAGCAATCTTGCAATCAGCAATCTTGCAATCAGCAATCATCAATCTTGCAATTTGCAATCTGGCAATCAGCAATCTTGCAATCAGCAATCTTGCAATCAGCAATCTTGCAATCAGCAATCTTGCAATCAGCAATCTTGCAATCAGCAATCTTGCAATCAGCAATCTTGCAATCAGCAATCTTGCAATCAGCAATCTTGCAATCAGCAATCTTGCAATCAGCAATCAGCAATCTTGCAATTAGCAATCTGGCAATCAGCAATCTTGCAATCAGCAATCTTGCAGTCAGCAATCTTGCAATCAGCAATCTTGCAATCAGCAATCTTGCAATCAGCAATCTTGCAATCAGCAATCTTGCAATCAGCAATCATCAATCTTACAATTTGCAATCTGGCAATCAGCAATCTTGCAATCAGCAATCTTGCAATCAGCAATCTTGCAGTCAGCAATCTTGCAATCAGCAATCTTGCAATCAGCAATTTTGCAATCAGCATCTTGCAATCAGCAATCTTGCAATCAGCAATCTTGCAATCAGCAATCTTGAAATCAGCAATCAGCAATCTTGCAATCAGCAATCTTGCAATCTTGCAATCAGCAATCTTGCAATCAGCAATCTTGCAATCAGCAATCTTGCAATCAGCAATCTTGCAATCAGCAATCTTGCAATCAGCAATCTTGCAATCAGCAATCTTGCAATCAGCAATCTTGCAATCAGCAATCTTGCAATCAGCAATCAGCAATCTTGCAATCAGCAATCTTGCAATCAGCAATCTTGCAATCAGCAATCTTGCAATCAGCAATCTTGCAATCAGCAATCAGCAATCTTGCAATTAGCAATCTGGCAATCAGCAATCTTGCAATCAGCAATCTTGCAATCAGCAATCTTGCAATCAGCATTCAGCAATCTTGCAATTTGCAATCTTGCAATCAGCAATCTTGCAATCAGCAATCTTGCAATCAGCAATCTTGCAATCAGCAATCTTGCAATCAGCAATATTGCAATCAGCAATCTTGCAATCAGCAATCATCAATCTTGCAATTTGCAATCTGGCAATCAACAATCTTGCAATCAGCAATCTTGCAATCAGCAATCTTGCAATCAGCAATCTTGCAATCAGCAATCTTGCAATCAGCAATCTTGCAATCAGCAATCTTGATATCAGCAATCTTGCAATCAGCAATCTTGCAATCAGCAATCTTCCAATCAGCAATCTTGCAATCAGCAATCTTGCAATCAGCAATCTTGCAATCAGCAATCTTGCAGTCAGCAATCTTGCAATCAGCAATCTTGCAATCAGCAATTTTGCAATCAGCAATCTTGCAATCATTAATCTTGAAATCAGCAATCTTGCAATCAGCAATCTTGCAATCAGCAATCTTGAAATCAGCAATCTTGCAATCAGCAATCTTGCAATCTTGCTATCAGCAATCTTGCAATCAACAATCTTGCAATCAGCAATCTTGCAATCAGCAATCTTGCAATCAGCAATCTTGCAATCAGCAATCTTGCAATCAGCAATCTTGCAATCAGCAATCTTGCAATCAGCAATCAGCAATCTTGCAATCAGCAATCAGCAATCTTGCAATCAGCAATCTTGCAATCAGCAATCTTGCAATCAGCAATCTTGCAATCAGCAATCTTGCAATCAGCAATCAGCAATCTTGCAATCAGCAATCAGCAATCTTGCAATTTGCAATCTGGCAATCAGCAATCTTGCAATCAGCAATCTTGCAATCAGCAATCTTGCAATCAGCAATCTTGCAATCAGCAATCTTGCAATCAGCAATCTTGCAATCAGCAATCTTGCAATCAACAATCTTGCAATCAGCAATCTTGCAATCAGCAATCTTGCAATCAGCAATCTTGCAATCAGCAATCTTGCACTCAGCAATCAGCAATCTTGCAATTAGCAATCTGGCAATCAGCAATCTTGCAATCAGCAATCTTGCAATCAGCATTCAGCAATCTTGCAATTTGCAATCTTGCAATCAGCAATCTTGCAATCAGCAATCTTGCAATCAGCAATCATCAATCTTGCAATTTGCAATCTGGCAATCAGCAATCTTGTAATCAGCAATCTTGCAATCAGCAATCTTCCAATCAGCAATCTTGCAATCAGCAATCTTGCAATCAGCAATCTTGCAACCAGCAATCAACAATCTTGCAATTTGCAATCTGGCAATCTGGCAATCTTGCAATCAGCAAACTTGCAATCAGCAATCAGCAATCATGCAATTAGCAATCTGGCAATCAGCAATCTTGCAATCAGCAATCTTGCAATCAGCAATCATCAATCTTGCAATTTGCAATCTGGCAATCAGCAATCTTGCAATCAGCAATCTTGCAATCAGCAATCTTGCAATCAGCAATCTTGCAATCAGCAATCTTGCACTCAGCAATCAGCAATCTTGCAATTAGCAATCTGGCAATCAGCAATCTTGCAATCAGCAATCTTGCAATCAGCATTCAGCAATCTTGCAATTTGCAATCTTGCAATCAGCAATCTTGCAATCAGCAATCTTGCAATCAGCAATCTTGCAATCAGCAATCATCAATCTTGCAATTTGCAATCTGGTAATCAGCAATCTTGTAATCAGCAATCTTGCAATCAGCAATCTTGCAATCAGCAATCTTGCAATCAGCAATCTTGCAATCAGCAATCTTGCAATCAGCAATCTTGCAATCAGCAATCTTGCAATCAGCAATCAGCAATCTTGCAATCAGCAATCTTGCAATCAGCAATCTTGCAATCTTGCAATCAGCAATCTTGCAATCAGCAATCTTGCAATCAGCAATCTTGCAATCAGCAATCTTGCAATCAGCAATCTTGCAATCAGCAATCTTGCAATCAGCAATCTTGCAATCAGCAATCATGCAATCAGCAATCTTGCAATCAGCAATCTTGCAATCAGCAATCTTGCAATCAGCAATCTTGCAATCAGCAATCTTGCAATCAGCAATATTGCAATCAGCAATCTTGCAATCAGCAATCTTGCAATCAGCAATCTTGCAATCAGCAATCTTGCAATCAGCAATCTTGCAATCAGCAATCTTGAAATCAGCAATCAGCAATCTTGCAACCAGCAATCAACAATCTTGCAATTTGCAATCTGGCAATCTGGCAATCTTGCAATCAGCAAACTTGCAATCAGCAATCAGCAATCTTGCAATTAGCAATCTGGCAATCAGCAATCTTGCAATCAGCAATCTTGCAATCAGCAATCTTGCAATCAGCAATCTTGCAATCAGCAATCTGGCAATCAGCAATCTTGCAATCAGCAATCTTGCAATCAGCAATCTTGCAATCAGCAATCTTGCAATCAGCAATCTTGCAATCAGCAATCTTGCAATCAGCAATCTTGCACTCAGCAATCAGCAATCTTGCAATTAGCAATCTGGCAATCAGCAATCTTGCAATCAGCAATCTTGCAATCAGCATTCAGCAATCTTGCAATTTGCAATCTTGCAATCAGCAATCTTGCAATCAGCAATCTTGCAATCAGCAATCTTGCAATCAGCAATCAGCAATCTTGCAATCAGCAATCAGCAATCTTGCAATCAGCAATCTTGCAATCAGCAATCTTGCAATCAGCAATCTTGCAATCAGCAATCTTGCAATCAGCAATCTTGCAATCAGCAATCAGCAATCTTGCAATCAGCAATCAGCAATCTTGCAATTTGCAATCTGGCAATCAGCAATCTTGCAATCAGCAATCTTGCAATCAGCAATCTTGCAATCAGCAATCTTGCAATCAGCAATCTTGCAATCAGCAATCTTGCAATCAGCAATCTTGCAATCAACAATCTTGCAATCAGCAATCTTGCAATCAGCAATCTTGCAATCAGCAATCTTGCACTCAGCAATCAGCAATCTTGCAATTAGCAATCTGGCAATCAGCAATCTTGCAATCAGCAATCTTGCAATCAGCATTCAGCAATCTTGCAATTTGCAATCTTGCAATCAGCAATCTTGCAATCAGCAATCTTGCAATCAGCAATCATCAATCTTGCAATTTGCAATCTGGCAATCAGCAATCTTGTAATCAGCAATCTTGCAATCAGCAATCTTCCAATCAGCAATCTTGCAATCAGCAATCTTGCAATCAGCAATCTTGCAACCAGCAATCAACAATCTTGCAATTTGCAATCTGGCAATCTGGCAATCTTGCAATCAGCAAACTTGCAATCAGCAATCAGCAATCATGCAATTAGCAATCTGGCAATCAGCAATCTTGCAATCAGCAATCTTGCAATCAGCAATCATCAATCTTGCAATTTGCAATCTGGCAATCAGCAATCTTGCAATCAGCAATCTTGCAATCAGCAATCTTGCAATCAGCAATCTTGCAATCAGCAATCTTGCACTCAGCAATCAGCAATCTTGCAATTAGCAATCTGGCAATCAGCAATCTTGCAATCAGCAATCTTGCAATCAGCATTCAGCAATCTTGCAATTTGCAATCTTGCAATCAGCAATCTTGCAATCAGCAATCTTGCAATCAGCAATCATCAATCTTGCAATTTGCAATCTGGCAATCAGCAATCTTGTAATCAGCAATCTTGCAATCAGCAATCTTGCAATCAGCAATCTTGCAATCAGCAATCTTGCAATCAGCAATCTTGCAATCAGCAATCTTGCAATCAGCAATCTTGCAATCAGCAATCTTGCAATCAGCAATCAGCAATCTTGCAATCAGCAATCTTGCAATCAGCAATCTTGCAATCTTGCAATCAGCAATCTTGCAATCAGCAATCTTGCAATCAGCAATCTTGCAATCAGCAATCTTGCAATCAGCAATCTTGCAATCAGCAATCTTGCAATCATCAATCTTGCAATTTGCAATCTGGCAATCAGCAATCTTGTAATCAGCAATCTTGCAATCAGCAATCTTGCAATCAGCAATCTTGCAATCAGCAATCTTGCAATCAGCAATCTTGCAATCAGCAATCTTGCAATCTTGCAATCAGCAATCTTGCAATCAGCAATCTTGCAATCAGCAATCTTGCAATCAGCAATCTTGCAATCAGCAATCTTGCAATCAGCAATCTTGCAATCAGCAATCATCAATCTTGCAATTTGCAATCTGGCAATCAGCAATCTTGTAATCAGCAATCTTGCAATCAGCAATCTTGCAATCAGCAATCTTGCAATCAGCAATCTTGCAATCAGCAATCTTGCAATCAGCAATCTTGCAATCTTGCAATCAGCAATCTTGCAATCAGCAATCTTGCAATCAGCAATCTTGCAATCAGCAATCTTGCAATCAGCAATCTTGCAATCAGCAATCTTGCAATCAGCAATCTTGCAATCAGCAATCATGCAATCAGCAATCTTGCAATCAGCAATCTTGCAATCAGCAATCTTGCAATCAGCAATCTTGCAATCAGCAATCTTGCAATCAGCAATCTTGCAATCAGCAATCTTGCAATCAGCAATCTTGCAATCAGCAATCTTGCAATCAGCAATCTTGCAATCTTGCAATCAGCAATCTTGCAATCAGCAATCTTGCAATCAGTAATCAGCAATCTTGCAATCAGCAATCTTGAATCAGCAATCTTGCAATCAGCAATCTCGCAATCAGAAATCTTGCAATCAGCAATCTTGCAATCAGCAATCAGCAATCTTGCAATTTGCAATCTGGCAATCAGCAATCTTACAATCAGCAATCTTACAATCAGCAATCTTGCAATCAGCAATCTTGCAATCAGCAATCTTGCAATCAGCAATCTTGCCATCAGCAATCTTGCAATTTGCAATCTGGCAATCAGCAATCTTGCAATCAGCAATCTTGCAATCAGCAATCTTGCAATCAGCAATCTTGCAATCAGCAATCTTGCAATCAGCAATCTTGCAATCAGCAATCTTGCAATCAGCAATCTTGCAATCAGCAATCTTGCAATCAGCAATCTTGCAATCAGCAATCTTGCAATCAGCAATCTTGCAATCAGCAATCTTGCAATCTTGCAATCAGCAATCTTGCAATCAGCAATCTTGCAATCAGCAATCTTGCAATCAGCAATCAGCAATTTTGCAATCAGCAATTTTGCAATCAGCAATCTTGCAATCAGCAATCTTGCAATCAGCAATCTTGCAATCAGCAATCTTGCAATCAGCAATCTTGCAATCAGCAATCTTGCAATCAGCAATCTTGCAATCAGCAATCTTGCAATCAGCAATCTTGCAATCAGCAATCTTGCAATCAGCAATCTTGCAATCAGCAATCTTGCAATCAGCAATCTTGCAATCAGCAATCAGCAATCTTGCAATTAGCAATCTGGCAATCAGCAATCTTGCAATCAGCAATCTTGCAATCAGCAATCAGCAATCTTGCAATTTGCAATCTGGCAATCAGCAATCTTGCAATCAGCAATCTTGCAATCAGCATTCTTGCAATCAGCAATCTTGCAAACAGCAATCTTGCAATCAGCAATTTTGCAATCAGCAATCTTGCAATCAGCAATCTTGCAATCAGCAATCTTGCAATCAGCAATCTTGCAATCAGCAATATTGCAATCAGCAATCTTGCAATCAGCAATCTTGCAATCAGCAATCTTGCAATCAGCAATCTTGCAATCAGCAATCTTGCAATCAGCAATCTTGAAATCAGCAATCAGCAATCTTGCAACCAGCAATCAACAATCTTGCAATTTGCAATCTGGCAATCTGGCAATCTTGCAATCAGCAAACTTGCAATCAGCAATCAGCAATCTTGCAATTAGCAATCTGGCAATCAGCAATCTTGCAATCAGCAATCTTGCAATCAGCAATCTTGCAATCAGCAATCTTGCAATCAGCAATCTTGCAATCAGCAATCTTGCAATCAGCAATATTGCAATCAGCAATCTTGCAATCAGCAATCTTGCAATCAGCAATCTTGCAATCAGCAATCTTGCAATCAGCAATCTTGCAATCAGCAATCTTGCAATCAGCAATCAGCAATCTTGCAATTAGCAATCTGGCAATCAGCAATCTTGCAATCAGCAATCTTGCAATCAGCAATCTTGCAATCAGCAATCTTGCAATCAGCAATCTTGCAATCAGCAATCTTGCAATCAGCAATATTGCAATCAGCAATATTGCAATCAGCAATCTTGCAATCAGCAATCTTGCAATCAGCAATCTTGAAATCAGCAATCTTGCAATCAGCAATCTTGCAATCAGCAATCTTGCAATCAGCAATCTTGCAATCAGCAATCTTGCAATCAGCAATCTTGCAATCAGCAATCTTGCAATCAGCAATCTTGCAATCAGCAATCTTGCAATCAGCAATCTTGCAATCAGCAATCTTGCAATCAGCAATCTTGCAATCAGCAATCTTGCAATCAGCAATCTTGCAATCAGCAATCTTGCAATCAGCAATCTTGTAATCAGCAATATTGCAATCAGCAATCTTGCAATCAGCAATCTTGCAATCAGCAATCTTGAAATCAGCAATCTTGCAATCAGCAATCTTGCAATCAGCAATCTTGCAATCAGCAATCTTGCAATCAGCAATCTTGCAATCAGCAATCTTGCAATCAGCAGTCTTGCAATCAGCAATCTTGCAATCAGCAATCTTGCAATCAGCAATCTTGCAATCAGCAATCTTGCAATCAGCAATCTTGCAATCAGCAATCTTGCAATCAGCTATCTTGCAATCAGCAATCTTGCAATCAGCAATCTTGCAATCAGCAATCAGCAATCTTGCAATTAGCAATCTGGCAATCAGCAATCTTGCAATCAGCAATCTTGCAATCAGCAATCTTGCAATCAGCATTCAGCAATCTTGCAATCAGCAATCTTGCAATCAGCAATCAGCAATTTTGCAATCAGCAATTTTGCAATCAGCAATCTTGCAATCAGCAATCTTGCAATCAGCAATCTTGCAATCAGCAATCTTGCAATCAGCAATCTTGCAATCAGCAATCTTGCAATCAGCAATCTTGCAATCAGCAATCTTGCAATCAGCAATCTTGCAATCAGCAATCTTGCAATCAGCAATCTTGCAGTCAGCAATCTTGCAATCAGCAATCTTGCAATCAGCAATTTTGCAATCAGCAATCTTGCAATCAGCAATCTTGCAATCAGCAATCTTGAAATCAGCAATCAGCAATCTTGCAATCAGCAATCTTGCAATCTTGCAATCAGCAATCTTGCAATCAGCAATCTTGCAATCAGCAATCTTGCAATCAGCAATCTTGCAATCAGCAATCTTGCAATCAGCAATCTTGCAATCAGCAATCAGCAATCTTGCAATCAGCAATCAGCAATCAGCAATCTTGCAATTTGCAATCTGGCAATCAGCAATCTTGCAATCAGCAATCTTGCAATCAGCAATCTTGCAATAAGCAATCTTGCAATCAGCAATCTTGCAATCAGCAATCTTGCAATCAGCAATCTTGCAATCAGCAATCTTGCAATCAGCAATCTTGCAATCAGCAATCTTGCAATCAGCAATCAGCAATCTTGCAATTAGCAATCTGGCAATCAGCAATCAGCAATCTTGCAATCAGCAATCTTGCAATCAGCAATCTTGCAATCAGCAATATTGCAATCAGCAATCTTGCAATCAGCAATCTTGAAATCAGCAATCTTGAAATCAGCAATCTTGCAATCAGCAATCTTGCAATCAGCAATCTTGCAATCAGCAATCTTGCAATCAGCAATCTTGCAATCAGCAATCTTGCAATCAGCAATCTTGCAATCAGCAATATTGCAATCAGCAATCTTGCAATCAGCAATCTTGCAATCAGCAATCTTGAAATCAGCAATCTTGCAATCAGCAATCTTGCAATCAGCAATCTTGCAATCAGCAATCTTGCAATCAGCAATCTTGCAATCAGCAATCTTGCAATCAGCAATCTTGCAATCAGCAATCTTGCAATCAGCAATCTTGCAATCAGCAATCTTGCAATCAGCAATCTTGCAATCAGCAATCTTGCAATCAGCAATCTTGCAATCAGCAATCTTGCAATCAGCAATCTTGCAATCAGCAATCTTGCAATCAGCAATCTTGCAATCACCAATCTTGCAATCAGCAATCAGCAATCTTGGAATTTGCAATCTGGCAATCAGCAATCTTGCAATCAGCAATCTTGCAATCAGCAATCTTGCAATCAGCAATCTTGCAATCAGCAATCTTGCAATCAGCAATCTTGCAATCAGCAGTCTTGCAATCAGCAATCTTGCAATCAGCAATCTTGCAATCAGCAATCAGCAATCTTGCAATTTGCAATCTGGCAATCAGCAATCTTACAATCAGCAATCTTACAATCAGCAATCTTGCAATCAGCAATCTTGCAATCAGCAATCTTGCAATCAGCAATCTTGCCATCAGCAATCTTGCAATTTGCAATCTGGCAATCAGCAATCTTGCAATCAGCAATCTTGCAATCAGCAATCTTGCAATCAGCAATCTTGCAATCAGCAATCTTGCAATCAGCAATCTTGCAATCAGCAATCTTGCAATCAGCAATCTTGCAATCAGCAATCTTGCAATCAGCAATCTTGCAATCAGCAATCTTGCAATCAGCAATCTTGCAATCAGCAATCTTGCAATCTTGCAATCAGCAATCTTGCAATCAGCAATCTTGCAATCAGCAATCTTGCAATCAGCAATCTTGCAATCAGCAATCTTGCAATCAGCAATCTTGCAATCAGCAATCTTGCAATCAGCAATCTTGCAATCAGCAATCTTGCAATCAGCAATCAGCAATCTTGCAATTAGCAATCTGGCAATCAGCAATCTTGCAATCAGCAATCAGCAATCTTGCAATTTGCAATCTGGCAATCAGCAATCTTGCAATCAGCAATCTTGCAATCAGCATTCTTGCAATCAGCAATCTTGCAAACAGCAATCTTGCAATCAGCAATTTTGCAATCAGCAATCTTGCAATCAGCAATCTTGCAATCAGCAATCTTGCAATCAGCAATCTTGCAATCAGCAATATTGCAATCAGCAATCTTGCAATCAGCAATCTTGCAATCAGCAATCTTGCAATCAGCAATCTTGCAATCAGCAATCTTGCAATCAGCAATCTTGAAATCAGCAATCAGCAATCTTGCAACCAGCAATCAACAATCTTGCAATTTGCAATCTGGCAATCTGGCAATCTTGCAATCAGCAAACTTGCAATCAGCAATCAGCAATCTTGCAATTAGCAATCTGGCAATCAGCAATCTTGCAATCAGCAATCTTGCAATCAGCAATCTTGCAATCAGCAATCTTGCAATCAGCAATCTTGCAATCAGCAATCTTGCAATCAGCAATATTGCAATCAGCAATCTTGCAATCAGCAATCTTGCAATCAGCAATCTTGCAATCAGCAATCTTGCAATCAGCAATCTTGCAATCAGCAATCTTGCAATCAGCAATCAGCAATCTTGCAATTAGCAATCTGGCAATCAGCAATCTTGCAATCAGCAATCTTGCAATCAGCAATCTTGCAATCAGCAATCTTGCAATCAGCAATCTTGCAATCAGCAATCTTGCAATCAGCAATATTGCAATCAGCAATATTGCAATCAGCAATCTTGCAATCAGCAATCTTGCAATCAGCAATCTTGAAATCAGCAATCTTGCAATCAGCAATCTTGCAATCAGCAATCTTGCAATCAGCAATCTTGCAATCAGCAATCTTGCAATCAGCAATCTTGCAATCAGCAATCTTGCAATCAGCAATCTTGCAATCAGCAATCTTGCAATCAGCAATCTTGCAATCAGCAATCTTGCAATCAGCAATCTTGCAATCAGCAATCTTGCAATCAGCAATCTTGCAATCAGCAATCTTGCAATCAGCAATCTTGTAATCAGCAATATTGCAATCAGCAATCTTGCAATCAGCAATCTTGCAATCAGCAATCTTGCAATCAGCAATCTTGCAATCAGCAATCTTGCAATCAGCAATCTTGCAATCAGCAATCTTGCAATCAGCAGTCTTGCAATCAGCAATCTTGCAATCAGCAATCTTGCAATCAGCAATCTTGCAATCAGCAATCTTGCAATCAGCAATCTTGCAATCAGCAATCTTGCAATCAGCTATCTTGCAATCAGCAATCTTGCAATCAGCAATCTTGCAATCAGCAATCAGCAATCTTGCAATTAGCAATCTGGCAATCAGCAATCTTGCAATCAGCAATCTTGCAATCAGCAATCTTGCAATCAGCATTCAGCAATCTTGCAATCAGCAATCTTGCAATCAGCAATCAGCAATTTTGCAATCAGCAATTTTGCAATCAGCAATCTTGCAATCAGCAATCTTGCAATCAGCAATCTTGCAATCAGCAATCTTGCAATCAGCAATCTTGCAATCAGCAATCTTGCAATCAGCAATCTTGCAATCAGCAATCTTGCAATCAGCAATCTTGCAATCAGCAATCTTGCAATCAGCAATCTTGCAGTCAGCAATCTTGCAATCAGCAATCTTGCAATCAGCAATTTTGCAATCAGCAATCTTGCAATCAGCAATCTTGCAATCAGCAATCTTGAAATCAGCAATCAGCAATCTTGCAATCAGCAATCTTGCAATCTTGCAATCAGCAATCTTGCAATCAGCAATCTTGCAATCAGCAATCTTGCAATCAGCAATCTTGCAATCAGCAATCTTGCAATCAGCAATCTTGCAATCAGCAATCAGCAATCTTGCAATCAGCAATCAGCAATCAGCAATCTTGCAATTTGCAATCTGGCAATCAGCAATCTTGCAATCAGCAATCTTGCAATAAGCAATCTTGCAATCAGCAATCTTGCAATCAGCAATCTTGCAATCAGCAATCTTGCAATCAGCAATCTTGCAATCAGCAATCTTGCAATCAGCAATCTTGCAATCAGCAATCAGCAATCTTGCAATTAGCAATCTGGCAATCAGCAATCAGCAATCTTGCAATCAGCAATCTTGCAATCAGCAATCTTGCAATCAGCAATATTGCAATCAGCAATCTTGCAATCAGCAATCTTGAAATCAGCAATCTTGAAATCAGCAATCTTGCAATCAGCAATCTTGCAATCAGCAATCTTGCAATCAGCAATCTTGCAATCAGCAATCTTGCAATCAGCAATCTTGCAATCAGCAATCTTGCAATCAGCAATATTGCAATCAGCAATCTTGCAATCAGCAATCTTGCAATCAGCAATCTTGAAATCAGCAATCTTGCAATCAGCAATCTTGCAATCAGCAATCTTGCAATCAGCAATCTTGCAATCAGCAATCTTGCAATCAGCAATCTTGCAATCAGCAATCTTGCAATCAGCAATCTTGCAATCAGCAATCTTGCAATCAGCAATCTTGCAATCAGCAATCTTGCAATCAGCAATCTTGCAATCAGCAATCTTGCAATCAGCAATCTTGCAATCAGCAATCTTGCAATCAGCAATCTTGCAATCAGCAATCTTGCAATCAGCAATCTTGCAATCAGCAATCTTGCAATCAGCAATCTTGCAATCAGCAATCTTGCAATCAGCAATCTTGCAATCACCAATCTTGCAATCAGCAATCAGCAATCTTGGAATTTGCAATCTGGCAATCAGCAATCTTGCAATCAGCAATCTTGCAATCAGCAATCTTGCAATCAGCAATCTTGCAATCAGCAATCTTGCAATCAGCAATCTTGCAATCAGCAATCTTGCAATCAGCAATCTTGCAATCAGCAATCTTGCAATCAGCAATCTTGCAATCAGCAATCTTGCAATCAGCAATATTGCAATCAGCAATCTTGCAATCAGCAATCTTGCAATCAGCAATCTTGCAATCAGCAATCTTGCAATCAGCAATCTTGCAATCAGCAATCTTGCAATCAGCAATCTTGCAATCAGCAATCTTGCAATCAGCAATCATCAATCTTGCAATTTGCAATCTGGCAATCAGCAATCTTGCAATCAGCAATCTTGCAATCAGCAATCTTGCAATCAGCAATCAGCAATCTTGCAATTAGCAATCTGGCAATCAGCAATCTTGTAATCAGCAATCTTGCAATCAGCAATCTTGCAATCAGCAATCTTGCAATCAGCAATCTTGCAATCAGCAATCTTGCAATCAGCAATCTTGCAATCAGCAATCATCAATCTTGCAATTTGCAATCTGGCAATCAGCAATCTTGTAATCAGCAATCTTGCAATCAGCAATCTTGCAATCAGCAATCTTGCAATCAGCAATCTTGCAATCAGCAATCTTGCAATCAGCAATCTTGCAATCAGCAATCTTGCAATCAGCAATCTTGCAATCAGCAATCTTGCAGTCAGCAATCTTGCAATCAGCAATCTTGCAATCAGCAATTTTGCAATCAGCAATTTTGCAATCAGCAATCTTGCAATTTGCAATCTGGCAATCAGCAATCTTGCAATCAGAAATCTTGCAATCAGCAATCTTGCAATCAGCAATCTTGCAATCAGCAATCTTGCAATCAGCAATCTTGCAATCAGCAATCTTGCAATCAGCAATCTGGCAATCAGCAATCTTGCAATCAGCAATCTTGCAATCAGCAATCTTGCAATCAGCAATCAGCAATCTTGCAATTAGCAATCTGGCAATCAGCAATCTTGCAATCAGCAATCAGCAATCTTGCAACTAGCAATCTGGCAATCAGCAATCTTGCAATCAGCAATCTTGCAATCAGCAATCTTGCAATCAGCAATCTTGCAATCAGCAATCATCAATCTTGCAATTTGCAATCTGGCAATCAGCAATCTTGTAATCAGCAATCTTGCAGTCAGCGATCTTGCAATCAGCAATCTTGCAATCAGCAATTTTGCAATCAGCAATCTTGCAATCAGCAATCTTGCAATCAGCAATCTTGCAATCAGCAACCTTGAAATCAGCAATCTAGCAATCAGCAATCTTGAAATCAGCAATCAGCAATCTTGCAATCAGCAATCTTGCAATCAGCAATCTTGCAATCAGCAATCTTGCAATCAGCAATCTTGCAATCAGCAGTCTTGCAATCAGCAATCTTGCAATCAGCAATCTTGCAATCAGCAATCTTGCAATCAGCAATCTTGCAATCAGCAATCTTGCAATCAGCAATCTTGCAATCAGCAATCTTGCAATCAGCAATCTTGCAATCAGCAATCAGCAATCTTGCAATTAGCAATCTGGCAATCAGCAATCTTGCAATCAGCAATCTTGCAATCAGCAATCTTGCAATCAGCATTCAGCAATCTTGCAATCAGCAATCTTGCAATCAGCAATCAGCAATTTTGCAATCAGCAATTTTGCAATCAGCAATCTTGCAATCAGCAATCTTGCAATCAGCAATCTTGCAATCAGCAATCTTGCAATCAGCAATCTTGCAATCAGCAATCTTGCAATCAGCAATCTTGCAATCAGCAATCTTGCAATCAGCAATCTTGCAGTCAGCAATCTTGCAATCAGCAATCTTGCAATCAGCAATTTTGCAATCAGCAATCTTGCAATCAGCAATCTTGAAATCAGCAATCAGCAATCTTGCAATCAGCAATCTTGCAATCTTGCAATCAGCAATCTTGCAATCAGCAATCTTGCAATCAGCAATCTTGCAATCAGCAATCTTGCAATCAGCAATCTTGCAATCAGCAATTTTGCAATCAGCAATCAGCAATCTTGCAATTAGCAATCTGGCAATCAGCAATCTTGCAATCAGCAATCTTGCAATCAGCAATCTTGCAATCAGCAATCTTGCAATCAGCAATCTTGCAATCAGCAATCTTGCAATCAGCAATCTTGCAATCAGCAATCTTGCAATCAGCAATCTTGCAATCAGCAATCTTGAAATCAGCAATCTTGCAATGAGCAATCTTGCAATCAGCAATCTTGCAATCAGCAATCTTGCAATCAGCAATCTTGCAATCAGCAATCTTGCAATCAGCAATCTTGCAATCAGCAATCTTGCAATCAGCAATCTTGCAATCAGCAATCTTGCAATCAGCAATCTTGCAATCAGCAATCTTGCAATCAGCAATCTTGCAATCAGCAATCTTGCAATCAGCAATCAGCAATCTTGCAATTAGCAATCTGGCAATCAGCAATCTTGCAATCAGCAATCTTGCAATCAGCAATCTTGCAATCAGCAATCATCAATCTTGCAATTTGCAATCTGGCAATCAGCAATCTTGCAATCAGCAATCTTGCAATCAGCAATCTTGCAATCAGCAATCTTGCAGTCAGCAATCTTGCAATCAGCAATCTTGCAATCAGCAATCTTGCAATCAGCAATCTTGCAATCAGCAATCTTGCAATCAGCAATCTTGCAATCAGCAATCTTGCAATCAGCAATCTTGCAATCAGCAATCAGCAATCTTGCAATCAGCAATCTTGCAATCAGCAATCTTGCAATCAGCAATCTTGCAATCAGCAATCTTGCAATCAGCAATCTTGCAATCAGCAATCTTGCAATCAGCAATCTTGCAATCAGCAATCTTGCAATCAGCAATCTTGCAATCAGCAATCTTGCAATCAGCAATCTTGCAATCAGCAATCTTGCAATCAGCAATCTTGCAATCAGCAATCTTGCAATCAGCAATCTTGCAATCAGCAATCTTGTAATCAGCAATATTGCAATCAGCAATCTTGCAATCAGCAATCTTGCAATCAGCAATCTTGCAATCAGCAATCTTGCAATCAGCAATCTTGCAATCAGCAATCTTGCAATCAGCAGTCTTGCAATCAGCAATCTTGCAATCAGCAATCTTGCAATCAGCAATCTTGCAATCAGCAATCTTGCAATCAGCAATCTTGCAATCAGCAATCTTGCAATCAGCTATCTTGCAATCAGCAATCTTGCAATCAGCAATCTTGCAATCAGCAATCAGCAATCTTGCAATTAGCAATCTGGCAATCAGCAATCTTGCAATCAGCAATCTTGCAATCAGCAATCTTGCAATCAGCATTCAGCAATCTTGCAATCAGCAATCTTGCAATCAGCAATCAGCAATTTTGCAATCAGCAATTTTGCAATCAGCAATCTTGCAATCAGCAATCTTGCAATCAGCAATCTTGCAATCAGCAATCTTGCAATCAGCAATCTTGCAATCAGCAATCTTGCAATCAGCAATCTTGCAATCAGCAATCTTGCAATCAGCAATCTTGCAATCAGCAATCTTGCAATCAGCAATCTTGCAGTCAGCAATCTTGCAATCAGCAATCTTGCAATCAGCAATTTTGCAATCAGCAATCTTGCAATCAGCAATCTTGCAATCAGCAATCTTGAAATCAGCAATCAGCAATCTTGCAATCAGCAATCTTGCAATCTTGCAATCAGCAATCTTGCAATCAGCAATCTTGCAATCAGCAATCTTGCAATCAGCAATCTTGCAATCAGCAATCTTGCAATCAGCAATCTTGCAATCAGCAATCAGCAATCTTGCAATCAGCAATCAGCAATCAGCAATCTTGCAATTTGCAATCTGGCAATCAGCAATCTTGCAATCAGCAATCTTGCAATCAGCAATCTTGCAATAAGCAATCTTGCAATCAGCAATCTTGCAATCAGCAATCTTGCAATCAGCAATCTTGCAATCAGCAATCTTGCAATCAGCAATCTTGCAATCAGCAATCTTGCAATCAGCAATCAGCAATCTTGCAATTAGCAATCTGGCAATCAGCAATCAGCAATCTTGCAATCAGCAATCTTGCAATCAGCAATCTTGCAATCAGCAATATTGCAATCAGCAATCTTGCAATCAGCAATCTTGAAATCAGCAATCTTGAAATCAGCAATCTTGCAATCAGCAATCTTGCAATCAGCAATCTTGCAATCAGCAATCTTGCAATCAGCAATCTTGCAATCAGCAATCTTGCAATCAGCAATCTTGCAATCAGCAATATTGCAATCAGCAATCTTGCAATCAGCAATCTTGCAATCAGCAATCTTGAAATCAGCAATCTTGCAATCAGCAATCTTGCAATCAGCAATCTTGCAATCAGCAATCTTGCAATCAGCAATCTTGCAATCAGCAATCTTGCAATCAGCAATCTTGCAATCAGCAATCTTGCAATCAGCAATCTTGCAATCAGCAATCTTGCAATCAGCAATCTTGCAATCAGCAATCTTGCAATCAGCAATCTTGCAATCAGCAATCTTGCAATCAGCAATCTTGCAATCAGCAATCTTGCAATCAGCAATCTTGCAATCAGCAATCTTGCAATCAGCAATCTTGCAATCAGCAATCTTGCAATCAGCAATCTTGCAATCAGCAATCTTGCAATCACCAATCTTGCAATCAGCAATCAGCAATCTTGGAATTTGCAATCTGGCAATCAGCAATCTTGCAATCAGCAATCTTGCAATCAGCAATCTTGCAATCAGCAATCTTGCAATCAGCAATCTTGCAATCAGCAATCTTGCAATCAGCAATCTTGCAATCAGCAATCTTGCAATCAGCAATCTTGCAATCAGCAATCTTGCAATCAGCAATATTGCAATCAGCAATCTTGCAATCAGCAATCTTGCAATCAGCAATCTTGCAATCAGCAATCTTGCAATCAGCAATCTTGCAATCAGCAATCTTGCAATCAGCAATCTTGCAATCAGCAATCTTGCAATCAGCAATCTTGCAATCAGCAATCATCAATCTTGCAATTTGCAATCTGACAATCAGCAATCTTGCAATCAGCAATCTTGCAATCAGCAATCTTGCAATCAGCAATCAGCAATCTTGCAATTAGCAATCTGGCAATCAGCAATCTTGTAATCAGCAATCTTGCAATCAGCAATCTTGCAATCAGCAATCTTGCAATCAGCAATCTTGCAATCAGCAATCTTGCAATCAGCAATCTTGCAATCAGCAATCATCAATCTTGCAATTTGCAATCTGGCAATCAGCAATCTTGTAATCAGCAATCTTGCAATCAGCAATCTTGCAATCAGCAATCTTGCAATCAGCAATCTTGCAATCAGCAATCTTGCAATCAGCAATCTTGCAATCAGCAATCTTGCAATCAGCAATCTTGCAATCAGCAATCTTGCAGTCAGCAATCTTGCAATCAGCAATCTTGCAATCAGCAATTTTGCAATCAGCAATTTTGCAATCAGCAATCTTGCAATTTGCAATCTGGCAATCAGCAATCTTGCAATCAGAAATCTTGCAATCAGCAATCTTGCAATCAGCAATCTTGCAATCAGCAATCTTGCAATCAGCAATCTTGCAATCAGCAATCTTGCAATCAGCAATCTGGCAATCAGCAATCTTGCAATCAGCAATCTTGCAATCAGCAATCTTGCAATCAGCAATCAGCAATCTTGCAATTAGCAATCTGGCAATCAGCAATCTTGCAATCAGCAATCAGCAATCTTGCAACTAGCAATCTGGCAATCAGCAATCTTGCAATCAGCAATCTTGCAATCAGCAATCTTGCAATCAGCAATCTTGCAATCAGCAATCATCAATCTTGCAATTTGCAATCTGGCAATCAGCAATCTTGTAATCAGCAATCTTGCAGTCAGCGATCTTGCAATCAGCAATCTTGCAATCAGCAATTTTGCAATCAGCAATCTTGCAATCAGCAATCTTGCAATCAGCAATCTTGCAATCAGCAACCTTGAAATCAGCAATCTAGCAATCAGCAATCTTGAAATCAGCAATCAGCAATCTTGCAATCAGCAATCTTGCAATCAGCAATCTTGCAATCAGCAATCTTGCAATCAGCAATCTTGCAATCAGCAGTCTTGCAATCAGCAATCTTGCAATCAGCAATCTTGCAATCAGCAATCTTGCAATCAGCAATCTTGCAATCAGCAATCTTGCAATCAGCAATCTTGCAATCAGCAATCTTGCAATCAGCAATCAGCAATCTTGCAATTAGCAATCTGGCAATCAGCAATCTTGCAATCAGCAATCTTGCAATCAGCAATCTTGCAATCAGCATTCAGCAATCTTGCAATCAGCAATCTTGCAATCAGCAATCAGCAATTTTGCAATCAGCAATTTTGCAATCAGCAATCTTGCAATCAGCAATCTTGCAATCAGCAATCTTGCAATCAGCAATCTTGCAATCAGCAATCTTGCAATCAGCAATCTTGCAATCAGCAATCTTGCAATCAGCAATCTTGCAATCAGCAATCTTGCAGTCAGCAATCTTGCAATCAGCAATCTTGCAATCAGCAATTTTGCAATCAGCAATCTTGCAATCAGCAATCTTGAAATCAGCAATCAGCAATCTTGCAATCAGCAATCTTGCAATCTTGCAATCAGCAATCTTGCAATCAGCAATCTTGCAATCAGCAATCTTGCAATCAGCAATCTTGCAATCAGCAATCTTGCAATCAGCAATTTTGCAATCAGCAATCAGCAATCTTGCAATTAGCAATCTGGCAATCAGCAATCTTGCAATCAGCAATCTTGCAATCAGCAATCTTGCAATCAGCAATCTTGCAATCAGCAATCTTGCAATCAGCAATCTTGCAATCAGCAATCTTGCAATCAGCAATCTTGCAATCAGCAATCTTGCAATCAGCAATCTTGAAATCAGCAATCTTGCAATGAGCAATCTTGCAATCAGCAATCTTGCAATCAGCAATCTTGCAATCAGCAATCTTGCAATCAGCAATCTTGCAATCAGCAATCTTGCAATCAGCAATCTTGCAATCAGCAATCTTGCAATCAGCAATCTTGCAATCAGCAATCTTGCAATCAGCAATCTTGCAATCAGCAATCTTGCAATCAGCAATCTTGCAATCAGCAATCAGCAATCTTGCAATTAGCAATCTGGCAATCAGCAATCTTGCAATCAGCAATCTTGCAATCAGCAATCTTGCAATCAGCAATCATCAATCTTGCAATTTGCAATCTGGCAATCAGCAATCTTGCAATCAGCAATCTTGCAATCAGCAATCTTGCAATCAGCAATCTTGCAGTCAGCAATCTTGCAATCAGCAATCTTGCAATCAGCAATCTTGCAATCAGCAATCTTGCAATCAGCAATCTTGCAATCAGCAATCTTGCAATCAGCAATCTTGCAATCAGCAATCTTGCAATCAGCAATCAGCAATCTTGCAATCAGCAATCTTGCAATCAGCAATCTTACAATCAGCAATCTTGCAATCAGCAATCTTGCAATCAGCAATCTTGCAATCAGCAATCTTGCAATCAGCAATCTTGCAATCAGCAATCAGCAATCTTGCAATCAGCAATCTTGCAATCAGCAATCTTGCAATCAGCAATCTTGCAATCAGCAATCTTGCAATCAGCAATCTTGAAATCAGCAATCTTGCAATCAGCAATCTTGCAATCTTGCTATCAGCAATCTTGCAATCAGCAATCTTGCAATCAGCAATCTTGCAATCAGCAATCTTGCAATCAGCAATCTTGCAATCAGCAATCTTGCAATCAGCAATCTTGCAATCAGCAATCTTGCAATCAGCAATCTTGCAATCAGCAATCAGCAATCTTGCAATCAGCAATCAGCAATCTTGCAATCAGCAATCTTGCAATCAGCAATCTTGCAATCAGCAATCTTGCAATCAGCAATCTTGCAATCAGCAATCAGCAATCTTGCAATCAGCAATCAGCAATCTTGCAATTTGCAATCTGGCAATCAGCAATCTTGCAATCAGCAATCTTGCAATCAGCAATCTTGCAATCAGCAATCTTGCAATCAGCAATCTTGCAATCAACAATCTTGCAATCAGCAATCTTGCAATCAGCAATCTTGCAATCAGCAATCTTGCAATCAGCAATCTTGCAATCAGCAATCTTGCAATCAGCAATCTTGCACTCAGCAATCAGCAATCTTGCAATTAGCAATCTGGCAATCAGCAATCTTGCAATGAGCATTCAGCAATCTTGCAATTTGCAATCTTGCAATCAGCAATCTTGCAATCAGCAATCTTGCAATCAGCAATCTTGCAATCAGCAATCTTGCAATCAGCAATCATCAATCTTGCAATTTGCAATCTGGCAATCAGCAATCTTGTAATCAGCAATCTTGCAATCAGCAATCTTGCAATCAGCAATCTTGCAATCAGCAATCTTGCAATCAGCAATCTTGCAATCAGCAATCAGCAATCTTGCAATCAGCAATCTTGCAATCAGTAATCTTGCAATCTTGCAATCAGCAATCTTGCAATCAGCAATCTTGCAATCAGCAATCTTGCAATCAGCAATCTTGCAATCAGAAATCTTGCAACCAGCAATCAACAATCTTGCAATTTGCAATCTGGCAATCTGGCAATCTGGCAATCTGGCAATCTTGCAATCAGCAAACTTGCAATCAGCAATCAGCAATCTTGCAATTAGCAATCTGGCTATCAGCAATCTTGCAATCAGCAATCTTGCAATCAGCAATCTTGCAATCAGCAATCTTGCAATCAGCAATCATCAATCTTGCAATTTGCAATCTGGCAATCAGCAATCTTGCAATCAGCAATCTTGCAATCAGCAATCTTGCAATCAGCAATCTTGCAATCAGCAATCTTGCAATCAGCAATCTTGCAATCAGCAATCTTGCAATCAGCAATCTTGAAATCAGCAATCAGCAATCTTGCAATCAGCAATCTTGCAATCTTGCAATCAGCAATCTTGCAGTCAGCAATCTTGCAATCAGCAATCTTGCAATCAGCAATCTTGCAATCAGCAATCTTGCAATCAGCAATCTTGCAATCAGCAATCTTGCAATCAGCAATCTTGCAATCAGCAATCTTGCAATCAGCAATCTTGCAATCTTGCAATCAGCAATCTTGCAATCAGCAATCTTGCAATCAGCAATCTTGCAATCAGTAATCAGCAATCTTGCAATCAGCAATCTTGAATCAGCAATCTTGCAATCAGCAATCTTGCAATCAGCAATCTTGCAATCAGCAATCAGCAATCTTGCAATTTGCAATCTGGCAATCAGCAATCTTACAATCAGCAATCTTGCAATCAGCAATCTTGCAATCAGCAATCTTGCAATCAGCAATCTTGCCATCAGCAATCTTGCAATTTGCAATCTGGCAATCAGCAATCTTGCAATCAGCAATCTTGCAATCAGCAATCTTGCAATCAGCAATCTTGCAATCAGCAATCTTGCAATCAGCAATCTTGCAATCAGCAATCTTGCAATCAGCAATCTTGCAATCAGCAATCTTGCAATCAGCAATCTTGCAATCAGCAATCTTGCAATCAGCAATCTTGCAATCAGCAATCTTGCAATCAGCAATCTTGCAATCTTGCAATCAGCAATCTTGTAATCAGCAATCTTGCAATCAGCAATCTTGCAATCAGCAATCTTGCAATCAGCAATCAGCAATTTTGCAATCAGCAATTTTGCAATCAGCAATCTTGCAATCAGCAATCTTGCAATCAGCAATCTTGCAATCAGCAATCTTGCAATCTTGCAATCAGCAATCTTGTAATCAGCAATCTTGCAATCAGCAATCTTGCAATCAGCAATCTTGCAATCAGCAATCTTGCAATCAGCAATCAGCAATCTTGCAATTAGCAATCTGGCAATCAGCAATCTTGCAATCAGCAATCTTGCAATCAGCAATCTTGCAATCAGCAATCTTGCAATCAGCAATCTTGCAATCAGCAATCTTGCAATCAGCAATCAGCAATCTTGCAATCAGCAATCAGCAATCAGCAATCTTGCAATTTGCAATCTGGCAATCAGCAATCTTGCAATCAGCAATCTTGCAATCAGCAATCTTGCAATCAGTAATCAGCAATCTTGCAATCAGCAATCTTGAATCAGCAATCTTGCAATCAGCAATCTTGCAATCAGCAATCTTGCAATCAGCAATCAGCAATCTTGCAATTTGCAATCTGGCAATCAGCAATCTTACAATCAGCAATCTTGCAATCAGCAATCTTGCAATCAGCAATCTTGCAATCAGCAATCTTGCCATCAGCAATCTTGCAATTTGCAATCTGGCAATCAGCAATCTTGCAATCAGCAATCTTGCAATCAGCAATCTTGCAATCAGCAATCTTGCAATCAGCAATCTTGCAATCAGCAATCTTGCAATCAGCAATCTTGCAATCAGCAATCTTGCAATCAGCAATCTTGCAATCTTGCAATCAGCAATCTTGTAATCAGCAATCTTGCAATCAGCAATCTTGCAATCAGCAATCTTGCAATCAGCAATCTTGCAATCAGCAATCTTGCAATCAGCAATCTTGCAATCAGCAATCAGCAATCTTGCAATTAGCAATCTGGCAATCAGCAATCTTGCAATCAGCAATCTTGCAATCAGCAAGCTTGCAATCAGCAATCAGCAATCTTGCAATTTGCAATCTGGCAATCAGCAATCTTGCAATCAGCAATCTTGCAATCAGCATTCTTGCAATCAGCAATCTTGCAATCAGCAATCTTGCAATCAGCAATCTTGCAATCAGCAATTTTGCAATCAGCAATCTTGCAATCAGCAATCTTGCAATCAGCAATCTTGCAATCAGCAATCTTGCAATCTTGCTATCAGCAATCTTGCAATCAGAAATCTTGCAATCAGCAATCTTGCAATCAGCAATCTTGCAATCAGCAATCTTGCAATCAGCAATCTTGCAATCAGCAATCTTGCAATCAGCAATCTTGCAATCAGCAATCTGGCAATCAGCAATCTTGCAATCAGCAATCTTGCAATCAGCAATCAGCAATCTTGCAATCAGCAATCTTTGCAATCAGCAATCTTGCAATCAGCAATCAGCAATCTTGCAATCAGCAATCTTGCAATCAGCAATCTTGCAATCAGCAATCTTGCAATCAGCAATCTTGCAATCAGCAATCTTGCAATCAGCAATCATGCAATCAGCAATCTTGCAATCAGCAATCTTGCAATCAGCAATCTTGCAATCAGCAATCTTGCAATCAGCAATCTGGCAATCAGCAATCTTGCAATCAGCAATCTTGCAATCAGCAATCAGCAATCTTGCAATCAGCAATCTTTGCAATCAGCAATCTTGCAATCAGCAATCAGCAATCTTGCAATCAGCAATCTTGCAATCAGCAATCTTGCAATCAGCAATCTTGCAATCAGCAATCTTGCAATCAGCAATCTTGCAATCAGCAATCAGCAATCTTGCAATCAGCAATCAGCAATCAGCAATCTTGCAATTTGCAATCTGGCAATCAGCAATCTTGCAATCAGCAATCTTGCAATCAGCAATCTTGCAATAAGCAATCTTGCAATCAGCAATCTTGCAATCAGCAATCTTGCAATCAGCAATCTTGCAATCAGCAATCTTGCAATCAGCAATCAGCAATCTTGCAATTAGCAATCTGGCAATCAGCAATCAGCAATCTTGCAATCAGCAATCTTGCAATCAGCAATCTTGCAATCAGCAATCTTGCAATCAGCAATATTGCAATCAGCAATCTTGCAATCAGCAATCTTGCAATCAGCAATCTTGAAATCAGCAATCTTGCAATCAGCAATCTTGCATTCAGCAATCTTGCAATCAGCAATCTTGCAATCAGCAATCTTGCAATCAGCAATCTTGCAATCAGCAATATTGCAATCAGCAATCTTGCAATCAGCAATCTTGAAATCAGCAATCTTGCAATCAGCAATCTTGCAATCAGCAATCTTGCAATCAGCAATCTTGCAATCAGCAATCTTGCAATCAGCAATCTTGCAATCAGCAATCTTGCAATCAGCAATCTTGCAATCAGCAATCTTGCAATCAGCAATCTTGCAATCAGCAATCTTGCAATCAGCAATCTTGCAATCAGCAATCTTGCAATCAGCAATCTTGCAATCAGCAATCTTGCAATCAGCAATCTTGCAATCACCAATCTTGCAATCAGCAATCAGCAATCTTGGAATTTGCAATCTGGCAATCAGCAATCTTGCAATCAGCAATCTTGCAATCAGCAATCTTGCAATCAGCAATCTTGCAATCAGCAATCTTGCAATCAGCAATCTTGCAATCAGCAATCTTGCAATCAGCAATCTTGCAATCAGCAATCTTGCAATCAGCAATCTTGCAATCAGCAATCTTGCAATCAGCAATCTTGCAATCAGCAATCTTGCAATCAGCAATCTTGCAATCAGCAATCTTGCAATCAGCAATCAGCAATCTTGCAATCAGCAATCTTGCAATCAGCAATCTTGCAATCAGCAATCTTGCAATCAGCAATCTTGCAATCAGCAATCTTGCAATCAGCAATCTTGCAATCAGCAATCTTGCAATCAGCAATCTTGCAATCAGCAATCTTGCAATCAGCAATCTTGCAATCAGCAATCAGCAATCTTGCAATTAGCAATCTGGCAATCAGCAATCTTGCAATCAGCAATCTTGCAATCAGCAATCTTGCAATCAGCAATCTTGCAATCAGCAATCAGCAATCTTGCAATTAGCAATCTGGCAATCAGCAATCTTGCAATCAGCAATCTTGCAATCAGCAATCTTGCAATCAGCAATCTTGCAATCAGCAATCTTGCAATCAGCAATCTTGCAATTAGCAATCTTGCAATCAGCAATCTTGCAATCAGCAATCAGCAATCTTGCAATCAGCAATCAGCAATCTTGCAATCAGCAATCTTGCAATCAGCAATCTTGCAATCAGCAATCTTGCAATCAGCAATCTTGCAATCAGCAATCTTGCAATCAGCAATCTTGCAATCAGCAATCAGCAATCAGCAATCTTGCAATTTGCAATCTGGCAATCAGCAATCTTGCAATCAGCAATCTTGCAATCAGCAATCTTGCAATCAGCAATCTTGCAATCAGCAATCTTGCAATCAGCAATCTTGCAATCAGCAATCTTGCAATCAGCAATCTTGCAATCAGCAATCTTGCAATCAGCAATCAGCAATCTTGCAATTAGCAATCTGGCAATCAGCAATCTTGCAATCAGCAATCTTGCAATCAGCAATCTTGCAATCAGCATTCAGCAATCTTGCAATTTGCAATCTTGCAATCAGCAATCTTGCAATCAGCAATCTTGCAATCAGCAATCTTGCAATCAGCAATCTTGCAATCAGCAATCATCAATCTTGCAATTTGCAATCTGGCAATCAGCAATCTTGTAATCAGCAATCTTGCAATCAGCAATCTTGCAATCAGCAATCTTGCAATCAGCAATCTTGCAATCAGCAATCTTGCAATCAGCAATCTTGCAATCAGCAATCTTGCAATCAGCAATCTTGCAATCAGCAATCAGCAATCTTGCAATCAGCAATCTTGCAATCAGCAATCTTGCAATCTTGCAATCAGCAATCTTGCAATCAGCAATCTTGCAATCAGCAATCTTGCAATCAGCAATCTTGCAATCAGCAATCTTGCAATCAGCAATCTTGCAATCAGCAATCTTGCAATCAGCAATCTTGCAACCAGCAATCAACAATCTTGCAATTTGCAATCTGGCAATCTGGCAATCTTGCAATCAGCAAACTTGCAATCAGCAATCTTGCAATTAGCAATCTGGCAATCAGCAATCTTGCAATCAGCAATCTTGCAATCAGCAATCTTGCAATCAGCAATCTTGCAATCAGCAATCTTGCAATCAGAAATCTTGCAATCAGCAATCTTGCAATCAGCAATCTTGCAATCAGCAATCTTGCAATCAGCAATCTTGCAATCTTGCAATCAGCAATCTTGAATCAGCAATCTTGCAATCAGCAATCTTGCAATCAGCAATCTTGCAATCAGCAATCAGCAATCTTGCAATTAGCAATCTGGCAATCAGCAATCTTGCAATCAGCAATCTTGCAATCAGCAATCTTGCAATCAGCATTCAGCAATCTTGCAATATGCAATCTTGCAATCAGCAATCTTGCAATCAGCAATCTTGCAATCAGCAATCTTGCAATCAGCAATCTTGCAATCAGCAATCATCAATCTTGCAATTTGCAATCTGGCAATCAGCAATCTTGTAATCAGCAATCTTGCAATCAGCAATCTTGCAATCAGCAATCTTTCAATCAGCAATCTTGCAATCAGCAATCATCAATCTTGCAATTTGCAATCTGGCAATCAGCAATCTTGCAATCAGCAATCTTGCAATCAGCAATCTTGCAATCAGCAATCTTGCAATCAGCAATCTTGCAATCAGCAATCTTGCAATCAGCAATCTTGCAATCAGCAATCTTGCAATCAGCAATCTTGCAATCAGCAATCTTGCAATCAGCAATCTTGCAATCAGCAATCTTGCAATCAGCAATCTTGCAATCAGCAATCTTGCAATCAGCAATCAGCAATCTTGCAATTAGCAATCTGGCAATCAGCAATCTTGCAATCAGCAATCTTGCAATCAGCAATCTTGCAATCAGCAATCAGCAATCTTGCAATTTGCAATCTGGCAATCAGCAATCTTGCAATCAGCAATCTTGCAATCAGCATTCTTGCAATCAGCAATCTTGCAATCAGCAATCTTGCAATCAGCAATCTTGCAATCAGCAATTTTGCAATCAGCAATCTTGCAATCAGCAATCTTGCAATCAGCAATCTTGCAATCAGCAATCTTGCAATCAGCAATCTTGCAATCAGCAATCTTGCAATCAGCAATCTTGCAATCAGCAATCTTGCACTCAGCAATCTTGCAATCAGCAATCATCAATCTTGCAATTTGCAATCTGGCAATCAGCAATCTTGCAATCAGCAATCTTGCAATCAGCAATCTTGCAATCAGCAATCTTGCAATCAGCAATCTTGCAATCAGCAATCTTGCAATCAGCAATCTTGCAATCAGCAATCTTGCAATCAGCAATCAGCAATCTTGCAATCAGCAATCTTTGCAATCAGCAATCTTGCAATCAGCAATCTTGCAATCAGCAATCTTGCAATCAGCAATCAGCAATCTTGCAATCAGCAATCTTGCAATCAGCAATCTTGCAATCAGCAATCTTGCAATCAGCAATCTTGCAATCAGCAATCTTGCAATCAGCAATCTTGAAATCAGCAATCTTGCAATCTTGCAATCAGCAATCTTGCAATCAGCAATCTTGCAATCAGCAATCTTGCAATCAGCAATCTTGCAATCAGCAATCAGCAATCTTGGAATTTGCAATCTGGCAATCAGCAATCTTGCAATCAGCAATCTTGCAATCAGCAATCTTGCAATCAGCAATCTTGCAATCAGCAATCTTGCAATCAGCAATCTTGCAACCAGCAATCAACAATCTTGAAATTTGCAATCTGGCAATCTGGCAATCTTGCAATCAGCAAACTTGCAATCAGCAATCAGCAATCTTGCAATTAGCAATCTGGCAATCAGCATTCTTGAAATCAGCAATCTTGCAATCAGCAATCTTGCAATCAGCAATCTTGCAATCAGCAATCATCAATCTTGCAATTTGCAATCTGGCAATCAGCAATCTTGCAATCAGCAATCTTGCAATCAGCAATCTTGCAATCAGCAATCTTGCAATCAGCAATCTTGAAATCAGCAATCAGCAATCTTGCAATCAGCAATCTTGCAATCTTGCAATCAGCAATCTTGCAATCAGCAAACTTGCAATCAGCAATCTTGCAATCAGCAATCTTGCAATCAGCAATCTTGCAATCAGCAATCTTGCAATCAGCAATCTTGCAATCAGCAATCTTGCAATCAGCAATCTTGCAATCAGCAATCTTGCAATCTTGCAATCAGCAATCTTGCAATCAGCAATCTTGCAATCAGCAATCTTGCAATCAGCAATCTTGCAATCAGCAATCTTGCAATCAGCAATCTTGCAATCAGCAATCAGCAATCTTGCAATCAGCAATCAGCAATCTTGCAATTTGCAATCTGGCAATCAGCAATCTTGCAATCAGCAATCTTGCAATCAGCAATCTTGCAATCAGCAATCTTGCAATCAGCAATCTTGCAATCAGCAATCTTGCAATCAGCAATCTTGCAATCAGCAATCTTGCAATCAGCAATCTTGCAATCAGTAATCTTGCAATCAGCAATCTTGCAATCAGCAATCTTGCAATCAGCAATCTTGGAATCAGCAATCTTGCAATCAGCAATCTTGCAATCAGCAATCAGCAATCTTGCAATTAGCAATCTTGCAATCAGCAATCTTGCAATCAACAATCTTACAATCAGCAATCTTGCAATCAGCAATCTTGCAATCAGCAATCAGCAATCTTGCAATTAGCAATCTGGCAATCAGCAATCTTGCAATCAGCAATCTTGCAATCAGCAATCTTGCAATCAGCAATCTTGCATTCAGCAATCTTGCAATCAGCAATCTTGCAATCAGCAATCTTGCAATCAGCAATCTTGCAATCAGCAATCTTGCAATCAGCAATCTTGCAATCAGCAATCTTGCAATCAGCAATCAGCAATCTTGCAATCAGCAATCTTGCAATCAGCAATCTTGCAATCAGCAATCAGCAATCTTGCAATTAGCAATCTGGCAATCAGCAATCTTGCAATCAGCAATCTTGCAATCAGCAATCTTGCAATCAGCAATCTTGCAATCAGCAATCTTGCAATCAGCAATCTTGCAATCAGCAATCATCAATCTTGCAATTTGCAATCTGGAAATCAGCAATCTTGTAATCAGCAA
Source organism: Nineta flava (assembly GCA_963920215.1). Lineage (NCBI taxonomy): Eukaryota > Metazoa > Arthropoda > Insecta > Neuroptera > Chrysopidae > Nineta > Nineta flava. The sequence continues at coordinate 437,800 of OY986043.1, read as the reverse complement.
TCTTGCAATCAGCAATCTTGCAATCAGCAATCTTGCAATCAGCAATCTTGCAATCAGCAATCTTGCAATCAGCAATCTTGCAGTCAGCAATCTTGCAATCAGCAATCTTGCAATCAGCAATTTTGCAATCAGCAATCTTGCAATAAGCAATCTTGAAATCAGCAATCAGCAATCTTGCAATCAGCAATCAGCAATCTTGCAATCAGCAATCTTGCAATCAGCAATCTTGCAATCAGCAATCTTGCAATCAGCAATCTTGCAATCAGCAATCTTGCAATCAGCAATCTTGCAATCAGCAATCTTGCAATCAGCAATCTTGCAATCAGCAATCAGCAATCTTGCAATTAGCAATCTGGCAATCAGCAATCTTGCAATCAGCAATCTTGCAATCAGCAATCTTGCAATCAGCAATCTTGCAATCAGCAATCTTGCATTCAGCAATCTTGCAATCAGCAATCTTGCAATCAGCAATCTTGCAATCAGCAATCTTGCAATCAGCAATCTTGCAATCAGCAATCTTGCAATCAGCAATCTTGCAATCAGCAATCTTGCAATCAGCAATCTTGCAATTAGCAATCTTGCAATCAGCAATTTTGCAATCAGCAATCATCAATCTTGCAATTTGCAATCTGGCAATCAGCAATCTTGCAATCAGCAATCTTGCAATCAGCAATCTTGCAATCAGCAATCTTGCAATCAGCAATCTTGCAATCAGCAATCTTGCAATCAGCAATCTTGCAATCAGCAATCAGCAATCTTGCAATCAGCAATCTTGCAATCAGCAATCTTGCAATCAGCAATCAGCAATCTTGCAATTAGCAATCTGGCAATCAGCAATCTTGCAATCAGCAATCTTGCAATCAGCAATCTTGCAATCAGCAATCTTGCAATCAGCAATCTTGCAATCAGCAATCATCAATCTTGCAATTTGCAATCTGGCAATCAGCAATCTTGTAATCAGCAATCTTGCAATCAGCAATCTTGCAATCAGCAATCTTGCAATCAGCAATCTTGCAATCAGCAATCTTGCAATCAGCAATCTTGCAGTCAGCAATCTTGCAATCAGCAATCTTGCAATCAGCAATTTTGCAATCAGCAATCTTGCAATCAGCAATCTTGCAATCAGCAATCTTGAAATCAGCAATCAGCAATCTTGCAATCAGCAATCAGCAATCTTGCAATCAGCAATCTTGCAATCAGCAATCTTGCAATCAGCAATCTTGCAATCAGCAATCTTGCAATCAGCAATCTTGCAATCAGCAATCTTGCAATCAGCAATCTTGCAATCAGCAATCTTGCAATCAGCAATCTTGCAATCAGCAATCTTGCAATCAGCAATCTTGCAATCAGCAAGCTTGCAATCAGCAATCTTGCAATCAGCAATCAGCAATCTTGAAATCAGCAATCAGCAATCTCGCAATTTGCAATCTGGCAATCAGCAATCTTGCAATCAGCAATCTTGCAATCAGCAATCTTGCAATCAGCAATCTTGCAATCAGCAATCTTGCAATCAGCAATCTTGCAATCAGCAATCTTGCAATCAGCAATCTTGCAATCAGCAATCTTGCAATCAGCAATCTTGCAATCAGCAATCAGCAATCTTGCAATTAGCAATCTGGCAATCAGCAATCTTGCAATCAGCAATCTTGCAATCAGCAATCTTGCAATCAGCAATCTTGCAATCAGCATTCAGCAATCTTGCAATTTGCAATCTTGCAATCAGCAATCTTGCAATCAGCAATCTTGCAATCAGCAATCTTGCAATCAGCAATCATCAATCTTGCAATTTGCAATCTGGCAATCAGCAATCTTGTAATCAGCAATCTTGCAATCAGCAATCTTGCAATCAGCAATCTTGCAATCAGCAAGCTTGCAATCAGCAATCTTGCAATCAGCAATCTTGCAATCAGCAATCTTGCAATCAGCAATCTTGCAATCAGCAATCTTGCAATCAGCAATCTTGCAATCAGCAATCTTGCAATCAGCAATCTTGCAATCAGCAATCTTGCAGTCAGCAATCTTGCAATCAGCAATCTTGCAATCAGCAATTTTGCAATCAGCAATCTTGCAATCAGCAATCTTGAAATCACCAATCAGCAATCTTGCAATCAGCAATCTTGCAATCTTGCAATCAGCAATCTTGCAATCAGCAATCTTGCAATCAGCAATCTTGCAATCAGCAATCTTGCAATCAGCAATCTTGCAATCAGCAATCTTGCAATCAGCAATCTTGCAATTAGCAATCTTGCAATCAGCAATCTTGCAATCAGCAATCAGCAATCTTGCAATCAGCAATCAGCAATCTTGCAATCAGCAATCTTGCAATCAGCAATCTTGCAATCAGCAATCTTGCAATCAGCAATCTTGCAATCAGCAATCTTGCAATCAGCAATCTTGCAATCAGCAATCAGCAATCAGCAATCTTGCAATTTGCAATCTGGCAATCAGCAATCTTGCAATCAGCAATCTTGCAATCAGCAATCTTGCAATCAGCAATCTTGCAATCAGCAATCTTGCAATCAGCAATCTTGCAATCAGCAATCTTGCAATCAGCAATCTTGCAATCAGCAATCTTGCAATCAGCAATCTTGCAATCAGCAATCTTGCAATCAGCAATCAGCAATCTTGCAATTAGCAATCTGGCAATCAGCAATCTTGCAATCAGCAATCTTGCAATCAGCAATCTTGCAATCAGCATTCAGCAATCTTGCAATTTGCAATCTTGCAATCAGCAATCTTGCAATCAGCAATCTTGCAATCAGCAATCTTGCAATCAGCAATCTTGCAATCAGCAATCATCAATCTTGCAATTTGCAATCTGGCAATCAGCAATCTTGCAATCAGCAATCTTGCAATCAGCAATCTTGCAATCAGCAATCTTGCAATCAGCAATCTTGCAATCAGCAATCTTGCAATCAGCAATCTTGCAATCAGCAATCTTGCAATCAGCAATCTTGCAATCAGCAATCTTGCAATCAGCAATCTTGCAATCAGCAATCAGCAATCTTGCAATCAGCAATCTTGCAATCAGCAATCTTGCAATCTTGCAATCAGCAATCTTGCAATCAGCAATCTTGCAATCAGCAATCTTGCAATCAGCAATCTTGCAATCAGCAATCTTGCAATCAGCAATCTTGCAATCAGCAATCTTGCAATCAGCAATCTTGCAATCAGCAATCTTGCAATCAGCAATCTTGCAATCAGCAATCTTGCAATCAGCAATCTTGCAACCAGCAATCAACAATCTTGCAATTTGCAATCTGGCAATCTGGCAATCTTGCAATCAGCAAACTTGCAATCAGCAATCTTGCAATTAGCAATCTGGCAATCAGCAATCTTGCAATCAGCAATCTTGCAATCAGCAATCTTGCAATCAGCAATCTTGCAATCAGCAATCTTGCAATCAGCAATCTTGCAATCAGAAATCTTGCAATCAGCAATCTTGCAATCAGCAATCTTGCAATCAGCAATCTTGCAATCAGCAATCTTGCAATCTTGCAATCAGCAATCTTGAATCAGCAATCTTGCAATCAGCAATCTTGCAATCAGCAATCTTGCAATCAGCAATCAGCAATCTTGCAATTAGCAATCTGGCAATCAGCAATCTTGCAATCAGCAATCTTGCAATCAGCATTCAGCAATCTTGCAATATGCAATCTTGCAATCAGCAATCTTGCAATCAGCAATCTTGCAATCAGCAATCTTGCAATCAGCAATCTTGCAATCAGCAATCATCAATCTTGCAATTTGCAATCTGGCAATCAGCAATCTTGTAATCAGCAATCTTGCAATCAGCAATCTTGCAATCAGCAATCTTGCAATCAGCAATCTTGCAATCAGCAATCTTGCAATCAGCAATCTTGCAATCAGCAATCATCAATCTTGCAATTTGCAATCTGGCAATCAGCAATCTTGCAATCAGCAAACTTGCAATCAGCAATCTTGCAATTAGCAATCTGGCAATCAGCAATCTTGCAATCAGCAATCTTGCAATCAGCAATCTTGCAATCAGCAATCTTGCAATCAGCAATCTTGCAATCAGCAATCTTGCAATCAGCAATCTTGCAATCAGCAATCTTGCAATCAGCAATCTTGCAATCAGCAATCTTGCAATCAGCAATCTTGCAATCAGCAATCTTGCAATCAGCAATCTTGCAATCAGCAATCTTGCAATCAGCAATCAGCAATCTTGCAATTAGCAATCTGGCAATCAGCAATCTTGCAATCAGCAATCTTGCAATCAGCAATCTTGCAATCAGCAATCAGCAATCTTGCAATTTGCAATCTGGCAATCAGCAATCTTGCAATCAGCAATCTTGCAATCAGCATTCTTGCAATCAGCAATCTTGCAATCAGCAATCTTGCAATCAGCAATCTTGCAATCAGCAATTTTGCAATCAGCAATCTTGCAATCAGCAATCTTGCAATCAGCAATCTTGCAATCAGCAATCTTGCAATCAGCAATCTTGCAATCAGCAATCTTGCAATCAGCAATCTTGCAATCAGCAATCTTGCAATCAGCAATCTTGCAATCAGCAATCAGCAATCTTGCAATCAGCAATCTTTGCAATCAGCAATCTTGCAATCAGCAATCTTGCAATCAGCAATCAGCAATCTTGCAATCAGCAATCTTGCAATCAGCAATCTTGCAATCAGCAATCTTGCAATCAGCAATCTTGCAATCAGCAATCTTGCAATCAGCAATCTTGCAATCAGCAATCTTGCAATCTTGCAATCAGCAATCTTGCAATCAGCAATCTTGCAATCAGCAATCTTGCAATCAGCAATCAGCAATCTTGGAATTTGCAATCTGGCAATCAGCAATCTTGCAATCAGCAATCTTGCAATCAGCAATTTCGCAACCAGCAATCAACAATCTTGAAATTTGCAATCTGGCAATCTGGCAATCTTGCAATCAGCAAACTTGCAATCAGCAATCAGCAATCTTGCAATTAGCAATCTGGCAATCAGCATTCTTGAAATCAGCAATCTTGCAATCAGCAATCTTGCAATCAGCAATCATCAATCTTGCAATTTGCAATCTGGCAATCAGCAATCTTGCAATCAGCAATCTTGCAATCAGCAATCTTGCAATCAGCAATCTTGCAACCAGCAATCAACAATCTTGCAATTTGCAATCTGGCAATCTGGCAATCTTGCAATCAGCAAACTTGCAATCAGCAATCAGCAATCTTGCAATTAGCAATCTGGCAATCAGCAATCTTACAATCAGCAATCTTGCAGTCAGCAATCTTGCAATCAGCAATCTTGCAATCAGCAATTTTGCAATCAGCAATCTTGCAATCAGCAATCTTGCAATCAGCAATCTTGAAATCAGCAATCAGCAATCTTGCAATCAGCAATCTTGCAATTAGCAATCTGGCAATCAGCAATCTTTTAATCAGCAATCTTGCAATCAGCAATCTTGCAATCAGCAATCTTGCAATCAGCAATCTTGCAATCAGCAATTTGCAATCTGGCAATCAGCAATCTGGCAATCAGCAATCTTGCAATCAGCAATCTTGCAATCAGCATTCTTGCAATCAGCAATCTTGCAATCAGCAATCTTGCAATCAGCAATCTTGCAATCAGCAATCTTGCAATCAGCAATTTTGCAATCAGCAATCTTGCAATCAGCAATCTTGCAATCAGCAATCTTGCAATCAGCAATCTTGCAATCAGCAATCTTGCAATCAGCAATCTTGCAATCAACAATCTTGCAATCAGCAATCTTGCAATCAGCAATCTTGCAATCAGCAATCTTGCAATCAGCAATCTTGCAATCAGCAATCTTGCAATCAGCAATCTTGCAATCAGCAATCTTGCAATCAGCAATCTTGCAATCAGCAATCTTGCAATCTTGCAATCAGCAATCTTGCAATCAGCAATATTGCAATCAGCAATCTTGCAATCAGCAATCTTGCAATCAGCAATCTTGCAATCAGCAAACTTGCAATCAGTAATCAGCAATCTTGCAATCAGCAATCTTGAATCAGCAATCATGCAATCAGCAATCTTGCAATCAGCAATCTTGCAATCAGCAATCTTGCCATCAGCAATCTTGCAATTTGCAATCTGGCAATCAGCAATCTTGCAATCAGCAATCTTGCAATCAGCAATCTTGCAATCAGCAATCTTGCAATCAGCAATCTTGCAATCAGCAATCTTGCAATCAGCAATCTTGCAATCAGCAATCTTGCAATCAGCAATCTTGCAATCAGCAATCTTGCAATCAGCAATCTTGCAATCAGCAATCTTGCAATCAGCAATCTTGCAATCAGCAATCTTGCAATCTTGCAATCAGCAATCTTGCAATCAGAAATCTTGCAATCAGCAATCTTGCAATCAGCAATCTTGCAATCAGCAATCTTGCAATCAGCAATCTTGCAATCAGCAATTTTGCAATCAGCAATCTTGCAATCAGCAATCTTGCAATCAGCAATCTTGCAATCAGCAATCTTGCAATCAGCAATCTTGCAATCAGCAATCTTGCAATCAGCAATCTTGCAATCAGCAATCTTGCAGTCAGCAATCTTGCAATCAGCAATCTTGCAATCAGCAATCTTGCAATCAGCAATCAGCAATCTTGCAATTAGCAATCTGGCAATCAGCAATCTTGCAATCAGCAATCTTGCAATCAGCAATCTTGCAATCAGCAATCTTGCAATTTGCAATCTGGCAATCAGCAATCTTGCAATCAGCAATCTTGCAATCAGCATTCTTGCAATCAGCAATCTTGCAATCAGCAATGTTGCAATCAGCAATCTTGCAATCAGTAATCAGCAATCTTGCAATCAGCAATCTTGAATCAGCAATCTTGCAATCAGCAATCTTGCAATCAGCAATCTTGCAATCAGCAATCTTGCCATCAGCAATCTTGCAATTTGCAATCTGGCAATCAGCAATCTTGCAATCAGCAATCTTGCAATCAGCAATCTTGCAATCAGCAATCTTGCAATCAGCAATCTTGCAATCAGCAATCTTGCAATCAGCAATCTTGCAATCAGCAATCTTGCAATTAGCAATCTGGCAATCAGCAATCTTGCAATCAGCAATCTTGCAATCAGCAATCTTGCAATCAGCAATCTTGCAATTTGCAATCTGGCAATCAGCAATCTTGCAATCAGCAATCTTGCAATCAGCATTCTTGCAATCAGCAATCTTGCAATCAGCAATCTTGCAATCAGCAATTTTGCAATCAGCAATCTTGCAATCAGCAATCTTGCAATCAGCAATCTTGCAATCAGCAATCTTGCAATCAGCAATCTTGCAATCAGCAATCTTGCAATCAGCAATCTTGCAATCAGCAATCTTGCAATCAGCAATCTTGCAATCAGCAATCTTGCAATCAGCAATCTTGCAATCAGCAATCTTGCAATCAGCAATCAGCAATCTTGCAATCAGCAATCTTTGCAATCAGCAATCTTGCAATCAGCAATCTTGCAATCAGCAATCAGCAATCTTGCAATCAGCAATCTTGCAATCAGCAATCTTGCAATCAGCAATCAGCAATTTTGCAATCAGCAATCTTGCAATCAGCAATCTTGCAATCAGCAATCTTGCAATCAGCAATCTTGCAATCAGCAATCTTGCAATCAGCAATCTTGCAATCAGCAATCTTGCAATCAGGAATCTTGCAATCAGCAATCTTGCAATCAGCAATCTTGCAATCAGCAATCTTGCAATCAGCAATCTTGCAATCAGCAATCTTGCAATCAGCAATCTTGCAATCAGCAATCAGCAATCTTGCAATTAGCAATCTGGCAATCAGCAATCTTGCAATCAGCAATCTTGCAATCAGCAATCTTGCAATCAGCAATCTTGCAATCAGCAATCTTGCAATCAGCAATCTTGCAATTTGCAATCTGGCAATCAGCAATCTTGCAATCAGCAATCTTGCAATCAGCATTCTTGCAATCAGCAATCTTGCAATCAGCAATCTTGCAATCAGCAATTTTGCAATCAGCAATCTTGCAATCAGCAATCTTGCAATCAGCAATCTTGCAATCAGCAATCTTGCAATCAGCAATCTTGCAATCAGCAATCTTGCAATCAGCAATCTTGCAATCAGCAATCTTGCAATCAGCAATCTTGCAATCAGCAATCTTGCAATCAGCAATCTTGCAATCAGCAATCTTGCAAACAGCAATCTTGCAATCAGCAATCTTGCAATCAGCAATCTTGCAATCAGCAATCTTGCAATCAGCAATCTTGCAATCAGCAATCTTGCAATCAGCAATCTTGCAATCAGCAATCTTGCAATCAGCAATCTTGCAATCAGCAATCTTGCAATCAGCAATCTTGCAATCAGCAATCAGCAATCTTGCAATTAGCAATCTTGCAATCAGCAATCTTGCAATCAGCAATCTTACAATCAGCAATCTTGCAATCAGCAATCTTGCAATCAGCAATCTTGCAATCAGCAATCTTGCAATCAGCAATCTTGCAATCAGCAATCAGCAATCTTGCAATTAGCAATCTGGCAATCAGCAATCTTGCAATCAGCAATCTTGCAATCAGCAATCTTGCAATCAGCAATCTTGCAATCAGCAATCTTGCAATCAGCAATCTTGCAATCAGCAATCTTGCAATCAGCAATCTTGCAATCAGCAATCTTGCAATCAGCAATCTTGCAATCAGCAATCTTGCAATCAGCAATCTTGCAATCAGCAATCTTGCAATCAGCAATCTTGCAATCAGCAATCTTGCAATCAGCAATCTTGCAATCAGCAATCTTGCAATCAGCAATCTTGCAATCAGCAATCTTGCAATCAGCAATCTTGCAATCAGCAATCTTGCAATCAGCAATCTTGCAATCAGCAATCTTGCAATCAGCAATCATCAATCTTGCAATTTGCAATCTGGCAATCAGCAATCTTGCAATCAGCAATCTTGCAATCAGCAATCTTGCAATCAGCAATCTTGCAATCAGCAATCTTGCAATCAGCAATCTTGCAATCAGCAATCTTGCAATCAGCAATCTTGCAATCAGCAATCTTGCAATCAGCAATCTTGCAATCAGCAATCTTGCAATCAGCAATCTTGCAATCAGCAATCTTGCAATCAGCAATCTTGCAATCAGCAATCTTGCAATCAGCAATCAGCAATCTTGCAATTAGCAATCTGGCAATCAGCAATCTTGTAATCAGCAATCTTGCAATCAGCAATCTTGCAATCAGCAATCTTGCAATCAGCAATCATCAATCTTGCAATTTGCAATCTGGCAATCAGCAATCTTGTAATCAGCAATCTTGCAATCAGCAATCTTGCAATCAGAAATCTTGCAATCAGCAATCTTGCAATCAGCAATCTTGCAATCAGCAATCTTGCAATCAGCAATCTTGCAATCAGCAATCTTGCAATCAGCAATCTTGCAATCAGCCATCTTGCAGTCAGCAATCTTGCAATCAGCAATCTTGCAATCAGCAATTTTGCAATCAGCAATCTTGCAATCAGCAATCTTGCAATCAGCAATCTTGCAATCAGCAATCTTGCAATCAGCAATCTTGAAATCAGCAATCAGCAATCTTGCAATCAGCAATCTTGCAATCTTGCAATCAGCAATCTTGCAATCAGCAATCTTGCAATCAGCAATCTTGCAATCAGCAATCTTGCAATCAGCAATCTTGCAATCAGCAATCTTGCAATCAGCAATCAGCAATCTTGCAATCAGCAATCTTGCAATCAGAAATCTTGCAATCAGCAATCTTGCAATCAGCAATCTTGCAATCAGCAATCTTGCAATCAGCAATCTTGCAATCAGCAATCTTGCAATCAGCAATCTTGCAATCAGCAATCTTGCAATCAGCAATCTTGCAATCAGCAATCTTGCAATCAGCAATCTTGCAATCAGCAATCTTGCAATCAGCAATCTTGCAATCAGCAATCTTGCAATCAGCAATCAGCAATCTTGCAATTAGCAATCTGGCAATCAGCAATCTTGTAATCAGCAATCTTGCAATCAGCAATCTTGCAATCAGCAATCTTGCAATCAGCAATCTTGCAATCAGCAATCTTGCAATCAGCAATCTTGCAATCAGCAATCATCAATCTTGCAATTTGCAATCTGGCAATCAGCAATCTTGTAATCAGCAATCTTGCAATCAGCAATCTTGCAATCAGCAATCTTGCAATCAGCAATCTTGCAATCAGCAATCTTGCAATCAGCAATCTTGCAATCAGCAATCTTGCAATCAGCAATCTTGCAATCAGCAATCTTGCAATCAGCAATCTTGCAATCAGCAATCTTGCAATCAGCAATCTTGCAATCAGCAATCTTGCAATCAGCCATCTTGCAGTCAGCAATCTTGCAATCAGCAATCTTGCAATCAGCAATTTTGCAATCAGCAATCTTGCAATCAGCAATCTTGCAATCAGCAATCTTGCAATCAGCAATCTTGCAATCAGCAATCTTGAAATCAGCAATCAGCAATCTTGCAATCAGCAATCTTGCAATCTTGCAATCAGCAATCTTGCAATCAGCAATCTTGCAATCAGCAATCTTGCAATCAGCAATCTTGCAATCAGCAATCTTGCAATCAGCAATCTTGCAATCAGCAATCTTGCAATCAGCAATCAGCAATCAGCAATCTTCCAATCAGCAATCAGCAATCTTGCAATTTGCAATCTGGCAATCAGCAATCTTGCAATCAGCAATCTTGCAATCAGAAATCTTGCAATCAGCAATCTTGCAATCAGCAATCTTGCAATCAGCAATCTTGCAATCAGCAATCTTGCAATCAGCAATCTTGCAATCAGCAATCTTGCAATCAGCAATCTTGCAATCAGCAATCTTGCAATCAGCAATCTTGCAATCAGCAATCTTGCAATCAGCAATCTTGCAATCAGCAATCTTGCAATCAGCAATCAGCAATCAGCAATCTTGCAATTAGCAATCTGGCAATCAGCAATCTTGCAATCAGCAATCAGCAATCTTGCAATTAGCAATCTGGCAATCAGCAATCTTGCAATCAGCAATCTTGCAATCAGCAATCTTGCAATCAGCAATTTTGCAATCAGCAATCTTGCAATTAGCAATCTTGCAATCAGCAATCTTGCAATCAGCAATCATCAATCTTGCAATTTGCAATCTGGCAATCAGCAATCTTGTAATCAGCAATCTTGCAATCAGCAATCTTGCAATCAGCAATCTTGCAATCAGCAATCTTGCAATCAGCAATCTTGCAATCAGCAATCTTGCAATCAGCAATCTTGCAATCAGCAATCTTGCAATCAGCAATCTTGCAATCAGCAATCTTGCAATCAGCAATCAGCAATCAGCAATCTTCCAATCAGCAATCAGCAATCTTGCAATTTGCAATCTGGCAATCAGCAATCTTGCAATCAGCAATCTTGCAATCAGAAATCTTGCAATCAGCAATCTTGCAATCAGCAATCTTGCAATCAGCAATCTTGCAATCAGCAATCTTGCAATCAGCAATCTTGCAATCAGCAATCTTGCAATCAGCAATCTTGCAATCAGCAATCTTGCAATCAGCAATCTTGCAATCAGCAATCTTGCAATCAGCAATCTTGCAATCAGCAATCTTGCAATCAGCAATCTTGCAATCAGCAATCTTGCAATCAGCAATCTTGCAATCAGCAATCATCAATCTTGCAATTTGCAATCTGGCAATCAGCAATCTTGCAATCAGCAATCTTGCAATCAGCAATCTTGCAATCAGCAATCTTGCAATCAGCAATCTTGCAATCAGCAATCTTGCAATCAGCAATCTTGCAATCAGCAATCTTGCAATCAGCAATCTTGCAATCAGCAATCTTGCAATCAGCAATCTTGCAATCAGCAATCTTGCAATCAGCAATCTTGCAATCAGCAATCTTGCAATCAGCAATCTTGCAATCAGCAATCTTGCAATCAGCAATCAGCAATCTTGCAATTAGCAATCTGGCAATCAGCAATCTTGTAATCAGCAATCTTGCAATCAGCAATCTTGCAATCAGCAATCTTGCAATCAGCAATCATCAATCTTGCAATTTGCAATCTGGCAATCAGCAATCTTGTAATCAGCAATCTTGCAATCAGCAATCTTGCAATCAGAAATCTTGCAATCAGCAATCTTGCAATCAGCAATCTTGCAATCAGCAATCTTGCAATCAGCAATCTTGCAATCAGCAATCTTGCAATCAGCAATCTTGCAATCAGCCATCTTGCAGTCAGCAATCTTGCAATCAGCAATCTTGCAATCAGCAATTTTGCAATCAGCAATCTTGCAATCAGCAATCTTGCAATCAGCAATCTTGCAATCAGCAATCTTGAAATCAGCAATCAGCAATCTTGCAATCAGCAATCTTGCAATCTTGCAATCAGCAATCTTGCAATCAGCAATCTTGCAATCAGCAATCTTGCAATCAGCAATCTTGCAATCAGCAATCTTGCAATCAGCAATCTTGCAATCAGCAATCTTGCAATCAGCAATCAGCAATCTTGCAATCAGCAATCTTGCAATCAGAAATCTTGCAATCAGCAATCTTGCAATCAGCAATCTTGCAATCAGCAATCTTGCAATCAGCAATCTTGCAATCAGCAATCTTGCAATCAGCAATCTTGCAATCAGCAATCTTGCAATCAGCAATCTTGCAATCAGCAATCTTGCAATCAGCAATCTTGCAATCAGCAATCTTGCAATCAGCAATCTTGCAATCAGCAATCTTGCAATCAGCAATCAGCAATCTTGCAATTAGCAATCTGGCAATCAGCAATCTTGTAATCAGCAATCTTGCAATCAGCAATCTTGCAATCAGCAATCTTGCAATCAGCAATCTTGCAATCAGCAATCTTGCAATCAGCAATCATCAATCTTGCAATTTGCAATCTGGCAATCAGCAATCTTGTAATCAGCAATCTTGCAATCAGCAATCTTGCAATCAGCAATCTTGCAATCAGCAATCTTGCAATCAGCAATCTTGCAATCAGCAATCTTGCAATCAGCAATCTTGCAATCAGCAATCTTGCAATCAGCAATCTTGCAATCAGCAATCTTGCAATCAGCAATCTTGCAATCAGCAATCTTGCAATCAGCAATCTTGCAATCAGCCATCTTGCAGTCAGCAATCTTGCAATCAGCAATCTTGCAATCAGCAATTTTGCAATCAGCAATCTTGCAATCAGCAATCTTGCAATCAGCAATCTTGCAATCAGCAATCTTGCAATCAGCAATCTTGAAATCAGCAATCAGCAATCTTGCAATCAGCAATCTTGCAATCTTGCAATCAGCAATCTTGCAATCAGCAATCTTGCAATCAGCAATCTTGCAATCAGCAATCTTGCAATCAGCAATCTTGCAATCAGCAATCTTGCAATCAGCAATCTTGCAATCAGCAATCAGCAATCAGCAATCTTCCAATCAGCAATCAGCAATCTTGCAATTTGCAATCTGGCAATCAGCAATCTTGCAATCAGCAATCTTGCAATCAGAAATCTTGCAATCAGCAATCTTGCAATCAGCAATCTTGCAATCAGCAATCTTGCAATCAGCAATCTTGCAATCAGCAATCTTGCAATCAGCAATCTTGCAATCAGCAATCTTGCAATCAGCAATCTTGCAATCAGCAATCTTGCAATCAGCAATCTTGCAATCAGCAATCTTGCAATCAGCAATCTTGCAATCAGCAATCAGCAATCAGCAATCTTGCAATTAGCAATCTGGCAATCAGCAATCTTGCAATCAGCAATCAGCAATCTTGCAATTAGCAATCTGGCAATCAGCAATCTTGCAATCAGCAATCTTGCAATCAGCAATCTTGCAATCAGCAATTTTGCAATCAGCAATCTTGCAATTAGCAATCTTGCAATCAGCAATCTTGCAATCAGCAATCATCAATCTTGCAATTTGCAATCTGGCAATCAGCAATCTTGTAATCAGCAATCTTGCAATCAGCAATCTTGCAATCAGCAATCTTGCAATCAGCAATCTTGCAATCAGCAATCTTGCAATCAGCAATCTTGCAATCAGCAATCTTGCAATCAGCAATCTTGCAATCAGCAATCTTGCAATCAGCAATCAGCAATCTTGCAATCTTGCAATCAGCAATCTTGCAATCAGCAATCTTGCAGTCAGCAATCTTGCAATCAGCAATTTTGCAATCAGCAATCTTGCAATCAGCAATCTTGCAATCAGCAATTTTGCAATCAGCAATCTTGCAATCAGCAATCTTGCAATCAGCAATCTTGAAATCAGCAATCAGCAATCTTGCAATCAGCAATCTTGCAATCTTGCAATCAGCAATCTTGCAATCAGCAATCTTGCAATCAGCAATCTTGCAATCAGCAATCTTGGAATCAGCAATCTTGCAATCAGCAATCTTGCAATCAGCAATCTTGCAATCAGCAATCAGCAATCTTGCAATCAGCAATCAGCAATCTTGCAATTTGCAATCTGGCAATCAGCAATCTTGCAATCAGCAATCTTGCAATCAGAAATCTTGCAATCAGCAATCTTGCAGTCAGCAATCTTGCAATCAGCAATCTTGCAATCAGCAATCTTGCAATCAGCAATCTTGCAATCAGCAATCTTGCAATCAGCAATCTTGCAATCAGCAATCTTGCAATCAGCAATCTTGCAATCAGCAATCTTGCAATCAGCAATCTTGCAATCAGCAATCTTGCAATCAGCAATCTTGCAATCAGCAATCTTGCAATCAGCAATCAGCAATCTTGCAATTAGCAATCTGGCAATCAGCAATCTTGCAATCAGCAATCTTGCAATCAGCAATCTTGCAATCAGCATTCAGCAATCTTGCAATCAGCAATCTTGCAATCAGCAATCTTGCAATCAGCAATCAGCAATTTTGCAATCAGCAATTTTGCAATCAGCAATCTTGCAATCAGCAATCTTGCAATCAGCAATCTTGCAATCAGCAATCTTGCAGTCAGCAATCTTGCAATCAGCAATTTTGCAATCAGCATCTTGCAATCAGCAATCTTGCAATCAGCAATCTTGCAATCAGCAATCTTGCAATCAGCAATCTTGAAATCAGCAATCAGCAATCTTGCAATCAGCAATCTTGCAATCTTGCAATCAGCAATCTTGCAATCAGCAATCTTGCAATCAGCAATCTTGCAATCAGCAATCTTGCAATCAGCAATCTTGCAATCAGCAATCTTGCAATCAGCAATCTTGCAATCAGCAATCTTGCAATCAGCAATCTTGCAATCAGCAATCTTGCAATCAGCAATCTTGCAATCAGCAATCTTGTAATCAGCAATCAGCAATCTTGCAATCAGCAATCAGCAATCTTGCAATTTGCAATCTGGCAATCAGCAATCTTGCAATCAGCAATCTTGCAATCAGCAATCTTGCAATCAGCAATCTTGCAATCAGCAATCTTGCAATCAGCAATCTTGCAATCAGCAATCTTGCAATCAGCAATCTTGCAATCAGCAATCTTGCAATCAGCAATCTTGCAATCAGCAATCTTGCAATCAGCAATCTTGCAATCAGCAATCAGCAATCAGCAATCTTGCAATTAGCAATCTGGCAATCAGCAATCTTGCAATCAGCAATCTTGCAATCACCAATCTTGCAATCAGCATTCAGCAATCTTGCAATTTGCAATCTTGCAATCAGCAATCTTGCAATCAGCAATCTTGCAATCAGCAATCAGCAATCTTGCAATTTGCAATCTGGCAATCAACAATCTTGCAATCAGCAATCTAGCAATAAGCAATCTTGCAATCAGCAATCTTGCAATCAGCAATCTTGCAATCAGCAATCTTGCAATCAGCAATCTTGCAATCAGCAATCTTTCAATCAGCAATCTTGCAATCAGCAATCTTGCAATCTTGCAATCAGCAATCTTGCAATCTTGCAATCAGCAATCTTGCAATCAGCAATCTTGCAATCAGTATTCTTGCAATCAGCAATCTTGCAATCAGCAATCTTGCAATCAGCAATCTTGCAATCAGCAATCTTGCAATCAGCAATCTTGCAATCAGCAATCTTGCAATCAGCAATCTTGCAATCAGCAATCTTGCAATTTGCAATCTTGCAATCAGCAATCAGCAATCAGCAATCTTGCAATCAGCAATCAGCAATCTTGCAATTTGCAATCTGGCAATCAGCAATCTTGCAATCAGCAATCTTGCAATCAGCAATCTTGCAATCAGCAATCAGCAATCAGGCAATCAGCAATCTTGCAATCAGCAATCTTGCAATCAGCAATCTTGCAATCAGCAATCTTGCAATCAGCAATCTTGCAGTCAGCAATCTTGCAATCAGCAATCTTGCAATCAGCAATTTTGCAATCAGCAATCTTGCAATCAGCAATCTTGCAATCAGCAATCTTGCAATCAGCAATCTTGCAATCAGCAATCTTGCAATCAGCAATCTTGAAATCAGCAATCTTGAAATCAGCAATCAGCAATCTTGCAATCAGCAATCTTGCAATCTTGCATTCAGCAATCTTGCAATCAGCAATCTTGCAATCAGCAATCTTGCAATCAGCAATCTTGCAATCAGCAATCTTGCAATCAGCAATCTTGCAATCAGCAATCTTGCAATCAGCAATCTTGCAATCAGCAATCTTTCAATCAGCAATCTTTCAATCAGCAATCTTGCAATCTTGCAATCAGCAATCTTGCAATCTTGCAATCAGCAATCTTGCAATCAGCAATCTTGCAATCAGCAATCTTGCAATCAGCAATCTTGCAATCAGCAATCTTGCAATCTTTCAATCAGCAATCTTGCAATCAGCAATCTTGCAATCAGCAATCTTGCAATCAGCAATCTTGCAATCAGCAATCAGCAATCTTGCAATCAGCAATCTTGCAATCAGCAATCTTGCAATCAGCAATCTTGCAATCTTGCAATCAGCAATCTTGCAATCAGCAATCTGGCAATCAGCAATCTTGCAGTCAGCAATCTTGCAATCAGCAATTTTGCAATCAGCATCTTGCAATCAGCAATCTTGCAATCAGCAATCTTGCAATCAGCAATCTTGCAATCAGCAATCTTGCAATCAGCAATCTTGAAATCAGCAATCAGCAATCTTGCAATCAGCAATCTTGCAATCTTGCAATCAGCAATCTTGCAATCAGCAATCTTGCAATCAGCAATCTTGCAATCAGCAATCTTGCAATCAGCAATCTTGCATTCAGCAATCTTGCAATCAGGAATCTTGCAATCAGCAATCTTGCAATCAGCAATCAGCAATCTTGCAATTTGCAATCTGGCAATCAGCAATCTTGCAATCAGCAATCTTGCAATCAGCAATCTTGCAATCAGCAATCTTGCAATCAGCAATCAGCAATCTTGCAATTAGCAATCTGGCAATCAGCAATCTTGCAATCAGCAATCTTGCAATCAGCAATCTTGCAATCAGCATTCAGCAATCTTGCAATTTGCAATCTTGCAATCAGCAATCTTGCAATCAGCAATCTTGCAATCAGCAATCTTGCAATCAGCAATCAGCAATCTTGCAATTTGCAATCTGGCAATCAGCAATCTTGCAATCAGCAATCTAGCAATAAGCAATCTTGCAATCAGCAATCTTGCAATCAGCAATCTTGCAATCAGCAATCTTGCAATCAGCAATCTTGCAATCAGCAATCTTGCAATCAGCAATCTTGCAATCAGCAATCTTTCAATCAGCAATCTTGCAATCAGCAATCTTGCAATCTTGCAATCAGCAATCTTGCAATCTTGCAATCAGCAATCTTGCAATCAGCAATCTTGCAATCAGTAATCTTGCAATCAGCAATCTTGCAATCACCAATCTTGCAATCAGCAATCTTGCAATCAGCAATCTTGCAATCAGCAATCTTGCAATCAGCAATCTTGCAATCAGCAATCTTGCAATCAGCAATCTTGCAATCAGCAATCTTGCAATTTGCAATCTTGCAATCAGCAAACAGCAATCAGCAATCAGCAATCTTGCAATCAGCAATCAGCAATCTTGCAATTTGCAATCTGGCAATCAGCAATCTTGCAATCAGCAATCTTGCAATCAGCAATCTTGCAATCAGCAATCTTGCAATCAGCAATCTTGCAATCAGCAATCTTGCAATCAGCAATCAGCAATCAGGCAATCAGCAATCTTGCAATCAGCAATCTTGCAATCAGCAATCTTGCAATCAGCAATCTTGCAATCAGCAATCTTGCAGTCAGCAATCTTGCAATCAGCAATCTTGCAATCAGCAATCTTGAAATCAGCAATCTTGAAATCGGCAATCAGCAATCTTGCAATCTTGCAATCAGCAGTCTTGCAATCAGCAATCTTGCAATCAGCAATCTTGCAATCAGCAATCTTGCAATCAGCAATCTTGCAATCAGCAATCTTGCAATCAACAATCTTGCAATCAGCAATCTTGCAATCAGCAATCTTTCAATCAGCAATCTTGCAATCAGCAATCTTGCAATCTTGCAATCAGCAATCTTGCAATCTTGCAATCAGCAATCTTGCAATCAGCAATCTTGCAATCAGCAATCTTGCAATCAGCAATCTTGCAATCAGCAATCTTGCAATCTTTCAATCAGCAATCTTGCAATCAGCAATCTTGCAATCAGCAATCTTGCAATCAGCAATCTTGCAATCAGCAATCAGCAATCTTGCAATCAGCAATCTTGCAATCAGCAATCTTGCAATCAGCAATCTTGCAATCTTGCAATCAGCAATCTTGCAATCAGCAATCTTGCAATCAGCAATCTTGCAATCAGCAATCTTGCAATCAGCAATCATGCAATCAACAATCAGCAATCTTGCAATTTGCAATCTGGCAATCAGCAATCTTACAATCAGCAATCTTGCAATCAGCAATCTTGCAATCAGCAATCTTGAAATCAGCAATCTTGCAATCAGCAATCTTGCCATCAGCAATCTTGCAATTTGCAATCTGGCAATCAGCAATCTTGCAATCAGCAATCTTGCAATCAGCAATCTTGCAATCAGCAATCTTGCAATCAGCAATCTTGCAATCAGCAATCTTGCAATCAGCAATCTTGCAATCAGCAATCTTGCAATCAGCAATCAGCAATCTTGCAATTAGCAATCTGGCAATCAGCAATCTTGCAATCAGCAATCTTGCAATCAGCAATCAGCAATCTTGCAATCAGCAATCTTGCAATCTTTCAATCAGCAATCTTGCAATCAGCAATCTTGCAATATTGCAATCAGCAATCTTGCAATCATAAATCTTGCAATCAGCAATCTTGCAATCAGCAATCTTGCAATCAGCAATCTTGCAATCAGCAATCAGCAATCAGCAATCAGCAATCTTGCAATTAGCAATCTGGCAATCAGCAATCTTTGCAATCAGCAATCTTGCAATCAGCAATCTTGCAATCAGCAATCTTGCAATCAGCAATCTTGCAATCAGCAATCTTGCAATCAGCAATCTTGCAATCTTGCAATCAGCAATCTTGCAATCAGCAATCTTGCAATCAACAATCTTGCAATCAGCAATCTTGCAATCAGCAATCTTGCAATCAGCAATCTTGCAATCAGCAATCTTGCAATCAGCAATCTTGCAATCAGCAATCTTGCAATCAGCAATCTTGCAATCAGCAATCTTGCAATCAGCAATCTTGCAATCAGCAATCTTGCAATTAGCAATCTGGCAATCAGCAATCTTGCAATCAGCAATCTTGCAATCAGCAATCAGCAATCTTGCAATTTGCAATCTGGCAATCAGCAATCTTGCAATCAGCAATTTTGCAATCAGCAATCTTGCAATCAGCAATCTTGCAATCAGCAATCTTGCAATCAGCAATCTTGCAATCAGCAATCTTGCAATCAGCAATCTTGCAATTTGCAATCTGGCAATCAGCAATCTTGCAATCAGCAATTTTGCAATCAGCATTCTTGCAATCAGCAATCAGCAATCTTGCAATCAGCAATCTTGCAATCAGCAATCTTGCAATCAGCAATCTTGCAATCAGCAATCTTGCAATCAGCAATCTTGCAATCAGCAATCTTGCAATCAGCAATCTTGCAATCAGCAATCTTGCAATCAGCAATCTTGCAATCAGCAATCTTGCAATCAGCAATCTTGCAATCAGCAATCTTGCAATCATCAATCTTGCAATCAGCAATCTTGCAATCAGCAATCTTGCAATCAGCAATCTTGCAATCAGCAATCAGCAATCTTGCAATTAGCAATCTGGCAATCAGCAATCTTGCAATCAGCAATCTTGCAATCAGCAATCTTGCAATCAGCAATCTTGCAATCAGCAATCAGCAATCTTGCAATTTGCAATCTGGCAATCAGCAATCTTGCAATCAGCAATCATCAATCTTGCAATCAGCAATCTTGCAATCAGCAATCAGCAATCTTGCAATTAGCAATCTGGCAATCAGCAATCTTGCAATCAGCAATCTTGCAATCAGCAATCTTGCAATCAGCAATCAGCAATCTTGCAATTTGCAATCTGGCAATCAGCAATATTGCAATCAGCAATCTTGCAATCAGCAATCTTGCAATCAGCAATCTTGCAATCAGCAATCGTGCAATCAGCAATCTTGCAATCAGCAATCATCTATCTTGCAATTTGCAATCTGGCAATCAGCAATCTTGCAATCAGCAATCTTGCAATTTGCAATCTGGCAATCAGCAATCTTGCAATCAGCAATCTTGCAATCAGCAATCTTGCAATCAGCAATCTTGCAATCAGCAATCTTGCAATCAGCAATCTTGCAGTCAGCAATCTTGCAATCAGCAATCTTGCAATCAGCAATCAGCAATCTTGCAATTAGCAATCTTGCAGTCAGCAATCTTGCAATCAGCAATCTTGCAATCAGCAATCTTGCAATTTGCAATTTGCAATCTTGCAATCAGCAATCAGCAATCTTGCAATCAGCAATCAGCAATCTTGCAATTTGCAATCTGGCAATCAGCAATCTTGCAATCAGCAATCTTGCAATCAGCAATCTTGCAATCAGCAATCTTGCAATCAGCAATCAGCAATCAGGCAATCAGCAATCTTGCAATCAGCAATCTTGCAATCAGCAATCTTGCAATCAGCAATCTTGCAATCAGCAATCTTGCAATCAGCAATCTTGCAATCAGCAATCTTGCAGTCAGCAATCTTGCAATCAGCAATCTTGCAATCAGCAATTTTGCAATCAGCAATCTTGCAATCAGCAATCTTGCAATCAGCAATCTTGCAATCAGCAATCTTGCAATCAGCAATCTTGAAATCAGCAATCTTGAAATCAGCAATCAGCAATCTTGCAATCTTGCATTCAGCAATCTTGCAATCAGCAATCTTGCAATCAGCAATCTTGCAATCAGCAATCTTGCAATCAGCAATCTTGCAATCAGCAATCTTGCAATCAGCAATCTTGCAATCAGCAATCTTGCAATCAGCAATCTTGCAATCAGCAATCTTGCAATCAGCAATCTTTCAATCAGCAATCTTTCAATCAGCAATCTTGCAATCTTGCAATCAGCAATCTTGCAATCTTGCAATCAGCAATCTTGCAATCAGCAATCTTGCAATCAGCAATCTTGCAATCAGCAATCTTGCAATCTTTCAATCAGCAATCTTGCAATCAGCAATCTTGCAATCAGCAATCTGGCAATCAGCAATCTTGCAGTCAGCAATCTTGCAATCAGCAATTTTGCAATCAGCATCTTGCAATCAGCAATCTTGCAATCAGCAATCTTGCAATCAGCAATCTTGCAATCATCAATCTTGCAATCAGCAATCTTGAAATCAGCAATCAGCAATCAGCAATCTTGCAATCAGCAATCTTGCAATCTTGCAATCAGCAATCTTGCAATCAGCAATCTTGCAATCAGCAATCTTGCAATCAGCAATCTTGCAATCAGCAATCTTGCAATCAGCAATCTTGCAATCAGCAATCTTGCAATCAGCAATCTTGCAATCAGCAATCTTGCAATCAGCAATCTTGCAATCAGCAATCAGCAATCTTGCAATTTGCAATCTGGCAATCAGCAATCTTGCAATCAGCAATCTTGCAATCAGCAATCTTGCAATCAGCAATCTTGCAATCAGCAATCTTGCAATCAGCAATCTTGCAATCAGCAATCTTGCAATCAGCAATCTTGCAATCAGCAATCTTGCAATCAGCAATCTTGCAATCAGCAATCAGCAATCTTGCAATTAGCAATCTGGCAATCAGCAATCTTGCAATCAGCAATCTTGCAATCAGCAATCTTGCAATCAGCATTCAGCAATCTTGCAATTTGCAATCTTGCAATCAGCAATCTTGCAATCAGCAATCTTGCAATCAGCAATCTTGCAATCAGCAATCAGCAATCTTGCAATTTGCAATCTGGCAATCAGCAATCTTGCAATCAGCAATCTAGCAATAAGCAATCTTGCAATCAGCAATCTTGCAATCAGCAATCTTGCAATCAGCAATCTTGCAATCAGCAATCTTGCAATCAGCAATCTTGCAATCAGCAATCTTGCAATCAGCAATCTTTCAATCAGCAATCTTGCAATCAGCAATCTTGCAATCTTGCAATCAGCAATCTTGCAATCTTGCAATCAGCAATCTTGCAATCAGCAATCTTGCAATCAGTAATCTTGCAATCAGCAATCTTGCAATCACCAATCTTGCAATCAGCAATCTTGCAATCAGCAATCTTGCAATCAGCAATCTTGCGATCAGCAATCTTGCAATCAGCAATCTTGCAATCAGCAATCTTGCAATCAGCAATCTTGCAATTTGCAATCTTGCAATCAGCAAACAGCAATCAGCAATCAGCAATCTTGCAATCAGCAATCAGCAATCTTGCAATTTGCAATCTGGCAATCAGCAATCTTGCAATCAGCAATCTTGCAATCAGCAATCTTGCAATCAGCAATCTTGCAATCAGCAATCTTGCAATCAGCAATCTTGCAATCAGCAATCAGCAATCAGCAATCAGCAATCTTGCAATTAGCAATCTGGCAATCAGCAATCTTTGCAATCAGCAATCTTGCAATCAGCAATCTTGCAATCAGCAATCTTGCAATCAGCAATCTTGCAATCTTGCAATCAGCAATCTTGCAATCAGCAATCTTGCAATCAACAATCTTGCAATCAGCAATCTTGCAATCAGCAATCTTGCAATCAGCAATCTTGCAATCAGCAATCTTGCAATCAGCAATCTTGCAATCAGCAATCTTGCAATCAGCAATCTTGCAATCAGCAATCTTGCAATCAGCAATCTTGCAATCAGCAATCTTGCAATCAGCAATCTTGCAATCAGCAATCTTGAAATCAGCAATCAGCAATCTTGCAATCTTGCAATCAGCAATCTTGCAATCAGCAATCTTGCAATCAGCAATCTTGCAATCAGCAATCTTGCAATCAGCAATCTTGCAATCAGCAATCTTGCAATCAGCAATCTTGCAATCAGCAATCTTGCAATCAGCAATCAGCAATCTTGCAATCAGCAATCTTGCAATCAGCAATCTTGCAATCTTGCAATCAGCAATCTTGCAATCAGCAATCTTGCAATCAGCAATCTTGCAATCAGCAATCTTGCAATCAGCAATCATGCAATCAGCAATCAGCAATCTTGCAATTTGCAATCTGGCAATCAGCAATCTTACAATCAGCAATCTTGCAATCAGCAATCTTGCAATCAGCAATCTTGCAATCAGCAATCTTGCCATCAGCAATCTTGCAATTTGCAATCTGGCAATCAGCAATCTTGCAATCAGCAATCTTGCAATCAGCAATCTTGCAATCAGCAATCTTGCAATCAGCAATCTTGCAATCAGCAATCTTGCAATCAGCAATCTTGCAATCAGCAATCTTGCAATCAGCAATCTTGCAATCAGCAATCAGCAATCTTGCAATTAGCAATCTGGCAATCAGCAATCTTGCAATCAGCAATCTTGCAATCAGCAATCAGCAATCTTGCAATCAGCAATCTTGCAATCTTTCAATCAGCAATCTTGCAATCAGCAATCTTGCAATATTGCAATAAGCAATCTTGCAATCAGAAATCTTGCAATCAGCAATCTTGCAATCAGCAATCTTGCAATCAGCAATCTTGCAATCAGCAATCAGCAATCAGCAATCAGCAATCTTGCAATTAGCAATCTGGCAATCAGCAATCTTTGCAATCAGCAATCTTGCAATCAGCAATCTTGCAATCAGCAATCTTGCAATCAGCAATCTTGCAATCTTGCAATCAGCAATCTTGCAATCAGCAATCTTGCAATCAACAATCTTGCAATCAGCAATCTTGCAATCAGCAATCTTGCAATCAGCAATCTTGCAATCAGCAATCTTGCAATCAGCAATCTTGCAATCAGCAATCTTGCAATCAGCAATCTTGCAATCAGCAATCTTGCAATCAGCAATCTTGCAATTAGCAATCTGGCAATCAGCAATCTTGCAATCAGCAATCTTGCAATCAGCAATCTTGCAATCAGCAATCAGCAATCTTGCAATTTGCAATCTGGCAATCAGCAATCTTGCAATCAGCAATTTTGCAATCAGCAATCTTGCAATCAGCAATCTTGCAATCAGCAATCTTGCAATCAGTAATCTTGCAATTTGCAATCTGGCAATCAGCAATCTTGCAATCAGCAATCTTGCAATCAGCAATTTTGCAATCAGCAATCTTGCAATCAGCAATCAGCAATCTTGCAATCAGCAATCTTGCAATCAGCAATCTTGCAATCAGCAATCTTGCAATCAGCAATCTTGCAATCAGCAATCTTGCAATCAGCAATCTTGCAATCAGCAATCTTGCAATCATCAATCTTGCAATCAGCAATCTTGCAATCAGCAATCTTGCAATCAGCAATCTTGCAATCAGCAATCAGCAATCTTGCAATTAGCAATCTGGCAATCAGCAATCTTGCAATCAGCAATCTTGCAATCAGCAATCTTGCAATCAGCAATCAGCAATCTTGCAATTTGCAATCTGGCAATCAGCAATCTTGCAATCAGCAATCATCAATCTTGCAATCAGCAATCTTGCAATCAGCAATCTTGCAATCAGCAATCTTGCAATCAGCAATCAGCAATCTTGCAATTAGCAATCTGGCAATCAGCAATCTTGCAATCAGCAATCTTGCAATCAGCAATCTTGCAATCAGCAATCTTGCAATCAGCAATCAGCAATCTTGCAATTTGCAATCTGGCAATCAGCAATATTGCAATCAGCAATCTTGCAATCAGCAATCTTGCAATCAGCAATCTTGCAATCAGCAATCGTGCAATCAGCAATCTTGCAATCAGCTATCTTGCAATCAGCAATCATCTATCTTGCAATTTGCAATCTGGCAATCAGCAATCTTGCAATCAGCAATCTTGCAATTTGCAATCTGGCAATCAGCAATCTTGCAATCAGCAATCTTGCAATCAGCAATCTTGCAATCAGCAATCTTGCAATCAGCAATCTTGCAATCAGCAATCTTGCAGTCAGCAATCTTGCAATCAGCAATCTTGCAATCAGCAATCTTGCAATCAGCAATCAGCAATCTTGCAATTAGCAATCTGGCAATCAGCAATCTTGTAATCAGCAATCTTGCAATCAGCAATCTTGCAATCAGCAATCTTGCAATCAGCAATCTTGCAATCAGCAATCTTGCAATCAGCAATCTTGCAATCAGCAATCTTGCAATCAGCAATCATCAATCTTGCAATTTGCAATCTGGCAATCAGCAATCTTGTAATCAGCAATCTTGCAATCAGCAATCTTGCAATCAGCAATCTTGCAATCAGCAATCTTGAAATTAGCAATCAGCAATCTTGCAATCAGCAATCTTGCAATCTTGCAATCAGCAATCTTGCAATCAGCAATCTTGCAATCAGCAATTTTGCAATCAGCAATCTTGCAATCAGCAATCAGCAATCCAGCAATCTTGCAATCAGCAATCTTGCAATCAGCAATCTTGCAATCAGCAATCTTGCAATCAGCAATCTTGCAATCACCAATCTTGCAATCAGCAATCTTGCAATCAGCAATCTTGCAATCAGCAATCTTGCAATCAGCAATCTTGCAATCAGCAATCTTGCAATCAGCAATCTTGCAATCAGCAATCTTGCAATCAGCAATCTTGCAATCAGCAATCTTGCAATCAGCAATCTTGCAATCAGCAATCAGCAATCTAGCAATTAGCAATCTGGCAATCAGCAATCTTGCAATCAGCAATCTTGCAATCAGCAATCTTGCAATCAGCAATCTTGCAATCAGCAATCTTGAAATTAGCAATCAGCAATCTTGCAATCAGCAATCTTGCAATCTTGCAATCAGCAATCTTGCAATCAGCAATCTTGCAATCAGCAATTTTGCAATCAGCAATCTTGCAATCAGCAATCAGCAATCCAGCAATCTTGCAATCAGCAATCTTGCAATCAGCAATCTTGCAATCAGCAATCTTGCAATCAGCAATCTTGCAATCACCAATCTTGCAATCAGCAATCTTGCAATCAGCAATCTTGCAATCAGCAATCTTGCAATCAGCAATCTTGCAATCAGCAATCTTGCAATCAGCAATCTTGCAATCAGCAATCAGCAATCTAGCAATTAGCAATCTGGCAATCAGCAATCTTGCAATCAGCAATCTTGCAATCAGCAATCTTGCAATCAGCAATCAGCAATCTTGCAATCAGCAATCTTGCAATCAGCAATCTTGCAATCTTGCAATCTTGCAATCTTGCAATCTTGCAATCAGCAATCTTGCAATCAGCAATCTTGCAATCAGCAATCTTGCAATCAGCAATCTTGCAATCAGCAATCTTGCAATCAGCAATCTTGCAATCAGCAATCTTGCAATCAGCAATCTTGCAATCAGCAATCTTGCAATCAGCAATCTTGCAATCAGCAATCAGCAATCTTGCAATCAGCAATCTTGCAATCAGCAATCTTGCAATCAGCAATCTTGCAATCAGCAATCAGCAATCTTGCAATCAGCAATCAGCAATCTTGCAATTTGCAATCTGGCAATCAGCAATCTTGCAATCAGCAATCTTGCAATCAGCAATCTTGCAATCAGCAATCTTGCAATCAGCAATCTTGCAATCAGCAATCTTGCAATCAGCAATCTTGCAATCAGCAATCTTGCAATCAGCAATCTTGCAATCAGCAATCTTGCAATCAGCAATCTTGCAATCAGCAATGAGCAATCTTGCAATTTGCAATCTGGCAATCAGCAATCTTGCAATCAGCAATCTTGCAATCAGCAATCTTGCAATCAGCAATCTTGCAATCAGCAATCTTGCAATCAGCAATCAGCAATCTTGGAATTTGCAATCTGGCAATCAGCAATCTTGCAATCAGCAATCTTGCAATCAGAATCTTGCGATCAGCAATCTTGCAATCAGCAATCTTGCAATCAGCAATCTTGCAATCAGCAATCTTGCAATCAGCAATCTTGCAATCAGCAATCTTGCAATCAGCAATCTTGCAATCAGCAATCTTGCAATCAGCAATCTTGCAATCAGCAATCTTGCAATCAGCAATCTTGCAATCAGCAATCAGCAATCTTTCAATCAGCAATCTTGCAATCAGCAATCTTGCAATCAGCAATCTTGCAATCAGCAATCTTGCAATCAGCAATCTTGCAATCAGCAATCAGCAATCTTGCAATCAGCAATCTTGCAATCAGCAATCTTGCAATCAGCAATCTTGCAATCAGCAATCTTGCAATCAGCAATCTTGCAATCAGCAATCTTGCAATCAGCAATATTGCAATCAGCAATCTTGCAATCAGCAATCTTGCAATCAGCAATCTTGCAATCAGCAATCTTGCAATCAGCAATCTTGCAATCAGCAATCTTGCAATCAGCAATCTTGCAATCAGCAATCTTGCAATCAGCAATCTTGCAATCAGCAATCTTGCAATCAGCAATCTTGCAATCAGCAATCTTGCAATCAGCAATATTGCAATCAGCAATCTTGCAATCAGCAATCTTGCAATCAGCAATCTTGCAATCAGCAATCTTGCAATCAGCAATCTTGCAATCAGCAATCTTGCAATCAGCAATCTTGCAATCAGCAATCTTGCAATCAGCAATCTTGCAATCAGCAATATTGCAATCAGCAATCTTGCAATCAGCAATCTTGCAATCAGCAATCTTGAAATCAGCAATCTTGCAATCAGCAATCTTGCAATCAGCAATCTTGCAATCAGCAATCTTGCAATCAGCAATCTTGCAATCAGCAATCTTGCAATCAGCAATCTTGCAATCAGCAATCTTGCAATCAGCAATCTTGCAATCAGCAATCTTGCAATCAGCAATCTTGCAATCAGCAATCTTGCAATCAGCAATCTTGCAATCAGCAATCTTGCAATCAGCAATCTTGCAATCAGCAATCTTGCAATCAGCAATCTTGCAATCAGCAATCTTGCAATCAGCAATCTTGCAATCAGCAATCTTGCAATCAGCAATCTTGCAATCAGCAATCTTGCAATCAGCAATCTTGCAATCAGCAATCTTGCAATCAGCAATCTTGCAATCAGCAATCTTGCAATCAGCAATCTTGCAATCAGCAATATTGCAATCAGCAATCTTGCAATCAGCAATCTTGCAATCAGCAATCTTGCAATCAGCAATCTTGAAATCAGCAATCTTGCAATCAGCAATCTTGCAATCAGCAATCTTGCAATCAGCAATCTTGCAATCAGCAATCTTGCAATCAGCAATCTTGCAATCAGCAATCTTGCAATCAGCAATCTTGCAATCAGCAATCTTGCAATCAGCAATCTTGCAATCAGCAATCTTGCAATCAGCAATCAGCAATCTTGGAATTTGCAATCTGGCAATCAGCAATCTTGCAATCAGCAATCTTGCAATCAGCAATCTTGCAATCAGCAATCTTGCAATCAGCAATCTTGCAATCAGCAATCTTGCAATCAGCAATCTTGCAATCAGCAATCTTGCAATCAGCAATCTTGCAATCAGCAATCTTGCAATCAGCAATCTTGCAATCAGCAATCTTGCAATCAGCAATCTTGCAATCAGCAATCAACAATCTGGCAATCAGCAATCTTGCAATCAGCAATCTTGCAATCAGCAATCTTGCAATCAGCAATCAGCAATCTTGCAATTAGCAATCTGGCAATCAGCAATCTTGCAATCAGCAATCTTGCAATCAGCAATCTTGCAATCAGCAATCTTGCAATCAGCAATCTTGCAATCAGCAATCTTGCATTCAGCAATCTTGCAATCAGCAATCTTGCAATCAGCAATCTTGCAATCAGCAATCTTGCAATCAGCAATCTTGCAATCAGCAATCTTGCAATCAGCAATCTTGCAATCAGCAATCTTGCAATCAGCAATCTTGCAATCAGCAATCTTGCAATCAGCAATCTTGCAATCAGCAATCTTGCAATCAGCAATCTTGCAATCAGCAATCTTGCAATCAGCAATCAGCAATCTTGGAATTTGCAATCTGGCAATCAGCAATCTTGCAATCAGCAATCTTGCAATCAGCAATCTTGCAATCAGCAATCTTGCAATCAGCAATCTTGCAATCAGCAATCTTGCAATCAGCAATCTTGCAATCAGCAATCTTGCAATCAGCAATCTTGCAATCAGCAATCTTGCAATCAGCAATCTTGCAATCAGCAATCTTGCAATCAGCAATCTTGCAATCAGCAATCTTGCAATCAGCAATCTTGCAATCAGCAATCTTGCAATCAGCAATCTTGCAATCAGCAATCTTGCAATCAGCAATCTTGCAATCAGCAATCTTGCAATCAGCAATCAACAATCTTGCAATCAGCAATCTTGCAATCAGCAATCTTGCAATCAGCAATCAGCAATCTTGCAATTAGCAATCTGGCAATCAGCAATCTTGCAATCAGCAATCTTGCAATCAGCAATCTTGCAATCAGCAATCTTGCATTCAGCAATCTTGCAATCAGCAATCTTGCAATCAGCAATCTTGCAATCAGCAATCTTGCATTCAGCAATCTTGCAATCTTGCAATCAGCAATCTTGCAATCAGCAATCTTGCAATCAGCAATCTTGCAATCAGCAATCTTGCAATCAGCAATCTTGCAATCAGCAATCATCAATCTTGCAATTTGCAATCTGGCAATCAGCAATCTTGCAATCAGCAATCTTGCAATCAGCAATCTTGCAATCAGCAATCTTGCAATCAGCAATCTTGCAATCAGCAATCTTGCAATCAGCAATCTTGCAATCAGCAATCTTGCAATCAGCAATCTTGCAATCAGCAATCTTGCAATCAGCAATCTTGCAATCAGCAATCAGCAATCTTGCAATTAGCAATCTGGCAATCAGCAATCTTGCAATCAGCAATCTTGCAATCAGCAATCATCAATCTTGCAATTTGCAATCTGGCAATCAGCAATCTTGCAATCAGCAATCTTGCAATCAGCAATCTTGCAATCAGCAATCTTGCAGTCAGCAATCTTGCAATCAGCAATCTTGCAATCAGCAATTTTGCAATCAGCATCTTGCAATCAGCAATCTTGCAATCAGCAATCTTGCAATCAGCAATCTTGCAATCAGCAATCTTGAAATCAGCAATCAGCAATCTTGCAATCAGCAATCTTGCAATCAGCAATCTTGCAATCAGCAATCTTGCAATCAGCAATCTTGCAATCAGCAATCTTGCATTCAGCAATCTTGCAATCAGCAATCTTGCAATCAGCAATCTTGCAATCAGCAATCTTGCATTCAGCAATCTTGCAATCAGCAATCTTGCAATCAGCAATCTTGCAATCAGCAATCTTGCAATCAGCAATCTTGCAATCAGCAATCTTGCAATCAGCAATCATCAATCTTGCAATTTGCAATCTGGCAATCAGCAATCTTGCAATCAGCAATCTTGCAATCAGCAATCTTGCAATCAGCAATCTTGCAATCAGCAATCTTGCAATCAGCAATCTTGCAATCAGCAATCTTGCAATCAGCAATCTTGCAATCAGCAATCTTGCAATCAGCAATCAGCAATCTTGCAATTAGCAATCTGGCTATCAGCAATCTTGCAATCAGCAATCTTGCAGTCAGCAATCTTGCAATCAGCAATCTTGCAATCAGCAATCTTGCAATCAGCAATCTTGCAATCAGCAATCTTGCAATCAGCAATCATCAATCTTGCAATTTGCAATCTGGCAATCAGCAATCTTGCAATCAGCAATCTTGCAATCAGCAATCTTGCAGTCAGCAATCTTGCAATCAGCAATCTTGCAATCAGCAATTTTGCAATCAGCATCTTGCAATCAGCAATCTTGCAATCAGCAATCTTGCAATCAGCAATCTTGAAATCAGCAATCAGCAATCTTGCAATCAGCAATCTTGCAATCTTGCAATCAGCAATCTTGCAATCAGCAATCTTGCAATCAGCAATCTTGCAATCAGCAATCTTGCAATCAGCAATCTTGCAATCAGCAATCTTGCAATCAGCAATCTTGCAATCAGCAATCTTGCAATCAGCAATCTTGCAATCAGCAATCTTGCAATCAGCAATCAGCAATCTTGCAATCAGCAATCTTGCAATCAGCAATCTTGCAATCAGCAATCTTGCAATCAGCAATCTTGCAATCAGCAATCTTGCAATCA
This sequence comes from Nineta flava, assembly GCA_963920215.1. Lineage (NCBI taxonomy): Eukaryota > Metazoa > Arthropoda > Insecta > Neuroptera > Chrysopidae > Nineta > Nineta flava. The sequence goes on along the minus strand of OY986043.1, from coordinate 406,330 downwards.
GCAATCAGCAATCTTGCAATTAGCAATCTGGCAATCAGCAATCTTGCAATCAGCAATCTTGCAATCAGCAATCTTGCAATCAGCATTCAGCAATCTTGCAATTTGCAATCTTGCAATCAGCAATCTTGCAATCAGCAATCTTGCAATCAGCAATCTTGCAATCAGCAATCTTGCAATCAGCAATATTGCAATCAGCAATCTTGCAATCAGCAATCATCAATCTTGCAATTTGCAATCTGGCAATCAGCAATCTTGCAATCAGCAATCTTGCAATCAGCAATCTTGCAATCAGCAATCTTGCAATCAGCAATCTTGCAATCAGCAATCTTGATATCAGCAATCTTGCAATCAGCAATCTTGCAATCAGCAATCTTCCAATCAGCAATCTTGCAATCAGCAATCTTGCAATCAGCAATCTTGCAATCAGCAATCTTGCAGTCAGCAATCTTGCAATCAGCAATCTTGCAATCAGCAATTTTGCAATCAGCAATCTTGCAATCATTAATCTTGCAATCAGCAATCTTGCAATCAGCAATCTTGCAATCAGCAATCTTGAAATCAGCAATCTTGCAATCAGCAATCTTGCAATCTTGCTATCAGCAATCTTGCAATCAGCAATCTTGCAATCAGCAATCTTGCAATCAGCAATCTTGCAATCAGCAATCTTGCAATCAGCAATCTTGCAATCAGCAATCTTGCAATCAGCAATCTTGCAATCAGCAATCTTGCAATCAGCAATCAGCAATCTTGCAATCAGCAATCAGCAATCTTGCAATCAGCAATCTTGCAATCAGCGATCTTGCAATCAGCAATCTTGCAATCAGCAATCTTGCAATCAGCAATCAGCAATCTTGCAATCAGCAATCAGCAATCTTGCAATTTGCAATCTGGCAATCAGCAATCTTGCAATCAGCAATCTTGCAATCAGCAATCTTGCAATCAGCAATCTTGCAATCAGCAATCTTGCAATCAGCAATCTTGCAATCAACAATCTTGCAATCAGCAATCTTGCAATCAGCAATCTTGCAATCAGCAATCTTGCACTCAGCAATCAGCAATCTTGCAATTAGCAATCTGGCAATCAGCAATCTTGCAATCAGCAATCTTGCAATCAGCATTCAGCAATCTTGCAATTTGCAATCTTGCAATCAGCAATCTTGCAATCAGCAATCTTGCAATCAGCAATCATCAATCTTGCAATTTGCAATCTGGCAATCAGCAATCTTGTAATCAGCAATCTTGCAATCAGCAATCTTCCAATCAGCAATCTTGCAATCAGCAATCTTGCAATCAGCAATCTTGCAACCAGCAATCAACAATCTTGCAATTTGCAATCTGGCAATCTGGCAATCTTGCAATCAGCAAACTTGCAATCAGCAATCAGCAATCTTGCAATTAGCAATCTGGCAATCAGCAATCTTGCAATCAGCAATCTTGCAATCAGCAATCATCAATCTTGCAATTTGCAATCTGGCAATCAGCAATCTTGCAATCAGCAATCTTGCAATCAGCAATCTTGCAATCAGCAATCTTGCAATCAGCAATCTTGCACTCAGCAATCAGCAATCTTGCAATTAGCAATCTGGCAATCAGCAATCTTGCAATCAGCAATCTTGCAATCAGCATTCAGCAATCTTGCAATTTGCAATCTTGCAATCAGCAATCTTGCAATCAGCAATCTTGCAATCAGCAATCTTGCAATCAGCAATCATCAATCTTGCAATTTGCAATCTGGCAATCAGCAATCTTGTAATCAGCAATCTTGCAATCAGCAATCTTGCAATCAGCAATCTTGCAATCAGCAATCTTGCAATCAGCAATCTTGCAATCAGCAATCTTGCAATCAGCAATCTTGCAATCAGCAATCTTGCAATCAGCAATCAGCAATCTTGCAATCAGCAATCTTGCAATCAGCAATCTTGCAATCTTGCAATCAGCAATCTTGCAATCAGCAATCTTGCAATCAGCAATCTTGCAATCAGCAATCTTGCAATCAGCAATCTTGCAACCAGCAATCAACAATCTTGCAATTTGCAATCTGGCAATCTGGCAATCTTGCAATCAGCAAACTTGCAATCAGCAATCAGCAATCTTGCAATTAGCAATCTGGCAATCAGCAATCTTGCAATCAGCAATCTTGCAATCAGCAATCTTGCAATCAGCAATCATCAATCTTACAATTTGCAATCTGGCAATCAGCAATCTTGCAATCAGCAATCTTGCAAACAGCAATCTTGCAATCAGCAATCTTGCAATCAGCAATCTTGAAATCAGCAATCAGCAATCTTGCAATCAGCAATCTTGCAATCAGCAATCATGCAATCAGCAATCAGCAATCTTGCAATCAGCAATCTTGCAATCAGCAATCTTGCAATCAGCAATCTTGCAATCAGCAATCTTGCAATCAGCAATCTTGCAATCAGCAATCTTGCAATCAGCAATCTTGCAATCAGCAATCTTGCAATCAGCAATCTTGCAATCTTGCAATCAGCAATCTTGCAATCAGCAATCTTGCAATCAGTAATCAGCAATCTTGCAATCAGCAATCTTGAATCAGCAATCTTGCAATCAGCAATCTCGCAATCAGAAATCTTGCAATCAGCAATCTTGCAATCAGCAATCAGCAATCTTGCAATTTGCAATCTGGCAATCAGCAATCTTACAATCAGCAATCTTACAATCAGCAATCTTGCAATCAGCAATCTTGCAATCAGCAATCTTGCAATCAGCAATCTTGCCATCAGCAATCTTGCAATTTGCAATCTGGCAATCAGCAATCTTGCAATCAGCAATCTTGCAATCAGCAATCTTGCAATCAGCAATCTTGCAATCAGCAATCTTGAAATCAGCAATCTTGCAATCAGCAATCTTGCAATCAGCAATCTTGCAATCAGCAATCTTGCAATCAGCAATCTTGCAATCAGCAATATTGCAATCAGCAATCTTGCAATCAGCAATCTTGCAATCAGCAATCTTGCAATCAGCAATCTTGCAATCAGCAATCTTGAAATCAGCAATCTTGCAATCAGCAATCTTGCAATCAGCAATCTTGCAATCAGCAATCTTGCAATCAGCAATCTTGCAATCAGCAATCTTGCAATCAGCAATCTTGCAATCAGCAATCTTGCAATCAGCAATCTTGCAATCAGCAATCTTGCAATCAGCAATCTTGCAATCAGCAATCTTGCAATCAGCAATCTTGCAATCAGCAATCTTGCAATCACCAATCTTGCAATCAGCAATCAGCAACCTTGGAATTTGCAATCTGGCAATCAGCAATCTTGCAATCAGCAATCTTGCAATCAGCAATCTTGCATTCAGCAATCTTGCAATCAGCAATCTTGCAATCAGCAATCTTGCAATCAGCAATCTTGCAATCAGCAATCTTGCAATCAGCAATCTTGCAATCAGCAATCTTGCAATCAGCAATCTTGCAATCAGCAATCTTGCAATCAGCAATCTTGCAATCAGCAATCTTGCAATCAGCAATCTTGCAATCAGCAATCTTGCAATCAGCAATCAGCAATCTTGCAATCAGCAATCTTGCAATCAGCAATCTTGCAATCAGCAATCTTGCAATCAGCAATCTTGCAATCAGCAATCTTGCAATCAGCAATCTTGCAATCAGCAATCAGCAATCTTGCAATTAGCAATCTGGCAATCAGCAATCTTGCAATCAGCAATCTTGCAATCAGCAATCTTGCAATCAGCAATTTTGCAATCAGCAATCAGCAATCTTGCAATTAGCAATCTGGCAATCAGCAATCTTGCAATCAGCAATCTTGCAATCAGCAATCTTGCAATCAGCAATCTTGCAATCAGCAATCTTGCAATCAGCAATCTTGCAATCAGCAATCTTGCAATCAGCAATCTTGCAATCAGCAATCTTGAAATCAGCAATCTTGCAATCAGCAATCTTGCAATCAGCAATCTTGCAATCAGCAATCTTGCAATCAGCAATCTTGCAATCAGCAATCTTGCAATCAGCAATCTTGCAATCAGCAATCTTGCAATCAGCAATCTTGAAATCAGCAATCTTGCAATCAGCAATCTTGCAATCAGCAATCAGCAATCTTGCAATTAGCAATCTGGCAATCAGCAATCTTGCAATCAGCAATCTTGCAATCAGCAATCTTGCAATCAGCAATCTTGCAATCAGCAATCTTGCAATCAGCAATCATCAATCTTGCAATTTGCAATCTGGCAATCAGCAATCTTGCAATCAGCAATCTTGCAATCAGCAATCTTGCAATCAGCAATCTTGCAGTCAGCAATCTTGCAATCAGCAATCTTGCAATCAGCAATCTTGCAATCAGCAATCTTGCAATCAGCAATCTTGCAATCAGCAATCTTGCAATCAGCAATCTTGCAATCAGCAATCTTGCAATCAGCAATCTTGCAATCAGCAATCAGCAATCTTGCAATCAGCAATCTTGCAATCAGCAATCTTACAATCAGCAATCTTGCAATCAGCAATCTTACAATCAGCAATCTTGCAATCAGCAATCTTGCAATCAGCAATCAGCAATCTTGCAATCAGCAATCTTGCAATCAGCAATCTTGCAATCAGCAATCTTGCAATCAGCAATCTTGCAATCAGCAATCTTGCAATCAGCAATCTTGCAATCAGCAATCTTGAAATCAGCAATCTTGCAATCAGCAATCTTGCAATCTTGCTATCAGCAATCTTGCAATCAGCAATCTTGCAATCAGCAATCTTGCAATCAGCAATCTTGCAATCAGCAATCTTGTAATCAGCAATCTTGCAATCAGCAATCTTGCAATCAGCAATCTTGCAATCAGCAATCTTGCAATCAGCAATCAGCAATCTTGCAATCAGCAATCAGCAATCTTGCAATCAGCAATCTTGCAATCAGCAATCTTGCAATCAGCAATCTTGCAATCAGCAATCTTGCAATCAGCAATCAGCAATCTTGCAATCAGCAATCAGCAATCTTGCAATTTGCAATCTGGCAATCAGCAATCTTGCAATCAGCAATCTTGCAATCAGCAATCTTGCAATCAGCAATCTTGCAATCAGCAATCTTGCAATCAGCAATCTTGCAATCAACAATCTTGCAATCAGCAATCTTGCAATCAGCAATCTTGCAATCAGCAATCTTGCAATCAGCAATCTTGCAATCAGCAATCTTGCAATCAGCAATCTTGCACTCAGCAATCAGCAATCTTGCAATTAGCAATCTGGCAATCAGCAATCTTGCAATGAGCATTCAGCAATCTTGCAATTTGCAATCTTGCAATCAGCAATCTTGCAATCAGCAATCTTGCAATCAGCAATCTTGCAATCAGCAATCTTGCAATCAGCAATCATCAATCTTGCAATTTGCAATCTGGCAATCAGCAATCTTGTAATCAGCAATCTTGCAATCAGCAATCTTGCAATCAGCAATCTTGCAATCAGCAATCTTGCAATCAGCAATCTTGCAATCAGCAATCAGCAATCTTGCAATCTTGCAATCAGCAATCTTGCAATCAGCAATCTTGCAATCAGCAATCTTGCAATCAGCAATCTTGCAATCAGCAATCATCAATCTTGCAATTTGCAATCTGGCAATCAGCAATCTTGCAATCAGCAATCTTGCAATCAGCAATCTTGCAGTCAGCAATCTTGCAATCAGCAATCTTGCAATCAGCAATTTTGCAATCAGCATCTTGCAATCAGCAATCTTGCAATCAGCAATCTTGCAATCAGCAATCTTGAAATCAGCAATCAGCAATCTTGCAATCAGCAATCTTGCAATCTTGCAATCAGCAATCTTGCAATCAGCAATCTTGCAATCAGCAATCTTGCAATCAGCAATCTTGCAATCAGCAATCTTGCAATCAGCAATCTTGCAATCAGCAATCTTGCAATCAGCAATCTTGCAATCAGCAATCTTGCAATCAGCAATCTTGCAATCAGCAATCAGCAATCTTGCAATCAGCAATCTTGCAATCAGCAATCTTGCAATCAGCAATCTTGCAATCAGCAATCTTGCAATCAGCAATCTTGCAATCAGCAATCAGCAATCTTGCAATTAGCAATCTGGCAATCAGCAATCTTGCAATCAGCAATCTTGCAATCAGCAATCTTGCAATCAGCATTCAGCAATCTTGCAATTTGCAATCTTGCAATCAGCAATCTTGCAATCAGCAATCTTGCAATCAGCAATCTTGCAATCAGCAATCTTGCAATCAGCAATATTGCAATCAGCAATCTTGCAATCAGCAATCATCAATCTTGCAATTTGCAATCTGGCAATCAGCAATCTTGCAATCAGCAATCTTGCAATCAGCAATCTTGCAATCAGCAATCTTGCAATCAGCAATCTTGCAATCAGCAATCTTGATATCAGCAATCTTGCAATCAGCAATCTTGCAATCAGCAATCTTCCAATCAGCAATCTTGCAATCAGCAATCTTGCAATCAGCAATCTTGCAATCAGCAATCTTGCAGTCAGCAATCTTGCAATCAGCAATCTTGCAATCAGCAATTTTGCAATCAGCAATCTTGCAATCATTAATCTTGCAATCAGCAATCTTGCAATCAGCAATCTTGCAATCAGCAATCTTGAAATCAGCAATCTTGCAATCAGCAATCTTGCAATCTTGCTATCAGCAATCTTGCAATCAGCAATCTTGCAATCAGCAATCTTGCAATCAGCAATCTTGCAATCAGCAATCTTGCAATCAGCAATCTTGCAATCAGCAATCTTGCAATCAGCAATCTTGCAATCAGCAATCTTGCAATCAGCAATCAGCAATCTTGCAATCAGCAATCAGCAATCTTGCAATCAGCAATCTTGCAATCAGCGATCTTGCAATCAGCAATCTTGCAATCAGCAATCTTGCAATCAGCAATCAGCAATCTTGCAATCAGCAATCAGCAATCTTGCAATTTGCAATCTGGCAATCAGCAATCTTGCAATCAGCAATCTTGCAATCAGCAATCTTGCAATCAGCAATCTTGCAATCAGCAATCTTGCAATCAGCAATCTTGCAATCAACAATCTTGCAATCAGCAATCTTGCAATCAGCAATCTTGCAATCAGCAATCTTGCACTCAGCAATCAGCAATCTTGCAATTAGCAATCTGGCAATCAGCAATCTTGCAATCAGCAATCTTGCAATCAGCATTCAGCAATCTTGCAATTTGCAATCTTGCAATCAGCAATCTTGCAATCAGCAATCTTGCAATCAGCAATCATCAATCTTGCAATTTGCAATCTGGCAATCAGCAATCTTGTAATCAGCAATCTTGCAATCAGCAATCTTCCAATCAGCAATCTTGCAATCAGCAATCTTGCAATCAGCAATCTTGCAACCAGCAATCAACAATCTTGCAATTTGCAATCTGGCAATCTGGCAATCTTGCAATCAGCAAACTTGCAATCAGCAATCAGCAATCTTGCAATTAGCAATCTGGCAATCAGCAATCTTGCAATCAGCAATCTTGCAATCAGCAATCATCAATCTTGCAATTTGCAATCTGGCAATCAGCAATCTTGCAATCAGCAATCTTGCAATCAGCAATCTTGCAATCAGCAATCTTGCAATCAGCAATCTTGCACTCAGCAATCAGCAATCTTGCAATTAGCAATCTGGCAATCAGCAATCTTGCAATCAGCAATCTTGCAATCAGCATTCAGCAATCTTGCAATTTGCAATCTTGCAATCAGCAATCTTGCAATCAGCAATCTTGCAATCAGCAATCTTGCAATCAGCAATCATCAATCTTGCAATTTGCAATCTGGCAATCAGCAATCTTGTAATCAGCAATCTTGCAATCAGCAATCTTGCAATCAGCAATCTTGCAATCAGCAATCTTGCAATCAGCAATCTTGCAATCAGCAATCTTGCAATCAGCAATCTTGCAATCAGCAATCTTGCAATCAGCAATCAGCAATCTTGCAATCAGCAATCTTGCAATCAGCAATCTTGCAATCTTGCAATCAGCAATCTTGCAATCAGCAATCTTGCAATCAGCAATCTTGCAATCAGCAATCTTGCAATCAGCAATCTTGCAACCAGCAATCAACAATCTTGCAATTTGCAATCTGGCAATCTGGCAATCTTGCAATCAGCAAACTTGCAATCAGCAATCAGCAATCTTGCAATTAGCAATCTGGCAATCAGCAATCTTGCAATCAGCAATCTTGCAATCAGCAATCTTGCAATCAGCAATCATCAATCTTACAATTTGCAATCTGGCAATCAGCAATCTTGCAATCAGCAATCTTGCAAACAGCAATCTTGCAATCAGCAATCTTGCAATCAGCAATCTTGAAATCAGCAATCAGCAATCTTGCAATCAGCAATCTTGCAATCAGCAATCATGCAATCAGCAATCAGCAATCTTGCAATCAGCAATCTTGCAATCAGCAATCTTGCAATCAGCAATCTTGCAATCAGCAATCTTGCAATCAGCAATCTTGCAATCAGCAATCTTGCAATCAGCAATCTTGCAATCAGCAATCTTGCAATCAGCAATCTTGCAATCTTGCAATCAGCAATCTTGCAATCAGCAATCTTGCAATCAGTAATCAGCAATCTTGCAATCAGCAATCTTGAATCAGCAATCTTGCAATCAGCAATCTCGCAATCAGAAATCTTGCAATCAGCAATCTTGCAATCAGCAATCAGCAATCTTGCAATTTGCAATCTGGCAATCAGCAATCTTACAATCAGCAATCTTACAATCAGCAATCTTGCAATCAGCAATCTTGCAATCAGCAATCTTGCAATCAGCAATCTTGCCATCAGCAATCTTGCAATTTGCAATCTGGCAATCAGCAATCTTGCAATCAGCAATCTTGCAATCAGCAATCTTGCAATCAGCAATCTTGCAATCAGCAATCTTGAAATCAGCAATCTTGCAATCAGCAATCTTGCAATCAGCAATCTTGCAATCAGCAATCTTGCAATCAGCAATCTTGCAATCAGCAATATTGCAATCAGCAATCTTGCAATCAGCAATCTTGCAATCAGCAATCTTGCAATCAGCAATCTTGCAATCAGCAATCTTGAAATCAGCAATCTTGCAATCAGCAATCTTGCAATCAGCAATCTTGCAATCAGCAATCTTGCAATCAGCAATCTTGCAATCAGCAATCTTGCAATCAGCAATCTTGCAATCAGCAATCTTGCAATCAGCAATCTTGCAATCAGCAATCTTGCAATCAGCAATCTTGCAATCAGCAATCTTGCAATCAGCAATCTTGCAATCAGCAATCTTGCAATCACCAATCTTGCAATCAGCAATCAGCAACCTTGGAATTTGCAATCTGGCAATCAGCAATCTTGCAATCAGCAATCTTGCAATCAGCAATCTTGCATTCAGCAATCTTGCAATCAGCAATCTTGCAATCAGCAATCTTGCAATCAGCAATCTTGCAATCAGCAATCTTGCAATCAGCAATCTTGCAATCAGCAATCTTGCAATCAGCAATCTTGCAATCAGCAATCTTGCAATCAGCAATCTTGCAATCAGCAATCTTGCAATCAGCAATCTTGCAATCAGCAATCTTGCAATCAGCAATCAGCAATCTTGCAATCAGCAATCTTGCAATCAGCAATCTTGCAATCAGCAATCTTGCAATCAGCAATCTTGCAATCAGCAATCTTGCAATCAGCAATCTTGCAATCAGCAATCAGCAATCTTGCAATTAGCAATCTGGCAATCAGCAATCTTGCAATCAGCAATCTTGCAATCAGCAATCTTGCAATCAGCAATCTTGCAATCAGCAATTTTGCAATCAGCAATCAGCAATCTTGCAATTAGCAATCTGGCAATCAGCAATCTTGCAATCAGCAATCTTGCAATCAGCAATCTTGCAATCAGCAATCTTGCAATCAGCAATCTTGCAATCAGCAATCTTGCAATCAGCAATCTTGCAATCAGCAATCTTGCAATCAGCAATCTTGAAATCAGCAATCTTGCAATCAGCAATCTTGCAATCAGCAATCTTGCAATCAGCAATCTTGCAATCAGCAATCTTGCAATCAGCAATCTTGCAATCAGCAATCTTGCAATCAGCAATCTTGCAATCAGCAATCTTGAAATCAGCAATCTTGCAATCAGCAATCTTGCAATCAGCAATCAGCAATCTTGCAATTAGCAATCTGGCAATCAGCAATCTTGCAATCAGCAATCTTGCAATCAGCAATCTTGCAATCAGCAATCTTGCAATCAGCAATCTTGCAATCAGCAATCATCAATCTTGCAATTTGCAATCTGGCAATCAGCAATCTTGCAATCAGCAATCTTGCAATCAGCAATCTTGCAATCAGCAATCTTGCAGTCAGCAATCTTGCAATCAGCAATCTTGCAATCAGCAATCTTGCAATCAGCAATCTTGCAATCAGCAATCTTGCAATCAGCAATCTTGCAATCAGCAATCTTGCAATCAGCAATCTTGCAATCAGCAATCTTGCAATCAGCAATCAGCAATCTTGCAATCAGCAATCTTGCAATCAGCAATCTTACAATCAGCAATCTTGCAATCAGCAATCTTACAATCAGCAATCTTGCAATCAGCAATCTTGCAATCAGCAATCAGCAATCTTGCAATCAGCAATCTTGCAATCAGCAATCTTGCAATCAGCAATCTTGCAATCAGCAATCTTGCAATCAGCAATCTTGCAATCAGCAATCTTGCAATCAGCAATCTTGAAATCAGCAATCTTGCAATCAGCAATCTTGCAATCTTGCTATCAGCAATCTTGCAATCAGCAATCTTGCAATCAGCAATCTTGCAATCAGCAATCTTGCAATCAGCAATCTTGTAATCAGCAATCTTGCAATCAGCAATCTTGCAATCAGCAATCTTGCAATCAGCAATCTTGCAATCAGCAATCAGCAATCTTGCAATCAGCAATCAGCAATCTTGCAATCAGCAATCTTGCAATCAGCAATCTTGCAATCAGCAATCTTGCAATCAGCAATCTTGCAATCAGCAATCAGCAATCTTGCAATCAGCAATCAGCAATCTTGCAATTTGCAATCTGGCAATCAGCAATCTTGCAATCAGCAATCTTGCAATCAGCAATCTTGCAATCAGCAATCTTGCAATCAGCAATCTTGCAATCAGCAATCTTGCAATCAACAATCTTGCAATCAGCAATCTTGCAATCAGCAATCTTGCAATCAGCAATCTTGCAATCAGCAATCTTGCAATCAGCAATCTTGCAATCAGCAATCTTGCACTCAGCAATCAGCAATCTTGCAATTAGCAATCTGGCAATCAGCAATCTTGCAATGAGCATTCAGCAATCTTGCAATTTGCAATCTTGCAATCAGCAATCTTGCAATCAGCAATCTTGCAATCAGCAATCTTGCAATCAGCAATCTTGCAATCAGCAATCATCAATCTTGCAATTTGCAATCTGGCAATCAGCAATCTTGTAATCAGCAATCTTGCAATCAGCAATCTTGCAATCAGCAATCTTGCAATCAGCAATCTTGCAATCAGCAATCTTGCAATCAGCAATCAGCAATCTTGCAATCAGCAATCTTGCAATCAGTAATCTTGCAATCTTGCAATCAGCAATCTTGCAATCAGCAATCTTGCAATCAGCAATCTTGCAATCAGCAATCTTGCAATCAGAAATCTTGCAACCAGCAATCAACAATCTTGCAATTTGCAATCTGGCAATCTGGCAATCTGGCAATCTGGCAATCTTGCAATCAGCAAACTTGCAATCAGCAATCAGCAATCTTGCAATTAGCAATCTGGCTATCAGCAATCTTGCAATCAGCAATCTTGCAATCAGCAATCTTGCAATCAGCAATCTTGCAATCAGCAATCTTGCAATCAGCAATCATCAATCTTGCAATTTGCAATCTGGCAATCAGCAATCTTGCAATCAGCAATCTTGCAATCAGCAATCTTGCAATCAGCAATCTTGCAATCAGCAATCTTGCAATCAGCAATCTTGCAATCAGCAATCTTGCAATCAGCAATCTTGCAATCAGCAATCTTGAAATCAGCAATCAGCAATCTTGCAATCAGCAATCTTGCAATCTTGCAATCAGCAATCTTGCAGTCAGCAATCTTGCAATCAGCAATCTTGCAATCAGCAATCTTGCAATCAGCAATCTTGCAATCAGCAATCTTGCAATCAGCAATCTTGCAATCAGCAATCTTGCAATCAGCAATCTTGCAATCAGCAATCTTGCAATCTTGCAATCAGCAATCTTGCAATCAGCAATCTTGCAATCAGCAATCTTGCAATCAGTAATCAGCAATCTTGCAATCAGCAATCTTGAATCAGCAATCTTGCAATCAGCAATCTTGCAATCAGCAATCTTGCAATCAGCAATCAGCAATCTTGCAATTTGCAATCTGGCAATCAGCAATCTTACAATCAGCAATCTTGCAATCAGCAATCTTGCAATCAGCAATCTTGCAATCAGCAATCTTGCCATCAGCAATCTTGCAATTTGCAATCTGGCAATCAGCAATCTTGCAATCAGCAATCTTGCAATCAGCAATCTTGCAATCAGCAATCTTGCAATCAGCAATCTTGCAATCAGCAATCTTGCAATCAGCAATCTTGCAATCAGCAATCTTGCAATCAGCAATCTTGCAATCAGCAATCTTGCAATCAGCAATCTTGCAATCAGCAATCTTGCAATCTTGCAATCAGCAATCTTGTAATCAGCAATCTTGCAATCAGCAATCTTGCAATCAGCAATCTTGCAATCAGCAATCAGCAATTTTGCAATCAGCAATTTTGCAATCAGCAATCTTGCAATCAGCAATCTTGCAATCAGCAATCTTGCAATCAGCAATCTTGCAATCAGCAATCTTGCAATCTTGCAATCAGCAATCTTGTAATCAGCAATCTTGCAATCAGCAATCTTGCAATCAGCAATCTTGCAATCAGCAATCTTGCAATCAGCAATCTTGCAATCAGCAATCAGCAATCTTGCAATTAGCAATCTGGCAATCAGCAATCTTGCAATCAGCAATCTTGCAATCAGCAATCTTGCAATCAGCAATCTTGCAATCAGCAATCTTGCAATCAGCAATCTTGCAATCAGCAATCAGCAATCTTGCAATCAGCAATCAGCAATCAGCAATCTTGCAATTTGCAATCTGGCAATCAGCAATCTTGCAATCAGCAATCTTGCAATCAGCAATCTTGCAATCAGTAATCAGCAATCTTGCAATCAGCAATCTTGAATCAGCAATCTTGCAATCAGCAATCTTGCAATCAGCAATCTTGCAATCAGCAATCAGCAATCTTGCAATTTGCAATCTGGCAATCAGCAATCTTACAATCAGCAATCTTGCAATCAGCAATCTTGCAATCAGCAATCTTGCAATCAGCAATCTTGCCATCAGCAATCTTGCAATTTGCAATCTGGCAATCAGCAATCTTGCAATCAGCAATCTTGCAATCAGCAATCTTGCAATCAGCAATCTTGCAATCAGCAATCTTGCAATCAGCAATCTTGCAATCAGCAATCTTGCAATCAGCAATCTTGCAATCAGCAATCTTGCAATCAGCAATCTTGCAATCAGCAATCTTGCAATCAGCAATCTTGCAATCTTGCAATCAGCAATCTTGTAATCAGCAATCTTGCAATCAGCAATCTTGCAATCAGCAATCTTGCAATCAGCAATCTTGCAATCAGCAATCTTGCAATCAGCAATCAGCAATCTTGCAATTAGCAATCTGGCAATCAGCAATCTTGCAATCAGCAATCTTGCAATCAGCAATCTTGCAATCAGCAATCTTGCAATCAGCAATCAGCAATCTTGCAATTTGCAATCTGGCAATCAGCAATCTTGCAATCAGCAATCTTGCAATCAGCATTCTTGCAATCAGCAATCTTGCAATCAGCAATCTTGCAATCAGCAATCTTGCAATCAGCAATTTTGCAATCAGCAATCTTGCAATCAGCAATCTTGCAATCAGCAATCTTGCAATCAGCAATCTTGCAATCTTGCTATCAGCAATCTTGCAATCAGAAATCTTGCAATCAGCAATCTTGCAATCAGCAATCTTGCAATCAGCAATCTTGCAATCAGCAATCTTGCAATCAGCAATCTTGCAATCAGCAATCTTGCAATCAGCAATCATCAATCTTGCAATTTGCAATCTGGCAATCAGCAATCTTGCAATCAGCAATCTTGCAATCAGCAATCTTGCAATCAGCAATCTTGCAGTCAGCAATCTTGCAATCAGCAATCTTGCAATCAGCAATCTTGCAATCAGCAATCTTGCAATCAGCAATCTTGCAATCAGCAATCTTGCAATCAGCAATCTTGCAATCAGCAATCAGCAATCTTGCAATCAGCAATCTTGCAATCAGCAATCTTGCAATCAGCAATCTTGCAATCAGCAATCTTGCAATCAGCAATCTTGCAATCAGCAATCTTGCAATCAGCAATCTTGCAATCAGCAATCTTGCAATCAGCAATCTTGCAATCAGCAATCAGCAATCTTGCAATCAGCAATCTTGCAATCAGCAATCTTGCAATCAGCAATCTTGCAATCAGCAATCAGCAATCTTGCAATCAGCAATCTTGAAATCAGCAATCTTGCAATCAGCAATCTTGCAATCTTGCTATCAGCAATCTTGCAATCAGCAATCTTGCAATCAGCAATCTTGCAATCAGCAATCTTGCAATCAGCAATCTTGCAATCAGCAATCTTGCAATCAGCAATCTTGCAATCAGCAATCTTGCAATCAGCAATCTTGCAATCAGCAATCAGCAATCTTGCAATCAGCAATCAGCAATCTTGCAATCAGCAATCTTGCAATCAGCAATCTTGCAATCAGCAATCTTGCAATCAGCAATCAGCAATCTTGCAATCAGCAATCAGCAATCTTGCAATTTGCAATCTGGCAATCAGCAATCTTGCAATCAGCAATCTTGCAATCAGCAATCTTGCAATCAGCAATCTTGCAATCAGCAATCTTGCAATCAACAATCTTGCAATCAGCAATCTTGCAATCAGCAATCTTGCAATCAGCAATCTTGCAATCAGCAATCTTGCAATCAGCAATCTTGCAATCAGCAATCTTGCAATCAGCAATCTTGCACTCAGCAATCTTGCACTCAGCAATCAGCAATCTTGCAATTACCAATCTGGCAATCAGCAATCTTGCAATCAGCATTCAGCAATCTTGCAATTTGCAATCTTGCAATCAGCAATCTTGCAATCAGCAATCTTGCAATTAGCAATCTTGCAATCAGCAATCTTGCAATCAGCAATCATCAATCTTGCAATTTGCAATCTGGCAATCAGCAATCTTGTAATCAGCAATCTTGCAATCAGCAATCTTGCAATCAGCAATCTTGCAATCAGCAATCTTGCAATCAGCAATCTTGCAATCAGCAATCTTGCAATCAGCAATCAGCAATCTTGCAATCAGCAATCTTGCAATCAGTAATCTTGCAATCTTGCAATCAGCAATCTTGCAATCAGCAATCTTGCAATCAGAAATCTTGCAACCAGCAATCAACAATCTTGCAATTTGCAATCTGGCAATCTGGCAATCTGGCAATCTTGCAATCAGCAAACTTGCAATCAGCAATCAGCAATCTTGCAATTAGCAATCTGGCTATCAGCAATCTTGCAATCAGCAATCTTGCAATCAGCAATCTTGCAATCAGCAATCATCAATCTTGCAATTTGCAATCTGGCAATCAGCAATCTTGCAATCAGCAATCTTGCAATCAGCAATCTTGCAATCAGCAATCTTGCAATCAGCAATCTTGCAATCAGCAATCTTGCAATCAGCAATCTTGCAATCAGCAATCTTGCAATCAGCAATCTTGAAATCAGCAATCTTGAAATCAGCAATCAGCAATCTTGCAATCTTGCAATCAGCAATCTTGCAGTCAGCAATCTTGCAATCAGCAATCTTGCAATCAGCAATCTTGCAATCAGCAATCTTGCAATCAGCAATCTTGCAATCAGCAATCTTGCAATCAGCAATCTTGCAATCAGCAATCTTGCAATCAGCAATCTTGCAATCAGCAATCTTGCAATCAGCAATCTTGCAATCTTGCAATCAGCAATCTTGCAATCAGCAATCTTGCAATCAGCAATCTTGCAATCAGTAATCAGCAATCTTGCAATCAGCAATCTTGAATCAGCAATCTTGCAATCAGCAATCTTGCAATCAGCAATCTTGCAATCAGCAATCTTGCAATCAGCAATCAGCAATCTTGCAATTTGCAATCTGGCAATCAGCAATCTTACAATCAGCAATCTTGCAATCAGCAATCTTGCAATCAGCAATCTTGCAATCAGCAATCTTGCCATCAGCAATCTTGCAATTTGCAATCTGGCAATCAGCAATCTTGCAATCAGCAATCTTGCAATCAGCAATCTTGCAATCAGCAATCTTGCAATCAGCAATCTTGCAATCAGCAATCTTGCAATCAGCAATCTTGCAATCAGCAATCTTGCAATCAGCAATCTTGCAATCAGCAATCTTGCAATCAGCAATCTTGCAATCTTGCAATCAGCAATCTTGTAATCAGCAATCTTGCAATCAGCAATCTTGCAATCAGCAATCTTGCAATCAGCAATCAGCAATTTTGCAATCAGCAATTTTGCAATCAGCAATCTTGCAATCAGCAATCTTGCAATCAGCAATCTTGCAATCAGAAATCTTGCAATCAGCAATCTTGCAATCAGCAATCTTGCAATCAGCAATCGTGCAATCAGCAATCTTGCAATCAGCAATCAGCAATCTTGCAATTAGCAATCTGGCAATCAGCAATCTTGCAATCAGCAATCTTGCAATCAGCAATCTTGCAATCAGCAATCTTGCAATCAGCAATCAGCAATCTTGCAATTTGCAATCTGGCAATCAGCAATCTTGCAATCAGCAATCTTGCAATCAGCATTCTTGCAATCAGCAATCTTGCAATCAGCAATCTTGCAATCAGCAATCTTGCAATCAGCAATTTTGCAATCAGCAATCTTGCAATCAGCAATCTTGCAATCAGCAATCTTGCAATCTTGCTATCAGCAATCTTGCAATCAGCAATCTTGCAATCAGCAATCTTGCAATCAGCAATCTTGCAATCAGCAATCTTGCAATCAGCAATCTTGCAATCAGCAATCTGGCAATCAGCAATCTTGCAATCAGCAATCTTGCAATCAGCAATCAGCAATCTTGCAATCAGCAATCTTTGCAATCAGCAATCTTGCAATCAGCAATCAGCAATCTTGCAATCAGCAATCTTGCAATCAGCAATCTTGCAATCAGCAATCTTGCAATCAGCAATCTTGCAATCAGCAATCTTGCAATCAGCAATCTTGCAATCAGCAATCTTGCAATCAGCAATCTTGCAATCAGCAATCTTGCAATCAGCAATCTTGCAATCAGCAATATTGCAATCAGCAATCTTGCAATCAGCAATCTTGCAATCAGCAATCTTGCAATCAGCAATCTTGCAATCAGCAATCTTGCAATCAGCAATCAGCAATCTTGCAATTAGCAATCTGTCAATCAGCAATCTGGCAATCAGCAATCTTGCAATCAGCAATCTTGCAATCAGCAATCTTGCAATCAGCAATCTTGCAATCAGCAATCTTGCAATCAGCAATCTTGCAATCAGCAATCTTGCAATCAGCAATCTTGCAATCAGCAATCTTGCAATCAGCAATATTGCAATCAGCAATCTTGCAATCAGCAATCTTGAAATCAGCAATCTTGCAATCAGCAATCTTGCAATCAGCAATCTTGCAATCAGCAATCTTGCAATCAGCAATCTTGCAATCAGCAATCTTGCAATCAGCAATCTTGCAATCAGCAATCTTGCAATCAGCAATCTTGCAATCAGCAATCTTGCAATCAGCAATCTTGCAATCAGCAATCTTGCAATCAGCAATCTTGCAATCAGCAATCTTGCAATCAGCAATCTTGCAATCAGCAATCTTGCAATCTGCAATCTTGCAATCAGCAATCTTGCAATCAGCAATCAGCAATCTTGGAATTTGCAATCTGGCAATCAGCAATCTTGCAATCAGCAATCTTGCAATCAGCAATCTTGCAATCAGCAATCTTGCAATCAGCAATCTTGCAATCAGCAATCTTGCAATCAGCAATCTTGCAATCAGCAATCTTGCAATCAGCAATCATCAATCTTGCAATTTGCAATCTGGCAATCAGCAATCTTGTAATCAGCAATCTTGCAATCAGCAATCTTGCAATCAGCAATCTTGCAATCAGCAATCTTGCAATCAGCAATCTTGCAATCAGCAATCTTGCAATCAGCAATCTTGCAGTCAGCAATCTTGCAATCAGCAATCTTGCAATCAGCAATTTTGCAATCAGCAATCTTGCAATCAGCAATCTTGCAATCAGCAATCTTGAAATCAGCAATCAGCAATCTTGCAATCAGCAATCTTGCAATCTTGCAATCAGCAATCTTGCAATCAGCAATCTTGCAATCAGCAATTTTGCAATCAGCAATCTTGCAATCAGCAATCTTGCAATCAGCAATCTTGAAATCAGCAATCTTGAAATCAGCAATCAGCAATCTTGCAATCAGCAATCTTGCAATCTTGCAATCAGCAATCTTGCAATCAGCAATCTTGCAATCAGCAATCTTGCAATCAGCAATCTTGCAATCAGCAATCTTGCAATCAGCAATCTTTCAATCAGCAATCTTGCAATCAGCAATCTTGCAATCTTGCAATCAGCAATCTTGCAATCTTGCAATCAGCAATCTTGCAATCAGCAATCTTGCAATCAGCAATCTTGCAATCAGCAATCTTGCAATCTTTCAATCTTTCAATCAGCAATCTTGCAATCAGCAATCTTGCAATCAGCAATCTTGCAATCAGCAATCAGCAATCTTGCAATCAGCAATCTTGCAATCAGCAATCTTGCAATCAGCAATCTTGCAATCTTGCAATCAGCAATCTTGCAATCAGCAATCTTGCAATCAGCAATCTGGCAATCAGCAATCTTGCAGTCAGCAATCTTGCAATCAGCAATTTTGCAATCAGCATCTTGCAATCAGCAATCTTGCAATCAGCAATCTTGCAATCAACAATCTTGAAATCAGCAATCAGCAATCTTGCAATCAGCAATCTTGCAATCTTGCAATCAGCAATCTTGCAATCAGCAATCTTGCAATCAGCAATCTTGCAATCAGCAATCTTGCAATCAGCAATCTTGCAATCAGCAATCTTGCAATCAGCAATCTTGCAATCAGCAATCAGCAATCTTGCAATCAGCAATCAGCAATCTTGCAATTTGCAATCTGGCAATCAGCAATCTTGCAATCAGCAATCTTGCAATCAGCAATCTTGCAATCAGCAATCTTGCAATCAGCAATCTTGCAATCAGCAATCTTCCAATCAGCAATCTTGCAATCAGCAATCTTGCAATCAGCAATCTTGCAATCAGCAATCTTGCAATCAGCAATCAGCAATCTTGCAATTAGCAATCTGGCAATCAGCAATCTTGCAATCAGCAATCTTGCAATCAGCAATCTTGCAATCAGCATTCAGCAATCTTGCAATTTGCAATCTTGCAATCAGCATACTTGCAATCAGCAATCTTGCAATCAGCAATCTTGCAATCAGCAATCAGCAATCTTGCAATTTGCAATCTGGCAATCAGCAATCTTGCAATCAGCAATCTAGCAATAAGCAATCTTGCAATCAGCAATCTTGCAATCAGCAATCTTGCAATCAGCAATCTTGCAATCAGCAATCTTGCAATCAGCAATCTTGCAATCAGCAATCTTGCAATCAGCAATCTTGCAATCAGCAATCTTGCAATCAGCAATCTTGCAATCAGCAATCTTTCAATCAGCAATCTTGCAATCAGCAATCTTGCAATCTTGCAATCAGCAATCTTGCAATCTTGCAATCAGCAATCTTGCAATCAGCAATCTTGCAATCAGTAATCTTGCAATCAGCAATCTTGCAATCAGCAATCTTGCAATCAGCAATCTTGCAATCAGCAATCTTGCAATCAGCAATCTTGCAATCAGCAATCTTGCAATCAGCAATCTTGCAATCAGCAATCTTGCAATCAGCAATCTTGCAATCAGCAATCTTGCAATCAGCAATCTTGCAATTTGCAATCTTGCAATCAGCAATCAGCAATCAGCAATCTTGCAATCAGCAATCAGCAATCTTGCAATTTGCAATCTGGCAATCAGCAATCTTGCAATCAGCAATCTTGCAATCAGCAATCTTGCAATCAGCAATCTTGCAATCAGCAATCTTGCAATCAGCAATCAGCAATCAGGCAATCAGCAATCTTGCAATCAGCAATCTTGCAATCAGCAATCTTGCAATCAGCAATCTTGCAATCAGCAATCTTGCAGTCAGCAATCTTGCAATCAGCAATCTTGCAATCAGCAATTTTGCAATCAGCAATCTTGCAATCAGCAATCTTGCAATCAGCAATCTTGCAATCAGCAATCTTGCAATCAGCAATCTTGCAATCAGCAATCTTGCAATCAGCAATCTTGCAATCAGCAATCTTTCAATCAGCAATCTTGCAATCAGCAATCTTGCAATCTTGCAATCAACAATCTTGCAATCTTGCAATCAGCAATCTTGCAATCAGCAATCTTGCAATCAGCAATCTTGCAATCAGCAATCTTGCAATCTTTCAATCAGCAATCTTGCAATCAGCAATCTTGCAATCAGCAATCTTGCAATCAGCAATCTTGCAATCAGCAATCTTGCAATCTTGCAATCAGCAATCTTGCAATCAGCAATCTTGCAATCAGCAATCTTGCAATCAGCAATCTTGCAATCAGCAATCAGCAATCTTGCAATTTGCAATCTGGCAATCAGCAATCTTACAATCAGCAATCTTGCAATCAGCAATCTTGCAATCAGCAATCTTGCAATCAGCAATCTTGCAATCAGCAATCTTGCCATCAGCAATCTTGCAATTTGCAATCTGGCAATCAGCAATCTTGCAATCAGCAATCTTGCAATCAGCAATCTTGCAATCAGCAATCTTGCAATCAGCAATATTGCAATCAGCAATCTTGCAATCAGCAATCTTGCAATCAGCAATCTTGAAATCAGCAATCTTGCAATCAGCAATCTTGCAATCAGCAATCTTGAAATCAGCAATCTTGCAATCAGCAATCAGCAACCTTGCAATTAGCAATCTGGCAATCAGCAATCTTGCAATCAGCAATCTTGCAATCAGCAATCTTGCAATCAGCAATCTTGCAATCAGCAATCTTGCAATCAGCAATCAGCAACCTTGCAATTAGCAATCTGGCAATCAGCAATCTTGCAATCAGCAATCTTGCAATCAGCAATCTTGCAATCAGCAATATTGCAATCAGCAATCTTGCAATCAGCAATCTTGCAATCAGCAATCTTGAAATCAGCAATCTTGCAATCAGCAATCTTGCAATCAGCAATCTTGCAATCAGCAATCTTGCAATCAGCAATCTTGCAATCAGCAATCTTGCAATCAGCAATCTTGCAATCAGCAATCTTGCAATCAGCAATCTTGCAATCAGCAATCTTGCAATCAGGAATCTTGCAATCAGCAATCTTGCAATCAGCAATCAGCAATCTTGCAATTAGCAATCTGGCAATCAGCAATCTTGCAATCAGCAATCTTGCAATCAGCAATCATCAATCTTGCAATTTGCAATCTGGCAATCAGCAATCTTGCAATCAGCAATCTTGCAATCAGCAATCTTGCAGTCAGCAATCTTGCAATCAGCAATCTTGCAATCAGCAATCTTGCAATCAGCAATCTTGCAATCAGCAATCTTGCAATCAGCAATCTTGCAATCAGCAATCTTGCAATCAGCAATCTTGCAATCAGCAATCTTGCAATCAGCAATCTTGCAATCAGCAATCTTGCAATCAGCAATCTTGCAATCAGCAATCTTGCAATCAGCAATCTTGCAATCAGCAATCTTGCAACCAGCAATCAACAATCTTGAAATTTGCAATCTGGCAATCTGGCAATCTTGCAATCAGCAAACTTGCAATCAGCAATCAGCAATCTTGCAATTAGCAATCTGGCAATCAGCATTCTTGAAATCAGCAATCTTGCAATCAGCAATCTTGCAATCAGCAATCTTGCAATCAGCAATCATCAATCTTGCAATTTGCAATCTGGCAATCAGCAATCTTGCAATCAGCAATCTTGCAATCAGCAATCTTGCAATCAGCAATCTTGCAATCAGCAATCTTGAAATCAGCAATCAGCAATCTTGCAATCAGCAATCTTGCAATCTTGCAATCAGCAATCTTGCAATCAGCAAACTTGCAATCAGCAATCTTGCAATCAGCAATCTTGCAATCAGCAATCTTGCAATCAGCAATCTTGCAATCAGCAATCTTGCAATCAGCAATCTTGCAATCAGCAATCTTGCAATCAGCAATCTTGCAATCAGCAATCTTGCAATCTTGCAATCAGCAATCTTGCAATCAGCAATCTTGCAATCAGCAATCTTGCAATCAGCAATCTTGCAATCAGCAATCTTGCAATCAGCAATCTTGCAATCAGCAATCAGCAATCTTGCAATCAGCAATCAGCAATCTTGCAATTTGCAATCTGGCAATCAGCAATCTTGCAATCAGCAATCTTGCAATCAGCAATCTTGCAATCAGCAATCTTGCAATCAGCAATCTTGCAATCAGCAATCTTGCAATCAGCAATCTTGCAATCAGCAATCTTGCAATCAGCAATCTTGCAATCAGTAATCTTGCAATCAGCAATCTTGCAATCAGCAATCTTGCAATCAGCAATCTTGGAATCAGCAATCTTGCAATCAGCAATCTTGCAATCAGCAATCAGCAATCTTGCAATTAGCAATCTTGCAATCAGCAATCTTGCAATCAACAATCTTACAATCAGCAATCTTGCAATCAGCAATCTTGCAATCAGCAATCAGCAATCTTGCAATTAGCAATCTGGCAATCAGCAATCTTGCAATCAGCAATCTTGCAATCAGCAATCTTGCAATCAGCAATCTTGCATTCAGCAATCTTGCAATCAGCAATCTTGCAATCAGCAATCTTGCAATCAGCAATCTTGCAATCAGCAATCTTGCAATCAGCAATCTTGCAATCAGCAATCTTGCAATCAGCAATCTTGCAATCAGCAATCAGCAATCTTGCAATCAGCAATCTTGCAATCAGCAATCTTGCAATCAGCAATCAGCAATCTTGCAATTAGCAATCTGGCAATCAGCAATCTTGCAATCAGCAATCTTGCAATCAGCAATCTTGCAATCAGCAATCTTGCAATCAGCAATCTTGCAATCAGCAATCTTGCAATCAGCAATCATCAATCTTGCAATTTGCAATCTGGCAATCAGCAATCTTGTAATCAGCAATCTTGCAATCAGCAATCTTGCAATCAGCAATCTTGCAATCAGCAATCTTGCAATCAGCAATCTTGCAATCAGCAATCTTGCAGTCAGCAATCTTGCAATCAGCAATCTTGCAATCAGCAATTTTGCAATCAGCAATCTTGCAATAAGCAATCTTGAAATCAGCAATCAGCAATCTTGCAATCAGCAATCAGCAATCTTGCAATCAGCAATCTTGCAATCAGCAATCTTGCAATCAGCAATCTTGCAATCAGCAATCTTGCAATCAGCAATCTTGCAATCAGCAATCTTGCAATCAGCAATCTTGCAATCAGCAATCAGCAATCTTGCAATTAGCAATCTGGCAATCAGCAATCTTGCAATCAGCAATCTTGCAATCAGCAATCTTGCAATCAGCAATCTTGCAATCAGCAATCTTGCATTCAGCAATCTTGCAATCAGCAATCTTGCAATCAGCAATCTTGCAATCAGCAATCTTGCAATCAGCAATCTTGCAATCAGCAATCTTGCAATCAGCAATCTTGCAATCAGCAATCTTGCAATCAGCAATCTTGCAATTAGCAATCTTGCAATCAGCAATTTTGCAATCAGCAATCATCAATCTTGCAATTTGCAATCTGGCAATCAGCAATCTTGCAATCAGCAATCTTGCAATCAGCAATCTTGCAATCAGCAATCTTGCAATCAGCAATCTTGCAATCAGCAATCTTGCAATCAGCAATCTTGCAATCAGCAATCTTGCAATCAGCAATCAGCAATCTTGCAATCAGCAATCTTGCAATCAGCAATCTTGCAATCAGCAATCAGCAATCTTGCAATTAGCAATCTGGCAATCAGCAATCTTGCAATCAGCAATCTTGCAATCAGCAATCTTGCAATCAGCAATCTTGCAATCAGCAATCTTGCAATCAGCAATCATCAATCTTGCAATTTGCAATCTGGCAATCAGCAATCTTGTAATCAGCAATCTTGCAATCAGCAATCTTGCAATCAGCAATCTTGCAATCAGCAATCTTGCAATCAGCAATCTTGCAATCAGCAATCTTGCAGTCAGCAATCTTGCAATCAGCAATCTTGCAATCAGCAATTTTGCAATCAGCAATCTTGCAATCAGCAATCTTGCAATCAGCAATCTTGAAATCAGCAATCAGCAATCTTGCAATCAGCAATCAGCAATCTTGCAATCAGCAATCTTGCAATCAGCAATCTTGCAATCAGCAATCTTGCAATCAGCAATCTTGCAATCAGCAATCTTGCAATCAGCAATCTTGCAATCAGCAATCTTGCAATCAGCAATCTTGCAATCAGCAATCTTGCAATCAGCAATCTTGCAATCAGCAATCTTGCAATCAGCAAGCTTGCAATCAGCAATCTTGCAATCAGCAATCAGCAATCTTGAAATCAGCAATCAGCAATCTCGCAATTTGCAATCTGGCAATCAGCAATCTTGCAATCAGCAATCTTGCAATCAGCAATCTTGCAATCAGCAATCTTGCAATCAGCAATCTTGCAATCAGCAATCTTGCAATCAGCAATCTTGCAATCAGCAATCTTGCAATCAGCAATCTTGCAATCAGCAATCTTGCAATCAGCAATCAGCAATCTTGCAATTAGCAATCTGGCAATCAGCAATCTTGCAATCAGCAATCTTGCAATCAGCAATCTTGCAATCAGCAATCTTGCAATCAGCATTCAGCAATCTTGCAATTTGCAATCTTGCAATCAGCAATCTTGCAATCAGCAATCTTGCAATCAGCAATCTTGCAATCAGCAATCATCAATCTTGCAATTTGCAATCTGGCAATCAGCAATCTTGTAATCAGCAATCTTGCAATCAGCAATCTTGCAATCAGCAATCTTGCAATCAGCAAGCTTGCAATCAGCAATCTTGCAATCAGCAATCTTGCAATCAGCAATCTTGCAATCAGCAATCTTGCAATCAGCAATCTTGCAATCAGCAATCTTGCAATCAGCAATCTTGCAATCAGCAATCTTGCAATCAGCAATCTTGCAATCAGCAATCTTGCAGTCAGCAATCTTGCAATCAGCAATCTTGCAATCAGCAATTTTGCAATCAGCAATCTTGCAATCAGCAATCTTGAAATCACCAATCAGCAATCTTGCAATCAGCAATCTTGCAATCTTGCAATCAGCAATCTTGCAATCAGCAATCTTGCAATCAGCAATCTTGCAATCAGCAATCTTGCAATCAGCAATCTTGCAATCAGCAATCTTGCAATCAGCAATCTTGCAATTAGCAATCTTGCAATCAGCAATCTTGCAATCAGCAATCAGCAATCTTGCAATCAGCAATCAGCAATCTTGCAATCAGCAATCTTGCAATCAGCAATCTTGCAATCAGCAATCTTGCAATCAGCAATCTTGCAATCAGCAATCTTGCAATCAGCAATCTTGCAATCAGCAATCAGCAATCAGCAATCTTGCAATTTGCAATCTGGCAATCAGCAATCTTGCAATCAGCAATCTTGCAATCAGCAATCTTGCAATCAGCAATCTTGCAATCAGCAATCTTGCAATCAGCAATCTTGCAATCAGCAATCTTGCAATCAGCAATCTTGCAATCAGCAATCTTGCAATCAGCAATCTTGCAATCAGCAATCTTGCAATCAGCAATCAGCAATCTTGCAATTAGCAATCTGGCAATCAGCAATCTTGCAATCAGCAATCTTGCAATCAGCAATCTTGCAATCAGCATTCAGCAATCTTGCAATTTGCAATCTTGCAATCAGCAATCTTGCAATCAGCAATCTTGCAATCAGCAATCTTGCAATCAGCAATCTTGCAATCAGCAATCATCAATCTTGCAATTTGCAATCTGGCAATCAGCAATCTTGCAATCAGCAATCTTGCAATCAGCAATCTTGCAATCAGCAATCTTGCAATCAGCAATCTTGCAATCAGCAATCTTGCAATCAGCAATCTTGCAATCAGCAATCTTGCAATCAGCAATCTTGCAATCAGCAATCTTGCAATCAGCAATCTTGCAATCAGCAATCAGCAATCTTGCAATCAGCAATCTTGCAATCAGCAATCTTGCAATCTTGCAATCAGCAATCTTGCAATCAGCAATCTTGCAATCAGCAATCTTGCAATCAGCAATCTTGCAATCAGCAATCTTGCAATCAGCAATCTTGCAATCAGCAATCTTGCAATCAGCAATCTTGCAATCAGCAATCTTGCAATCAGCAATCTTGCAATCAGCAATCTTGCAATCAGCAATCTTGCAACCAGCAATCAACAATCTTGCAATTTGCAATCTGGCAATCTGGCAATCTTGCAATCAGCAAACTTGCAATCAGCAATCTTGCAATTAGCAATCTGGCAATCAGCAATCTTGCAATCAGCAATCTTGCAATCAGCAATCTTGCAATCAGCAATCTTGCAATCAGCAATCTTGCAATCAGCAATCTTGCAATCAGAAATCTTGCAATCAGCAATCTTGCAATCAGCAATCTTGCAATCAGCAATCTTGCAATCAGCAATCTTGCAATCTTGCAATCAGCAATCTTGAATCAGCAATCTTGCAATCAGCAATCTTGCAATCAGCAATCTTGCAATCAGCAATCAGCAATCTTGCAATTAGCAATCTGGCAATCAGCAATCTTGCAATCAGCAATCTTGCAATCAGCATTCAGCAATCTTGCAATATGCAATCTTGCAATCAGCAATCTTGCAATCAGCAATCTTGCAATCAGCAATCTTGCAATCAGCAATCTTGCAATCAGCAATCATCAATCTTGCAATTTGCAATCTGGCAATCAGCAATCTTGTAATCAGCAATCTTGCAATCAGCAATCTTGCAATCAGCAATCTTGCAATCAGCAATCTTGCAATCAGCAATCTTGCAATCAGCAATCTTGCAATCAGCAATCATCAATCTTGCAATTTGCAATCTGGCAATCAGCAATCTTGCAATCAGCAAACTTGCAATCAGCAATCTTGCAATTAGCAATCTGGCAATCAGCAATCTTGCAATCAGCAATCTTGCAATCAGCAATCTTGCAATCAGCAATCTTGCAATCAGCAATCTTGCAATCAGCAATCTTGCAATCAGCAATCTTGCAATCAGCAATCTTGCAATCAGCAATCTTGCAATCAGCAATCTTGCAATCAGCAATCTTGCAATCAGCAATCTTGCAATCAGCAATCTTGCAATCAGCAATCTTGCAATCAGCAATCAGCAATCTTGCAATTAGCAATCTGGCAATCAGCAATCTTGCAATCAGCAATCTTGCAATCAGCAATCTTGCAATCAGCAATCAGCAATCTTGCAATTTGCAATCTGGCAATCAGCAATCTTGCAATCAGCAATCTTGCAATCAGCATTCTTGCAATCAGCAATCTTGCAATCAGCAATCTTGCAATCAGCAATCTTGCAATCAGCAATTTTGCAATCAGCAATCTTGCAATCAGCAATCTTGCAATCAGCAATCTTGCAATCAGCAATCTTGCAATCAGCAATCTTGCAATCAGCAATCTTGCAATCAGCAATCTTGCAATCAGCAATCTTGCAATCAGCAATCTTGCAATCAGCAATCAGCAATCTTGCAATCAGCAATCTTTGCAATCAGCAATCTTGCAATCAGCAATCTTGCAATCAGCAATCAGCAATCTTGCAATCAGCAATCTTGCAATCAGCAATCTTGCAATCAGCAATCTTGCAATCAGCAATCTTGCAATCAGCAATCTTGCAATCAGCAATCTTGCAATCAGCAATCTTGCAATCTTGCAATCAGCAATCTTGCAATCAGCAATCTTGCAATCAGCAATCTTGCAATCAGCAATCAGCAATCTTGGAATTTGCAATCTGGCAATCAGCAATCTTGCAATCAGCAATCTTGCAATCAGCAATTTCGCAACCAGCAATCAACAATCTTGAAATTTGCAATCTGGCAATCTGGCAATCTTGCAATCAGCAAACTTGCAATCATTAATCAGCAATCTTGCAATTAGCAATCTGGCAATCAGCATTCTTGAAATCAGCAATCTTGCAATCAGCAATCTTGCAATCAGCAATCATCAATCTTGCAATTTGCAATCTGGCAATCAGCAATCTTGCAATCAGCAATCTTGCAATCAGCAATCTTGCAATCAGCAATCTTGCAATCAGCAATCTTGAAATCAGCAATCAGCAATCTTGCAATCAGCAATCTTGCAATCTTGCAATCAGCAATCTTGCAATCAGCAAACTTGCAATCAGCAAACTTGCAATCAGCAATCTTGCAATCAGCAATCTTGCAATCAGCAATCTTGCAATCAGCAATCTTGCAATCAGCAATCTTGCAATCAGCAATCTTGCAATCAGCAATCTTGCAATCAGCAATCTTGCAATCAGCAATCTTGCAATCAGCAATCTTGCAATCAGCAATCTTGCAATCTTGCAATCAGCAATCTTGCAATCAGCAATCTTGCAATCAGCAATATTGCAATCAGCAATCTTGCAATCAGCAATCTTGCAATCAGCAATCTTGCAATCAGCAATCTTGCAATCAGCAATCTTGCAATCAGCAATCAGCAATCTTGGAATTTGCAATCTGGCAATCAGCAATCTTGCAATCAGCAATCTTGCAATCAGCAATCTTGCAATCAGCAATCTTGCAATCAGCAATCTTGCAATCAGCAATCTTGCAACCAGCAATCAACAATCTTGCAATTTGCAATCTGGCAATCTGGCAATCTTGCAATCAGCAAACTTGCAATCAGCAATCAGCAATCTTGCAATTAGCAATCTGGCAATCAGCATTCTTGCAATCAGCAATCTTGCAATCAGCAATCTTGCAATCAGCAATCTTGCAATCAGCAATCATCAATCTTGCAATTTGCAATCTGGCAATCAGCAATCTTGCAATCAGCAATCTTGCAATCAGCAATCTTGAAATCAGCAATCAGCAATCTTGCAATCAGCAATCTTGCAATCTTGCAATCAGCAATCTTGCAATCAGCAAACTTGCAATCAGCAATCTTGCAATCAGCAATCTTGCAATCAGCAATCTTGCAATCAGCAATCTTGCAATCAGCAATCTTGCAATCAGCAATCTTGCAATCAGCAATCTTGCAATCAGCAATCTTGCAATCAGCAATCTTGCAATCAGCAATCTTGCAATCAGCAATCTTGCAATCAGCAATCTTGCAATCAGAAATCTTGCAATCAGCAATCTTGCAATCTTGCAATTAGCAATCTTGCAATCAGCAATCTTGCAATCAGCAATCTTACAATCAGCAATCTTGCAATCAGCAATCTTGCAATCAGCAATCTTGCAACCAGCAATCAACAATCTTGCAATTTGCAATCTGGCAATCTTGCAATCAGCAAACTTGCAATCAGCAATCAGCAATCTTGCAATTAGCAATCATCAATCTTGCAATTTGCAATCTGGCAATCAGCAATCTTGCAATCAGCAATCTTGCAATCAGCAATCTTGCAATCAGCAATCTTGCAATCAGCAATCTTGCAATCAGCAATCTTGCAATCAGCAATCTTGCAATCAGCAATCTTGCAATCAGCAATCTTGCAATCAGCAATCTTACAATCAGCAATCTTGCAATCAGCAATCTTGCAATCAGCAATCTTGCAACCAGCAATCAACAATCTTGCAATTTGCAATCTGGCAATCTTGCAATCAGCAAACTTGCAATCAGCAATCTTGCAATCAGCAATCTTGCAATCAGCAATCTTGCAATCAGCAATCTTGCAATCAGCAATCTTGCAATCAGCAATCTTGCAATCAGCAATCTTGCAATCAGCAATCTTGCAATCAGCAATCTTGCAATCAGCAATCTTGCAATCAGCAATCTTACAATCAGCAATCTTGCAATCAGCAATCTTGCAATCAGCAATCTTGCAACCAGCAATCAACAATCTTGCAATTTGCAATCTGGCAATCTTGCAATCAGCAAACTTGCAATCAGCAATCAGCAATCTTGCAATTAGCAATCTGGCAATCAGCATTCTTGCAATCAGCAATCTTGCAATCAGCAATCTTGCAATCAGCAATCTTGCAATCAGCAATCATCAATCTTGCAATTTGCAATCTGGCAATCAGCAATCTTGCAATCAGCAATCTTGCAATCAGCAATCTTGAAATCAGCAATCAGCAATCTTGCAATCAGCAATCTTGCAATCTTGCAATCAGCAATCTTGCAATCAGCAATCTTGCAATCAGCAATCTTGCAATCAGCAATCTTGCAATCAGCAATCTTGCAATCAGCAATCTTGCAATCAGCAATCTTGCAATCAGCAATCATCAATCTTGCAATTTGCAATCTGGCAATCAGCAATCTGGCAATCAGCAATCTTGCAATCAGCAATCTTGCAATCAGCAATCTTGCAATCAGCAATCTTGCAATCAGCAATCTTGAAATCAGCAATCAGCAATCTTGCAATTAGCAATCTGGCAATCAGCAATCTTGCAATCAGCAATCTTGCAATCAGCAATCTTGCAATCAGCAATCTTGCAATCAGCAATCTTGCAATCAGCAATCTTGCAATCAGCAATCATCAATCTTGCAATTTGCAATCTGGCAATCAGCAATCTTGTAATCAGCAATCTTGCAATCAGCAATCTTGCAATCAGCAATCTTGCAATCAGCAATCTTGCAATCAGCAATCTTGCAATCAGCAATCTTGCAATCAGCAATCTTGCAATCAGCAATCTTGCAATCAGCAATCTTGCAATCAGCAATCTTGCAGTCAGCAATCTTGCAATCTTGCAATCAGCAATCTTGCAATCAGTAATCTTTCAATCAGCAATCTTGCAATCAGCAATCTTGCAATCAGCAATCTTGCAATCAGCAATCTTGCAATCAGCAATCTTGCAATCAGCAATCTTGCAATCAGCAAGCTTGCAATCAGCAATCTTGCAATCAGCAATCAGCAATCTTGCAATCAGCAATCAGCAATCATCAATCTCGCAATTTGCAATCTGGCAATCAGCAATCTTGCAATCAGCAATCTTGCAATCAGCAATCTTGCAATCAGCAATCTTGCAATCAGCAATCTTGCAATCAGCAATCTCGCAATCAGCAATCTTGCAATCAGCAATCTTGCAATCAGCAATCTTGCAATCAGCAATCTTGCAATCAGCAATCTTGCAATCAGCAATCAGCAATCTTGCAATCAGCAATCTTTGCAATCAGCAATCTTGCAATCAGCAATCTTGCAATCAGCAATCAGCAATCATGCAATCAGCAATCTTGCAATCAGCAATCTTGCAATCAGCAATCTTGCAATCAGCAATCTTGCAATCAGCAATCTTGCAATCAGCAATCTTGCAATCAGCAATCTTGCAATCAGCAATCTTGCAATCAGCAATCTTGCAATCAGCAATATTGCAATCAGCAATCTTGCAATCAGCAATCTTGCAATCAGCAATCTTGCAATCAGCAATCTTGCAATCAGCAATCTTGCAATCAGCAATCTTGCAATCAGCAATCTTGCAATCAGCAATCAGCAATCTTGGAATTTGCAATCTGGCAATCAGCAATCTTGCAATCAGCAATCTTATAATCAGCAATCTTGCAATCAGCAATCTTGCAATCAGCAATCTTGCAATCAGCAATCTTGCAATCAGCAATCTTGCAATCAGCAATCTTGCAATCAGCAATCTTGCAATCAGCAATCTTGCAATCAGCAATCTTGCAATCAGCAATCTTGCAATCAGCAATCAGCAATCTTGCAATTAGCAATCTTGCAATCAGAAATCTTGCAATCAGCAATCTTACAATCAGCAATCTTGCAATCAGCATTCTTGCAATCAGCAATCTTGCAATCAGCAATCAGCAATCAGCAATCTTGCAATTAGCAATCTGGCAATCAGCAATCTTGCAATCAGCAATCTTGCAATCAGCAATCTTGCAATCTTGCAATCAGCAATCTTGCAATCAGCAATCTTGCAATCAGCAATCTTGCAATCAGCAATCTTGCAATCAGCAATCTTGCAATCAGCAATCTTGCAATCAGCAATCTTGCAATCAGCAATCTTGCAATCAGCAATCTTGCAATCAGCAATCATCAATCTTGCAATTTGCAATCTGGCAATCAGCAATCTTGCAATCAGCAATCTTGCAATCAGCAATATTGCAATCAGCAATCTTGCAATCAGCAATCTTGCAATCAGCAATCTTGCAATCAGCAATCTTGCAATCAACAATCTTGCAATCAGCAATCTTGCAATCAGCAATCTTGCAATCAGCAATCTTGCAATCAGCAATCAGCAATCTTGCAATTAGCAATCTGGCAATCAGCAATCTTGTAATCAGCAATCTTGCAATCAGCAATCTTGCAATCAGCATTCAGCAATCATCAATCTTGCAATTTGCAATCTGGCAATCAGCAATCTTGTAATCAGCAATCTTGCAATCAGCAATCTTGCAATCAGCAATCTTGCAATCAGCAATCTTGCAATCAGCAATCTTGCAGTCAGCAATCTTGCAATCAGCAATCTTGCAATCAGCAATTTTGCAATCAGCAATCTTGCAATCAGCAATCTTGCAATCAGCAATCTTGAAATCAGCAATCAGCAATCTTGCAATCAGCAATCTTGCAATTAGCAATCTGGCAATCAGCAATCTTTTAATCAGCAATCTTGCAATCAGCAATCTTGCAATCAGCAATCTTGCAATCAGCAATCTTGCAATCAGCAATTTGCAATCTGGCAATCAGCAATCTGGCAATCAGCAATCTTGCAATCAGCAATCTTGCAATCAGCATTCTTGCAATCAGCAATCTTGCAATCAGCAATCTTGCAATCAGCAATCTTGCAATCAGCAATCTTGCAATCAGCAATTTTGCAATCAGCAATCTTGCAATCAGCAATCTTGCAATCAGCAATCTTGCAATCAGCAATCTTGCAATCAGCAATCTTGCAATCAGCAATCTTGCAATCAACAATCTTGCAATCAGCAATCTTGCAATCAGCAATCTTGCAATCAGCAATCTTGCAATCAGCAATCTTGCAATCAGCAATCTTGCAATCAGCAATCTTGCAATCAGCAATCTTGCAATCAGCAATCTTGCAATCAGCAATCTTGCAATCTTGCAATCAGCAATCTTGCAATCAGCAATATTGCAATCAGCAATCTTGCAATCAGCAATCTTGCAATCAGCAATCTTGCAATCAGCAAACTTGCAATCAGTAATCAGCAATCTTGCAATCAGCAATCTTGAATCAGCAATCATGCAATCAGCAATCTTGCAATCAGCAATCTTGCAATCAGCAATCTTGCCATCAGCAATCTTGCAATTTGCAATCTGGCAATCAGCAATCTTGCAATCAGCAATCTTGCAATCAGCAATCTTGCAATCAGCAATCTTGCAATCAGCAATCTTGCAATCAGCAATCTTGCAATCAGCAATCTTGCAATCAGCAATCTTGCAATCAGCAATCTTGCAATCAGCAATCTTGCAATCAGCAATCTTGCAATCAGCAATCTTGCAATCAGCAATCTTGCAATCAGCAATCTTGCAATCTTGCAATCAGCAATCTTGCAATCAGAAATCTTGCAATCAGCAATCTTGCAATCAGCAATCTTGCAATCAGCAATCTTGCAATCAGCAATCTTGCAATCAGCAATTTTGCAATCAGCAATCTTGCAATCAGCAATCTTGCAATCAGCAATCTTGCAATCAGCAATCTTGCAATCAGCAATCTTGCAATCAGCAATCTTGCAATCAGCAATCTTGCAATCAGCAATCTTGCAATCAGCAATCTTGCAGTCAGCAATCTTGCAATCAGCAATCTTGCAATCAGCAATCTTGCAATCAGCAATCAGCAATCTTGCAATTAGCAATCTGGCAATCAGCAATCTTGCAATCAGCAATCTTGCAATCAGCAATCTTGCAATCAGCAATCTTGCAATTTGCAATCTGGCAATCAGCAATCTTGCAATCAGCAATCTTGCAATCAGCATTCTTGCAATCAGCAATCTTGCAATCAGCAATGTTGCAATCAGCAATCTTGCAATCAGTAATCAGCAATCTTGCAATCAGCAATCTTGAATCAGCAATCTTGCAATCAGCAATCTTGCAATCAGCAATCTTGCAATCAGCAATCTTGCCATCAGCAATCTTGCAATTTGCAATCTGGCAATCAGCAATCTTGCAATCAGCAATCTTGCAATCAGCAATCTTGCAATCAGCAATCTTGCAATCAGCAATCTTGCAATCAGCAATCTTGCAATCAGCAATCTTGCAATCAGCAATCTTGCAATTAGCAATCTGGCAATCAGCAATCTTGCAATCAGCAATCTTGCAATCAGCAATCTTGCAATCAGCAATCTTGCAATTTGCAATCTGGCAATCAGCAATCTTGCAATCAGCAATCTTGCAATCAGCATTCTTGCAATCAGCAATCTTGCAATCAGCAATCTTGCAATCAGCAATTTTGCAATCAGCAATCTTGCAATCAGCAATCTTGCAATCAGCAATCTTGCAATCAGCAATCTTGCAATCAGCAATCTTGCAATCAGCAATCTTGCAATCAGCAATCTTGCAATCAGCAATCTTGCAATCAGCAATCTTGCAATCAGCAATCTTGCAATCAGCAATCTTGCAATCAGCAATCTTGCAATCAGCAATCTTGCAATCAGCAATCAGCAATCTTGCAATCAGCAATCTTTGCAATCAGCAATCTTGCAATCAGCAATCTTGCAATCAGCAATCAGCAATCTTGCAATCAGCAATCTTGCAATCAGCAATCTTGCAATCAGCAATCAGCAATTTTGCAATCAGCAATCTTGCAATCAGCAATCTTGCAATCAGCAATCTTGCAATCAGCAATCTTGCAATCAGCAATCTTGCAATCAGCAATCTTGCAATCAGCAATCTTGCAATCAGGAATCTTGCAATCAGCAATCTTGCAATCAGCAATCTTGCAATCAGCAATCTTGCAATCAGCAATCTTGCAATCAGCAATCTTGCAATCAGCAATCTTGCAATCAGCAATCAGCAATCTTGCAATTAGCAATCTGGCAATCAGCAATCTTGCAATCAGCAATCTTGCAATCAGCAATCTTGCAATCAGCAATCTTGCAATCAGCAATCTTGCAATCAGCAATCTTGCAATTTGCAATCTGGCAATCAGCAATCTTGCAATCAGCAATCTTGCAATCAGCATTCTTGCAATCAGCAATCTTGCAATCAGCAATCTTGCAATCAGCAATTTTGCAATCAGCAATCTTGCAATCAGCAATCTTGCAATCAGCAATCTTGCAATCAGCAATCTTGCAATCAGCAATCTTGCAATCAGCAATCTTGCAATCAGCAATCTTGCAATCAGCAATCTTGCAATCAGCAATCTTGCAATCAGCAATCTTGCAATCAGCAATCTTGCAATCAGCAATCTTGCAATCAGCAATCTTGCAAACAGCAATCTTGCAATCAGCAATCTTGCAATCAGCAATCTTGCAATCAGCAATCTTGCAATCAGCAATCTTGCAATCAGCAATCTTGCAATCAGCAATCTTGCAATCAGCAATCTTGCAATCAGCAATCTTGCAATCAGCAATCTTGCAATCAGCAATCTTGCAATCAGCAATCTTGCAATCAGCAATCAGCAATCTTGCAATTAGCAATCTTGCAATCAGCAATCTTGCAATCAGCAATCTTACAATCAGCAATCTTGCAATCAGCAATCTTGCAATCAGCAATCTTGCAATCAGCAATCTTGCAATCAGCAATCTTGCAATCAGCAATCAGCAATCTTGCAATTAGCAATCTGGCAATCAGCAATCTTGCAATCAGCAATCTTGCAATCAGCAATCTTGCAATCAGCAATCTTGCAATCAGCAATCTTGCAATCAGCAATCTTGCAATCAGCAATCTTGCAATCAGCAATCTTGCAATCAGCAATCTTGCAATCAGCAATCTTGCAATCAGCAATCTTGCAATCAGCAATCTTGCAATCAGCAATCTTGCAATCAGCAATCTTGCAATCAGCAATCTTGCAATCAGCAATCTTGCAATCAGCAATCTTGCAATCAGCAATCTTGCAATCAGCAATCTTGCAATCAGCAATCTTGCAATCAGCAATCTTGCAATCAGCAATCTTGCAATCAGCAATCTTGCAATCAGCAATCATCAATCTTGCAATTTGCAATCTGGCAATCAGCAATCTTGCAATCAGCAATCTTGCAATCAGCAATCTTGCAATCAGCAATCTTGCAATCAGCAATCTTGCAATCAGCAATCTTGCAATCAGCAATCTTGCAATCAGCAATCTTGCAATCAGCAATCTTGCAATCAGCAATCTTGCAATCAGCAATCTTGCAATCAGCAATCTTGCAATCAGCAATCTTGCAATCAGCAATCTTGCAATCAGCAATCTTGCAATCAGCAATCAGCAATCTTGCAATTAGCAATCTGGCAATCAGCAATCTTGTAATCAGCAATCTTGCAATCAGCAATCTTGCAATCAGCAATCTTGCAATCAGCAATCATCAATCTTGCAATTTGCAATCTGGCAATCAGCAATCTTGTAATCAGCAATCTTGCAATCAGCAATCTTGCAATCAGAAATCTTGCAATCAGCAATCTTGCAATCAGCAATCTTGCAATCAGCAATCTTGCAATCAGCAATCTTGCAATCAGCAATCTTGCAATCAGCAATCTTGCAATCAGCCATCTTGCAGTCAGCAATCTTGCAATCAGCAATCTTGCAATCAGCAATTTTGCAATCAGCAATCTTGCAATCAGCAATCTTGCAATCAGCAATCTTGCAATCAGCAATCTTGCAATCAGCAATCTTGAAATCAGCAATCAGCAATCTTGCAATCAGCAATCTTGCAATCTTGCAATCAGCAATCTTGCAATCAGCAATCTTGCAATCAGCAATCTTGCAATCAGCAATCTTGCAATCAGCAATCTTGCAATCAGCAATCTTGCAATCAGCAATCAGCAATCTTGCAATCAGCAATCTTGCAATCAGAAATCTTGCAATCAGCAATCTTGCAATCAGCAATCTTGCAATCAGCAATCTTGCAATCAGCAATCTTGCAATCAGCAATCTTGCAATCAGCAATCTTGCAATCAGCAATCTTGCAATCAGCAATCTTGCAATCAGCAATCTTGCAATCAGCAATCTTGCAATCAGCAATCTTGCAATCAGCAATCTTGCAATCAGCAATCTTGCAATCAGCAATCTTGCAATCAGCAATCAGCAATCTTGCAATTAGCAATCTGGCAATCAGCAATCTTGTAATCAGCAATCTTGCAATCAGCAATCTTGCAATCAGCAATCTTGCAATCAGCAATCTTGCAATCAGCAATCTTGCAATCAGCAATCTTGCAATCAGCAATCATCAATCTTGCAATTTGCAATCTGGCAATCAGCAATCTTGTAATCAGCAATCTTGCAATCAGCAATCTTGCAATCAGCAATCTTGCAATCAGCAATCTTGCAATCAGCAATCTTGCAATCAGCAATCTTGCAATCAGCAATCTTGCAATCAGCAATCTTGCAATCAGCAATCTTGCAATCAGCAATCTTGCAATCAGCAATCTTGCAATCAGCAATCTTGCAATCAGCAATCTTGCAATCAGCCAT
The DNA here is from genome assembly GCA_963920215.1 of Nineta flava. Classification (NCBI taxonomy): domain Eukaryota; kingdom Metazoa; phylum Arthropoda; class Insecta; order Neuroptera; family Chrysopidae; genus Nineta; species Nineta flava. The sequence continues at coordinate 368,445 of OY986043.1, read as the reverse complement.
CTTGCAGTCAGCAATCTTGCAATCAGCAATCTTGCAATCAGCAATTTTGCAATCAGCAATCTTGCAATCAGCAATCTTGCAATCAGCAATCTTGCAATCAGCAATCTTGCAATCAGCAATCTTGAAATCAGCAATCAGCAATCTTGCAATCAGCAATCTTGCAATCTTGCAATCAGCAATCTTGCAATCAGCAATCTTGCAATCAGCAATCTTGCAATCAGCAATCTTGCAATCAGCAATCTTGCAATCAGCAATCTTGCAATCAGCAATCTTGCAATCAGCAATCAGCAATCAGCAATCTTCCAATCAGCAATCAGCAATCTTGCAATTTGCAATCTGGCAATCAGCAATCTTGCAATCAGCAATCTTGCAATCAGAAATCTTGCAATCAGCAATCTTGCAATCAGCAATCTTGCAATCAGCAATCTTGCAATCAGCAATCTTGCAATCAGCAATCTTGCAATCAGCAATCTTGCAATCAGCAATCTTGCAATCAGCAATCTTGCAATCAGCAATCTTGCAATCAGCAATCTTGCAATCAGCAATCTTGCAATCAGCAATCTTGCAATCAGCAATCAGCAATCAGCAATCTTGCAATTAGCAATCTGGCAATCAGCAATCTTGCAATCAGCAATCAGCAATCTTGCAATTAGCAATCTGGCAATCAGCAATCTTGCAATCAGCAATCTTGCAATCAGCAATCTTGCAATCAGCAATTTTGCAATCAGCAATCTTGCAATTAGCAATCTTGCAATCAGCAATCTTGCAATCAGCAATCATCAATCTTGCAATTTGCAATCTGGCAATCAGCAATCTTGTAATCAGCAATCTTGCAATCAGCAATCTTGCAATCAGCAATCTTGCAATCAGCAATCTTGCAATCAGCAATCTTGCAATCAGCAATCTTGCAATCAGCAATCTTGCAATCAGCAATCTTGCAATCAGCAATCTTGCAATCAGCAATCTTGCAATCAGCAATCAGCAATCAGCAATCTTCCAATCAGCAATCAGCAATCTTGCAATTTGCAATCTGGCAATCAGCAATCTTGCAATCAGCAATCTTGCAATCAGAAATCTTGCAATCAGCAATCTTGCAATCAGCAATCTTGCAATCAGCAATCTTGCAATCAGCAATCTTGCAATCAGCAATCTTGCAATCAGCAATCTTGCAATCAGCAATCTTGCAATCAGCAATCTTGCAATCAGCAATCTTGCAATCAGCAATCTTGCAATCAGCAATCTTGCAATCAGCAATCTTGCAATCAGCAATCTTGCAATCAGCAATCTTGCAATCAGCAATCTTGCAATCAGCAATCTTGCAATCAGCAATCATCAATCTTGCAATTTGCAATCTGGCAATCAGCAATCTTGCAATCAGCAATCTTGCAATCAGCAATCTTGCAATCAGCAATCTTGCAATCAGCAATCTTGCAATCAGCAATCTTGCAATCAGCAATCTTGCAATCAGCAATCTTGCAATCAGCAATCTTGCAATCAGCAATCTTGCAATCAGCAATCTTGCAATCAGCAATCTTGCAATCAGCAATCTTGCAATCAGCAATCTTGCAATCAGCAATCAGCAATCTTGCAATTAGCAATCTGGCAATCAGCAATCTTGTAATCAGCAATCTTGCAATCAGCAATCTTGCAATCAGCAATCTTGCAATCAGCAATCATCAATCTTGCAATTTGCAATCTGGCAATCAGCAATCTTGTAATCAGCAATCTTGCAATCAGCAATCTTGCAATCAGAAATCTTGCAATCAGCAATCTTGCAATCAGCAATCTTGCAATCAGCAATCTTGCAATCAGCAATCTTGCAATCAGCAATCTTGCAATCAGCAATCTTGCAATCAGCCATCTTGCAGTCAGCAATCTTGCAATCAGCAATCTTGCAATCAGCAATTTTGCAATCAGCAATCTTGCAATCAGCAATCTTGCAATCAGCAATCTTGCAATCAGCAATCTTGAAATCAGCAATCAGCAATCTTGCAATCAGCAATCTTGCAATCTTGCAATCAGCAATCTTGCAATCAGCAATCTTGCAATCAGCAATCTTGCAATCAGCAATCTTGCAATCAGCAATCTTGCAATCAGCAATCTTGCAATCAGCAATCTTGCAATCAGCAATCAGCAATCTTGCAATCAGCAATCTTGCAATCAGAAATCTTGCAATCAGCAATCTTGCAATCAGCAATCTTGCAATCAGCAATCTTGCAATCAGCAATCTTGCAATCAGCAATCTTGCAATCAGCAATCTTGCAATCAGCAATCTTGCAATCAGCAATCTTGCAATCAGCAATCTTGCAATCAGCAATCTTGCAATCAGCAATCTTGCAATCAGCAATCTTGCAATCAGCAATCAGCAATCTTGCAATTAGCAATCTGGCAATCAGCAATCTTGTAATCAGCAATCTTGCAATCAGCAATCTTGCAATCAGCAATCTTGCAATCAGCAATCTTGCAATCAGCAATCTTGCAATCAGCAATCATCAATCTTGCAATTTGCAATCTGGCAATCAGCAATCTTGTAATCAGCAATCTTGCAATCAGCAATCTTGCAATCAGCAATCTTGCAATCAGCAATCTTGCAATCAGCAATCTTGCAATCAGCAATCTTGCAATCAGCAATCTTGCAATCAGCAATCTTGCAATCAGCAATCTTGCAATCAGCAATCTTGCAATCAGCAATCTTGCAATCAGCAATCTTGCAATCAGCAATCTTGCAATCAGCCATCTTGCAGTCAGCAATCTTGCAATCAGCAATCTTGCAATCAGCAATTTTGCAATCAGCAATCTTGCAATCAGCAATCTTGCAATCAGCAATCTTGCAATCAGCAATCTTGCAATCAGCAATCTTGAAATCAGCAATCAGCAATCTTGCAATCAGCAATCTTGCAATCTTGCAATCAGCAATCTTGCAATCAGCAATCTTGCAATCAGCAATCTTGCAATCAGCAATCTTGCAATCAGCAATCTTGCAATCAGCAATCTTGCAATCAGCAATCTTGCAATCAGCAATCAGCAATCAGCAATCTTCCAATCAGCAATCAGCAATCTTGCAATTTGCAATCTGGCAATCAGCAATCTTGCAATCAGCAATCTTGCAATCAGAAATCTTGCAATCAGCAATCTTGCAATCAGCAATCTTGCAATCAGCAATCTTGCAATCAGCAATCTTGCAATCAGCAATCTTGCAATCAGCAATCTTGCAATCAGCAATCTTGCAATCAGCAATCTTGCAATCAGCAATCTTGCAATCAGCAATCTTGCAATCAGCAATCTTGCAATCAGCAATCTTGCAATCAGCAATCAGCAATCAGCAATCTTGCAATTAGCAATCTGGCAATCAGCAATCTTGCAATCAGCAATCAGCAATCTTGCAATTAGCAATCTGGCAATCAGCAATCTTGCAATCAGCAATCTTGCAATCAGCAATCTTGCAATCAGCAATTTTGCAATCAGCAATCTTGCAATTAGCAATCTTGCAATCAGCAATCTTGCAATCAGCAATCATCAATCTTGCAATTTGCAATCTGGCAATCAGCAATCTTGTAATCAGCAATCTTGCAATCAGCAATCTTGCAATCAGCAATCTTGCAATCAGCAATCTTGCAATCAGCAATCTTGCAATCAGCAATCTTGCAATCAGCAATCTTGCAATCAGCAATCTTGCAATCAGCAATCTTGCAATCAGCAATCAGCAATCTTGCAATCTTGCAATCAGCAATCTTGCAATCAGCAATCTTGCAGTCAGCAATCTTGCAATCAGCAATTTTGCAATCAGCAATCTTGCAATCAGCAATCTTGCAATCAGCAATTTTGCAATCAGCAATCTTGCAATCAGCAATCTTGCAATCAGCAATCTTGAAATCAGCAATCAGCAATCTTGCAATCAGCAATCTTGCAATCTTGCAATCAGCAATCTTGCAATCAGCAATCTTGCAATCAGCAATCTTGCAATCAGCAATCTTGGAATCAGCAATCTTGCAATCAGCAATCTTGCAATCAGCAATCTTGCAATCAGCAATCAGCAATCTTGCAATCAGCAATCAGCAATCTTGCAATTTGCAATCTGGCAATCAGCAATCTTGCAATCAGCAATCTTGCAATCAGAAATCTTGCAATCAGCAATCTTGCAGTCAGCAATCTTGCAATCAGCAATCTTGCAATCAGCAATCTTGCAATCAGCAATCTTGCAATCAGCAATCTTGCAATCAGCAATCTTGCAATCAGCAATCTTGCAATCAGCAATCTTGCAATCAGCAATCTTGCAATCAGCAATCTTGCAATCAGCAATCTTGCAATCAGCAATCTTGCAATCAGCAATCTTGCAATCAGCAATCTTGCAATCAGCAATCAGCAATCTTGCAATTAGCAATCTGGCAATCAGCAATCTTGCAATCAGCAATCTTGCAATCAGCAATCTTGCAATCAGCATTCAGCAATCTTGCAATCAGCAATCTTGCAATCAGCAATCTTGCAATCAGCAATCAGCAATTTTGCAATCAGCAATTTTGCAATCAGCAATCTTGCAATCAGCAATCTTGCAATCAGCAATCTTGCAATCAGCAATCTTGCAGTCAGCAATCTTGCAATCAGCAATTTTGCAATCAGCATCTTGCAATCAGCAATCTTGCAATCAGCAATCTTGCAATCAGCAATCTTGCAATCAGCAATCTTGAAATCAGCAATCAGCAATCTTGCAATCAGCAATCTTGCAATCTTGCAATCAGCAATCTTGCAATCAGCAATCTTGCAATCAGCAATCTTGCAATCAGCAATCTTGCAATCAGCAATCTTGCAATCAGCAATCTTGCAATCAGCAATCTTGCAATCAGCAATCTTGCAATCAGCAATCTTGCAATCAGCAATCTTGCAATCAGCAATCTTGCAATCAGCAATCTTGTAATCAGCAATCAGCAATCTTGCAATCAGCAATCAGCAATCTTGCAATTTGCAATCTGGCAATCAGCAATCTTGCAATCAGCAATCTTGCAATCAGCAATCTTGCAATCAGCAATCTTGCAATCAGCAATCTTGCAATCAGCAATCTTGCAATCAGCAATCTTGCAATCAGCAATCTTGCAATCAGCAATCTTGCAATCAGCAATCTTGCAATCAGCAATCTTGCAATCAGCAATCTTGCAATCAGCAATCAGCAATCAGCAATCTTGCAATTAGCAATCTGGCAATCAGCAATCTTGCAATCAGCAATCTTGCAATCACCAATCTTGCAATCAGCATTCAGCAATCTTGCAATTTGCAATCTTGCAATCAGCAATCTTGCAATCAGCAATCTTGCAATCAGCAATCAGCAATCTTGCAATTTGCAATCTGGCAATCAACAATCTTGCAATCAGCAATCTAGCAATAAGCAATCTTGCAATCAGCAATCTTGCAATCAGCAATCTTGCAATCAGCAATCTTGCAATCAGCAATCTTGCAATCAGCAATCTTTCAATCAGCAATCTTGCAATCAGCAATCTTGCAATCTTGCAATCAGCAATCTTGCAATCTTGCAATCAGCAATCTTGCAATCAGCAATCTTGCAATCAGTATTCTTGCAATCAGCAATCTTGCAATCAGCAATCTTGCAATCAGCAATCTTGCAATCAGCAATCTTGCAATCAGCAATCTTGCAATCAGCAATCTTGCAATCAGCAATCTTGCAATCAGCAATCTTGCAATCAGCAATCTTGCAATTTGCAATCTTGCAATCAGCAATCAGCAATCAGCAATCTTGCAATCAGCAATCAGCAATCTTGCAATTTGCAATCTGGCAATCAGCAATCTTGCAATCAGCAATCTTGCAATCAGCAATCTTGCAATCAGCAATCAGCAATCAGGCAATCAGCAATCTTGCAATCAGCAATCTTGCAATCAGCAATCTTGCAATCAGCAATCTTGCAATCAGCAATCTTGCAGTCAGCAATCTTGCAATCAGCAATCTTGCAATCAGCAATTTTGCAATCAGCAATCTTGCAATCAGCAATCTTGCAATCAGCAATCTTGCAATCAGCAATCTTGCAATCAGCAATCTTGCAATCAGCAATCTTGAAATCAGCAATCTTGAAATCAGCAATCAGCAATCTTGCAATCAGCAATCTTGCAATCTTGCATTCAGCAATCTTGCAATCAGCAATCTTGCAATCAGCAATCTTGCAATCAGCAATCTTGCAATCAGCAATCTTGCAATCAGCAATCTTGCAATCAGCAATCTTGCAATCAGCAATCTTGCAATCAGCAATCTTTCAATCAGCAATCTTTCAATCAGCAATCTTGCAATCTTGCAATCAGCAATCTTGCAATCTTGCAATCAGCAATCTTGCAATCAGCAATCTTGCAATCAGCAATCTTGCAATCAGCAATCTTGCAATCAGCAATCTTGCAATCTTTCAATCAGCAATCTTGCAATCAGCAATCTTGCAATCAGCAATCTTGCAATCAGCAATCTTGCAATCAGCAATCAGCAATCTTGCAATCAGCAATCTTGCAATCAGCAATCTTGCAATCAGCAATCTTGCAATCTTGCAATCAGCAATCTTGCAATCAGCAATCTGGCAATCAGCAATCTTGCAGTCAGCAATCTTGCAATCAGCAATTTTGCAATCAGCATCTTGCAATCAGCAATCTTGCAATCAGCAATCTTGCAATCAGCAATCTTGCAATCAGCAATCTTGCAATCAGCAATCTTGAAATCAGCAATCAGCAATCTTGCAATCAGCAATCTTGCAATCTTGCAATCAGCAATCTTGCAATCAGCAATCTTGCAATCAGCAATCTTGCAATCAGCAATCTTGCAATCAGCAATCTTGCATTCAGCAATCTTGCAATCAGGAATCTTGCAATCAGCAATCTTGCAATCAGCAATCAGCAATCTTGCAATTTGCAATCTGGCAATCAGCAATCTTGCAATCAGCAATCTTGCAATCAGCAATCTTGCAATCAGCAATCTTGCAATCAGCAATCAGCAATCTTGCAATTAGCAATCTGGCAATCAGCAATCTTGCAATCAGCAATCTTGCAATCAGCAATCTTGCAATCAGCATTCAGCAATCTTGCAATTTGCAATCTTGCAATCAGCAATCTTGCAATCAGCAATCTTGCAATCAGCAATCTTGCAATCAGCAATCAGCAATCTTGCAATTTGCAATCTGGCAATCAGCAATCTTGCAATCAGCAATCTAGCAATAAGCAATCTTGCAATCAGCAATCTTGCAATCAGCAATCTTGCAATCAGCAATCTTGCAATCAGCAATCTTGCAATCAGCAATCTTGCAATCAGCAATCTTGCAATCAGCAATCTTGCAATCAGCAATCTTGCAATCAGCAATCTTTCAATCAGCAATCTTGCAATCAGCAATCTTGCAATCTTGCAATCAGCAATCTTGCAATCTTGCAATCAGCAATCTTGCAATCAGTAATCTTGCAATCAGCAATCTTGCAATCACCAATCTTGCAATCAGCAATCTTGCAATCAGCAATCTTGCAATCAGCAATCTTGCAATCAGCAATCTTGCAATCAGCAATCTTGCAATCAGCAATCTTGCAATCAGCAATCTTGCAATTTGCAATCTTGCAATCAGCAAACAGCAATCAGCAATCAGCAATCTTGCAATCAGCAATCAGCAATCTTGCAATTTGCAATCTGGCAATCAGCAATCTTGCAATCAGCAATCTTGCAATCAGCAATCTTGCAATCAGCAATCTTGCAATCAGCAATCTTGCAATCAGCAATCTTGCAATCAGCAATCAGCAATCAGGCAATCAGCAATCTTGCAATCAGCAATCTTGCAATCAGCAATCTTGCAATCAGCAATCTTGCAATCAGCAATCTTGCAGTCAGCAATCTTGCAATCAGCAATCTTGCAATCAGCAATCTTGAAATCAGCAATCTTGAAATCGGCAATCAGCAATCTTGCAATCTTGCAATCAGCAGTCTTGCAATCAGCAATCTTGCAATCAGCAATCTTGCAATCAGCAATCTTGCAATCAGCAATCTTGCAATCAGCAATCTTGCAATCAACAATCTTGCAATCAGCAATCTTGCAATCAGCAATCTTTCAATCAGCAATCTTGCAATCAGCAATCTTGCAATCTTGCAATCAGCAATCTTGCAATCTTGCAATCAGCAATCTTGCAATCAGCAATCTTGCAATCAGCAATCTTGCAATCAGCAATCTTGCAATCAGCAATCTTGCAATCTTTCAATCAGCAATCTTGCAATCAGCAATCTTGCAATCAGCAATCTTGCAATCAGCAATCTTGCAATCAGCAATCAGCAATCTTGCAATCAGCAATCTTGCAATCAGCAATCTTGCAATCAGCAATCTTGCAATCTTGCAATCAGCAATCTTGCAATCAGCAATCTTGCAATCAGCAATCTTGCAATCAGCAATCTTGCAATCAGCAATCATGCAATCAACAATCAGCAATCTTGCAATTTGCAATCTGGCAATCAGCAATCTTACAATCAGCAATCTTGCAATCAGCAATCTTGCAATCAGCAATCTTGAAATCAGCAATCTTGCAATCAGCAATCTTGCCATCAGCAATCTTGCAATTTGAAATCTGGCAATCAGCAATCTTGCAATCAGCAATCTTGCAATCAGCAATCTTGCAATCAGCAATCTTGCAATCAGCAATCTTGCAATCAGCAATCTTGCAATCAGCAATCTTGCAATCAGCAATCTTGCAATCAGCAATCAGCAATCTTGCAATTAGCAATCTGGCAATCAGCAATCTTGCAATCAGCAATCTTGCAATCAGCAATCAGCAATCTTGCAATCAGCAATCTTGCAATCTTTCAATCAGCAATCTTGCAATCAGCAATCTTGCAATATTGCAATCAGCAATCTTGCAATCATAAATCTTGCAATCAGCAATCTTGCAATCAGCAATCTTGCAATCAGCAATCTTGCAATCAGCAATCAGCAATCAGCAATCAGCAATCTTGCAATTAGCAATCTGGCAATCAGCAATCTTTGCAATCAGCAATCTTGCAATCAGCAATCTTGCAATCAGCAATCTTGCAATCAGCAATCTTGCAATCAGCAATCTTGCAATCAGCAATCTTGCAATCTTGCAATCAGCAATCTTGCAATCAGCAATCTTGCAATCAACAATCTTGCAATCAGCAATCTTGCAATCAGCAATCTTGCAATCAGCAATCTTGCAATCAGCAATCTTGCAATCAGCAATCTTGCAATCAGCAATCTTGCAATCAGCAATCTTGCAATCAGCAATCTTGCAATCAGCAATCTTGCAATCAGCAATCTTGCAATCAGCAATCTTGCAATTAGCAATCTGGCAATCAGCAATCTTGCAATCAGCAATCTTGCAATCAGCAATCAGCAATCTTGCAATTTGCAATCTGGCAATCAGCAATCTTGCAATCAGCAATTTTGCAATCAGCAATCTTGCAATCAGCAATCTTGCAATCAGCAATCTTGCAATCAGCAATCTTGCAATCAGCAATCTTGCAATTTGCAATCTGGCAATCAGCAATCTTGCAATCAGCAATTTTGCAATCAGCATTCTTGCAATCAGCAATCAGCAATCTTGCAATCAGCAATCTTGCAATCAGCAATCTTGCAATCAGCAATCTTGCAATCAGCAATCTTGCAATCAGCAATCTTGCAATCAGCAATCTTGCAATCAGCAATCTTGCAATCAGCAATCTTGCAATCAGCAATCTTGCAATCAGCAATCTTGCAATCAGCAATCTTGCAATCAGCAATCTTGCAATCATCAATCTTGCAATCAGCAATCTTGCAATCAGCAATCTTGCAATCAGCAATCTTGCAATCAGCAATCAGCAATCTTGCAATTAGCAATCTGGCAATCAGCAATCTTGCAATCAGCAATCTTGCAATCAGCAATCTTGCAATCAGCAATCTTGCAATCAGCAATCAGCAATCTTGCAATTTGCAATCTGGCAATCAGCAATCTTGCAATCAGCAATCATCAATCTTGCAATCAGCAATCTTGCAATCAGCAATCAGCAATCTTGCAATTAGCAATCTGGCAATCAGCAATCTTGCAATCAGCAATCTTGCAATCAGCAATCTTGCAATCAGCAATCAGCAATCTTGCAATTTGCAATCTGGCAATCAGCAATATTGCAATCAGCAATCTTGCAATCAGCAATCTTGCAATCAGCAATCTTGCAATCAGCAATCGTGCAATCAGCAATCTTGCAATCAGCAATCATCTATCTTGCAATTTGCAATCTGGCAATCAGCAATCTTGCAATCAGCAATCTTGCAATTTGCAATCTGGCAATCAGCAATCTTGCAATCAGCAATCTTGCAATCAGCAATCTTGCAATCAGCAATCTTGCAATCAGCAATCTTGCAATCAGCAATCTTGCAGTCAGCAATCTTGCAATCAGCAATCTTGCAATCAGCAATCAGCAATCTTGCAATTAGCAATCTTGCAGTCAGCAATCTTGCAATCAGCAATCTTGCAATCAGCAATCTTGCAATTTGCAATTTGCAATCTTGCAATCAGCAATCAGCAATCTTGCAATCAGCAATCAGCAATCTTGCAATTTGCAATCTGGCAATCAGCAATCTTGCAATCAGCAATCTTGCAATCAGCAATCTTGCAATCAGCAATCTTGCAATCAGCAATCAGCAATCAGGCAATCAGCAATCTTGCAATCAGCAATCTTGCAATCAGCAATCTTGCAATCAGCAATCTTGCAATCAGCAATCTTGCAATCAGCAATCTTGCAATCAGCAATCTTGCAGTCAGCAATCTTGCAATCAGCAATCTTGCAATCAGCAATTTTGCAATCAGCAATCTTGCAATCAGCAATCTTGCAATCAGCAATCTTGCAATCAGCAATCTTGCAATCAGCAATCTTGAAATCAGCAATCTTGAAATCAGCAATCAGCAATCTTGCAATCTTGCATTCAGCAATCTTGCAATCAGCAATCTTGCAATCAGCAATCTTGCAATCAGCAATCTTGCAATCAGCAATCTTGCAATCAGCAATCTTGCAATCAGCAATCTTGCAATCAGCAATCTTGCAATCAGCAATCTTGCAATCAGCAATCTTGCAATCAGCAATCTTTCAATCAGCAATCTTTCAATCAGCAATCTTGCAATCTTGCAATCAGCAATCTTGCAATCTTGCAATCAGCAATCTTGCAATCAGCAATCTTGCAATCAGCAATCTTGCAATCAGCAATCTTGCAATCTTTCAATCAGCAATCTTGCAATCAGCAATCTTGCAATCAGCAATCTGGCAATCAGCAATCTTGCAGTCAGCAATCTTGCAATCAGCAATTTTGCAATCAGCATCTTGCAATCAGCAATCTTGCAATCAGCAATCTTGCAATCAGCAATCTTGCAATCATCAATCTTGCAATCAGCAATCTTGAAATCAGCAATCAGCAATCAGCAATCTTGCAATCAGCAATCTTGCAATCTTGCAATCAGCAATCTTGCAATCAGCAATCTTGCAATCAGCAATCTTGCAATCAGCAATCTTGCAATCAGCAATCTTGCAATCAGCAATCTTGCAATCAGCAATCTTGCAATCAGCAATCTTGCAATCAGCAATCTTGCAATCAGCAATCAGCAATCTTGCAATTTGCAATCTGGCAATCAGCAATCTTGCAATCAGCAATCTTGCAATCAGCAATCTTGCAATCAGCAATCTTGCAATCAGCAATCTTGCAATCAGCAATCTTGCAATCAGCAATCTTGCAATCAGCAATCTTGCAATCAGCAATCTTGCAATCAGCAATCTTGCAATCAGCAATCAGCAATCTTGCAATTAGCAATCTGGCAATCAGCAATCTTGCAATCAGCAATCTTGCAATCAGCAATCTTGCAATCAGCATTCAGCAATCTTGCAATTTGCAATCTTGCAATCAGCAATCTTGCAATCAGCAATCTTGCAATCAGCAATCTTGCAATCAGCAATCTTGCAATCAGCAATCAGCAATCTTGCAATTTGCAATCTGGCAATCAGCAATCTTGCAATCAGCAATCTAGCAATAAGCAATCTTGCAATCAGCAATCTTGCAATCAGCAATCTTGCAATCAGCAATCTTGCAATCAGCAATCTTGCAATCAGCAATCTTGCAATCAGCAATCTTGCAATCAGCAATCTTTCAATCAGCAATCTTGCAATCAGCAATCTTGCAATCTTGCAATCAGCAATCTTGCAATCTTGCAATCAGCAATCTTGCAATCAGCAATCTTGCAATCAGTAATCTTGCAATCAGCAATCTTGCAATCACCAATCTTGCAATCAGCAATCTTGCAATCAGCAATCTTGCAATCAGCAATCTTGCGATCAGCAATCTTGCAATCAGCAATCTTGCAATCAGCAATCTTGCAATCAGCAATCTTGCAATTTGCAATCTTGCAATCAGCAAACAGCAATCAGCAATCAGCAATCTTGCAATCAGCAATCAGCAATCTTGCAATTTGCAATCTGGCAATCAGCAATCTTGCAATCAGCAATCTTGCAATCAGCAATCTTGCAATCAGCAATCTTGCAATCAGCAATCTTGCAATCAGCAATCTTGCAATCAGCAATCTTGCAATCAGCAATCAGCAATCAGCAATCAGCAATCTTGCAATTAGCAATCTGGCAATCAGCAATCTTTGCAATCAGCAATCTTGCAATCAGCAATCTTGCAATCAGCAATCTTGCAATCAGCAATCTTGCAATCTTGCAATCAGCAATCTTGCAATCAGCAATCTTGCAATCAACAATCTTGCAATCAGCAATCTTGCAATCAGCAATCTTGCAATCAGCAATCTTGCAATCAGCAATCTTGCAATCAGCAATCTTGCAATCAGCAATCTTGCAATCAGCAATCTTGCAATCAGCAATCTTGCAATCAGCAATCTTGCAATCAGCAATCTTGCAATCAGCAATCTTGCAATCAGCAATCTTGAAATCAGCAATCAGCAATCTTGCAATCTTGCAATCAGCAATCTTGCAATCAGCAATCTTGCAATCAGCAATCTTGCAATCAGCAATCTTGCAATCAGCAATCTTGCAATCAGCAATCTTGCAATCAGCAATCTTGCAATCAGCAATCTTGCAATCAGCAATCAGCAATCTTGCAATCAGCAATCTTGCAATCAGCAATCTTGCAATCTTGCAATCAGCAATCTTGCAATCAGCAATCTTGCAATCAGCAATCTTGCAATCAGCAATCTTGCAATCAGCAATCATGCAATCAGCAATCAGCAATCTTGCAATTTGCAATCTGGCAATCAGCAATCTTACAATCAGCAATCTTGCAATCAGCAATCTTGCAATCAGCAATCTTGCAATCAGCAATCTTGCCATCAGCAATCTTGCAATTTGCAATCTGGCAATCAGCAATCTTGCAATCAGCAATCTTGCAATCAGCAATCTTGCAATCAGCAATCTTGCAATCAGCAATCTTGCAATCAGCAATCTTGCAATCAGCAATCTTGCAATCAGCAATCTTGCAATCAGCAATCTTGCAATCAGCAATCAGCAATCTTGCAATTAGCAATCTGGCAATCAGCAATCTTGCAATCAGCAATCTTGCAATCAGCAATCAGCAATCTTGCAATCAGCAATCTTGCAATCTTTCAATCAGCAATCTTGCAATCAGCAATCTTGCAATATTGCAATAAGCAATCTTGCAATCAGAAATCTTGCAATCAGCAATCTTGCAATCAGCAATCTTGCAATCAGCAATCTTGCAATCAGCAATCAGCAATCAGCAATCAGCAATCTTGCAATTAGCAATCTGGCAATCAGCAATCTTTGCAATCAGCAATCTTGCAATCAGCAATCTTGCAATCAGCAATCTTGCAATCAGCAATCTTGCAATCTTGCAATCAGCAATCTTGCAATCAGCAATCTTGCAATCAACAATCTTGCAATCAGCAATCTTGCAATCAGCAATCTTGCAATCAGCAATCTTGCAATCAGCAATCTTGCAATCAGCAATCTTGCAATCAGCAATCTTGCAATCAGCAATCTTGCAATCAGCAATCTTGCAATCAGCAATCTTGCAATTAGCAATCTGGCAATCAGCAATCTTGCAATCAGCAATCTTGCAATCAGCAATCTTGCAATCAGCAATCAGCAATCTTGCAATTTGCAATCTGGCAATCAGCAATCTTGCAATCAGCAATTTTGCAATCAGCAATCTTGCAATCAGCAATCTTGCAATCAGCAATCTTGCAATCAGTAATCTTGCAATTTGCAATCTGGCAATCAGCAATCTTGCAATCAGCAATCTTGCAATCAGCAATTTTGCAATCAGCAATCTTGCAATCAGCAATCAGCAATCTTGCAATCAGCAATCTTGCAATCAGCAATCTTGCAATCAGCAATCTTGCAATCAGCAATCTTGCAATCAGCAATCTTGCAATCAGCAATCTTGCAATCAGCAATCTTGCAATCATCAATCTTGCAATCAGCAATCTTGCAATCAGCAATCTTGCAATCAGCAATCTTGCAATCAGCAATCAGCAATCTTGCAATTAGCAATCTGGCAATCAGCAATCTTGCAATCAGCAATCTTGCAATCAGCAATCTTGCAATCAGCAATCAGCAATCTTGCAATTTGCAATCTGGCAATCAGCAATCTTGCAATCAGCAATCATCAATCTTGCAATCAGCAATCTTGCAATCAGCAATCTTGCAATCAGCAATCTTGCAATCAGCAATCAGCAATCTTGCAATTAGCAATCTGGCAATCAGCAATCTTGCAATCAGCAATCTTGCAATCAGCAATCTTGCAATCAGCAATCTTGCAATCAGCAATCAGCAATCTTGCAATTTGCAATCTGGCAATCAGCAATATTGCAATCAGCAATCTTGCAATCAGCAATCTTGCAATCAGCAATCTTGCAATCAGCAATCGTGCAATCAGCAATCTTGCAATCAGCTATCTTGCAATCAGCAATCATCTATCTTGCAATTTGCAATCTGGCAATCAGCAATCTTGCAATCAGCAATCTTGCAATTTGCAATCTGGCAATCAGCAATCTTGCAATCAGCAATCTTGCAATCAGCAATCTTGCAATCAGCAATCTTGCAATCAGCAATCTTGCAATCAGCAATCTTGCAGTCAGCAATCTTGCAATCAGCAATCTTGCAATCAGCAATCTTGCAATCAGCAATCAGCAATCTTGCAATTAGCAATCTGGCAATCAGCAATCTTGTAATCAGCAATCTTGCAATCAGCAATCTTGCAATCAGCAATCTTGCAATCAGCAATCTTGCAATCAGCAATCTTGCAATCAGCAATCTTGCAATCAGCAATCTTGCAATCAGCAATCATCAATCTTGCAATTTGCAATCTGGCAATCAGCAATCTTGTAATCAGCAATCTTGCAATCAGCAATCTTGCAATCAGCAATCTTGCAATCAGCAATCTTGAAATTAGCAATCAGCAATCTTGCAATCAGCAATCTTGCAATCTTGCAATCAGCAATCTTGCAATCAGCAATCTTGCAATCAGCAATTTTGCAATCAGCAATCTTGCAATCAGCAATCAGCAATCCAGCAATCTTGCAATCAGCAATCTTGCAATCAGCAATCTTGCAATCAGCAATCTTGCAATCAGCAATCTTGCAATCACCAATCTTGCAATCAGCAATCTTGCAATCAGCAATCTTGCAATCAGCAATCTTGCAATCAGCAATCTTGCAATCAGCAATCTTGCAATCAGCAATCTTGCAATCAGCAATCTTGCAATCAGCAATCTTGCAATCAGCAATCTTGCAATCAGCAATCTTGCAATCAGCAATCAGCAATCTAGCAATTAGCAATCTGGCAATCAGCAATCTTGCAATCAGCAATCTTGCAATCAGCAATCTTGCAATCAGCAATCTTGCAATCAGCAATCTTGCAATCAGCAATCTTGAAATTAGCAATCAGCAATCTTGCAATCAGCAATCTTGCAATCTTGCAATCAGCAATCTTGCAATCAGCAATCTTGCAATCAGCAATTTTGCAATCAGCAATCTTGCAATCAGCAATCAGCAATCCAGCAATCTTGCAATCAGCAATCTTGCAATCAGCAATCTTGCAATCAGCAATCTTGCAATCAGCAATCTTGCAATCACCAATCTTGCAATCAGCAATCTTGCAATCAGCAATCTTGCAATCAGCAATCTTGCAATCAGCAATCTTGCAATCAGCAATCTTGCAATCAGCAATCTTGCAATCAGCAATCAGCAATCTAGCAATTAGCAATCTGGCAATCAGCAATCTTGCAATCAGCAATCTTGCAATCAGCAATCTTGCAATCAGCAATCAGCAATCTTGCAATCAGCAATCTTGCAATCAGCAATCTTGCAATCTTGCAATCTTGCAATCTTGCAATCTTGCAATCAGCAATCTTGCAATCAGCAATCTTGCAATCAGCAATCTTGCAATCAGCAATCTTGCAATCAGCAATCTTGCAATCAGCAATCTTGCAATCAGCAATCTTGCAATCAGCAATCTTGCAATCAGCAATCTTGCAATCAGCAATCTTGCAATCAGCAATCAGCAATCTTGCAATCAGCAATCTTGCAATCAGCAATCTTGCAATCAGCAATCTTGCAATCAGCAATCAGCAATCTTGCAATCAGCAATCAGCAATCTTGCAATTTGCAATCTGGCAATCAGCAATCTTGCAATCAGCAATCTTGCAATCAGCAATCTTGCAATCAGCAATCTTGCAATCAGCAATCTTGCAATCAGCAATCTTGCAATCAGCAATCTTGCAATCAGCAATCTTGCAATCAGCAATCTTGCAATCAGCAATCTTGCAATCAGCAATCTTGCAATCAGCAATGAGCAATCTTGCAATTTGCAATCTGGCAATCAGCAATCTTGCAATCAGCAATCTTGCAATCAGCAATCTTGCAATCAGCAATCTTGCAATCAGCAATCTTGCAATCAGCAATCAGCAATCTTGGAATTTGCAATCTGGCAATCAGCAATCTTGCAATCAGCAATCTTGCAATCAGAATCTTGCGATCAGCAATCTTGCAATCAGCAATCTTGCAATCAGCAATCTTGCAATCAGCAATCTTGCAATCAGCAATCTTGCAATCAGCAATCTTGCAATCAGCAATCTTGCAATCAGCAATCTTGCAATCAGCAATCTTGCAATCAGCAATCTTGCAATCAGCAATCTTGCAATCAGCAATCAGCAATCTTTCAATCAGCAATCTTGCAATCAGCAATCTTGCAATCAGCAATCTTGCAATCAGCAATCTTGCAATCAGCAATCTTGCAATCAGCAATCAGCAATCTTGCAATCAGCAATCTTGCAATCAGCAATCTTGCAATCAGCAATCTTGCAATCAGCAATCTTGCAATCAGCAATCTTGCAATCAGCAATCTTGCAATCAGCAATATTGCAATCAGCAATCTTGCAATCAGCAATCTTGCAATCAGCAATCTTGCAATCAGCAATCTTGCAATCAGCAATCTTGCAATCAGCAATCTTGCAATCAGCAATCTTGCAATCAGCAATCTTGCAATCAGCAATCTTGCAATCAGCAATCTTGCAATCAGCAATCTTGCAATCAGCAATATTGCAATCAGCAATCTTGCAATCAGCAATCTTGCAATCAGCAATCTTGCAATCAGCAATCTTGCAATCAGCAATCTTGCAATCAGCAATCTTGCAATCAGCAATCTTGCAATCAGCAATCTTGCAATCAGCAATCTTGCAATCAGCAATATTGCAATCAGCAATCTTGCAATCAGCAATCTTGCAATCAGCAATCTTGAAATCAGCAATCTTGCAATCAGCAATCTTGCAATCAGCAATCTTGCAATCAGCAATCTTGCAATCAGCAATCTTGCAATCAGCAATCTTGCAATCAGCAATCTTGCAATCAGCAATCTTGCAATCAGCAATCTTGCAATCAGCAATCTTGCAATCAGCAATCTTGCAATCAGCAATCTTGCAATCAGCAATCTTGCAATCAGCAATCTTGCAATCAGCAATCTTGCAATCAGCAATCTTGCAATCAGCAATCTTGCAATCAGCAATCTTGCAATCAGCAATCTTGCAATCAGCAATCTTGCAATCAGCAATCTTGCAATCAGCAATCTTGCAATCAGCAATCTTGCAATCAGCAATCTTGCAATCAGCAATCTTGCAATCAGCAATCTTGCAATCAGCAATCTTGCAATCAGCAATCTTGCAATCAGCAATATTGCAATCAGCAATCTTGCAATCAGCAATCTTGCAATCAGCAATCTTGCAATCAGCAATCTTGAAATCAGCAATCTTGCAATCAGCAATCTTGCAATCAGCAATCTTGCAATCAGCAATCTTGCAATCAGCAATCTTGCAATCAGCAATCTTGCAATCAGCAATCTTGCAATCAGCAATCTTGCAATCAGCAATCTTGCAATCAGCAATCTTGCAATCAGCAATCTTGCAATCAGCAATCAGCAATCTTGGAATTTGCAATCTGGCAATCAGCAATCTTGCAATCAGCAATCTTGCAATCAGCAATCTTGCAATCAGCAATCTTGCAATCAGCAATCTTGCAATCAGCAATCTTGCAATCAGCAATCTTGCAATCAGCAATCTTGCAATCAGCAATCTTGCAATCAGCAATCTTGCAATCAGCAATCTTGCAATCAGCAATCTTGCAATCAGCAATCTTGCAATCAGCAATCAACAATCTGGCAATCAGCAATCTTGCAATCAGCAATCTTGCAATCAGCAATCTTGCAATCAGCAATCAGCAATCTTGCAATTAGCAATCTGGCAATCAGCAATCTTGCAATCAGCAATCTTGCAATCAGCAATCTTGCAATCAGCAATCTTGCAATCAGCAATCTTGCAATCAGCAATCTTGCATTCAGCAATCTTGCAATCAGCAATCTTGCAATCAGCAATCTTGCAATCAGCAATCTTGCAATCAGCAATCTTGCAATCAGCAATCTTGCAATCAGCAATCTTGCAATCAGCAATCTTGCAATCAGCAATCTTGCAATCAGCAATCTTGCAATCAGCAATCTTGCAATCAGCAATCTTGCAATCAGCAATCTTGCAATCAGCAATCAGCAATCTTGGAATTTGCAATCTGGCAATCAGCAATCTTGCAATCAGCAATCTTGCAATCAGCAATCTTGCAATCAGCAATCTTGCAATCAGCAATCTTGCAATCAGCAATCTTGCAATCAGCAATCTTGCAATCAGCAATCTTGCAATCAGCAATCTTGCAATCAGCAATCTTGCAATCAGCAATCTTGCAATCAGCAATCTTGCAATCAGCAATCTTGCAATCAGCAATCTTGCAATCAGCAATCTTGCAATCAGCAATCTTGCAATCAGCAATCTTGCAATCAGCAATCTTGCAATCAGCAATCAACAATCTTGCAATCAGCAATCTTGCAATCAGCAATCTTGCAATCAGCAATCAGCAATCTTGCAATTAGCAATCTGGCAATCAGCAATCTTGCAATCAGCAATCTTGCAATCAGCAATCTTGCAATCAGCAATCTTGCATTCAGCAATCTTGCAATCAGCAATCTTGCAATCAGCAATCTTGCAATCAGCAATCTTGCATTCAGCAATCTTGCAATCTTGCAATCAGCAATCTTGCAATCAGCAATCTTGCAATCAGCAATCTTGCAATCAGCAATCTTGCAATCAGCAATCTTGCAATCAGCAATCATCAATCTTGCAATTTGCAATCTGGCAATCAGCAATCTTGCAATCAGCAATCTTGCAATCAGCAATCTTGCAATCAGCAATCTTGCAATCAGCAATCTTGCAATCAGCAATCTTGCAATCAGCAATCTTGCAATCAGCAATCTTGCAATCAGCAATCTTGCAATCAGCAATCTTGCAATCAGCAATCTTGCAATCAGCAATCAGCAATCTTGCAATTAGCAATCTGGCAATCAGCAATCTTGCAATCAGCAATCTTGCAATCAGCAATCATCAATCTTGCAATTTGCAATCTGGCAATCAGCAATCTTGCAATCAGCAATCTTGCAATCAGCAATCTTGCAATCAGCAATCTTGCAGTCAGCAATCTTGCAATCAGCAATCTTGCAATCAGCAATTTTGCAATCAGCATCTTGCAATCAGCAATCTTGCAATCAGCAATCTTGCAATCAGCAATCTTGCAATCAGCAATCTTGAAATCAGCAATCAGCAATCTTGCAATCAGCAATCTTGCAATCAGCAATCTTGCAATCAGCAATCTTGCAATCAGCAATCTTGCAATCAGCAATCTTGCATTCAGCAATCTTGCAATCAGCAATCTTGCAATCAGCAATCTTGCAATCAGCAATCTTGCATTCAGCAATCTTGCAATCAGCAATCTTGCAATCAGCAATCTTGCAATCAGCAATCTTGCAATCAGCAATCTTGCAATCAGCAATCTTGCAATCAGCAATCATCAATCTTGCAATTTGCAATCTGGCAATCAGCAATCTTGCAATCAGCAATCTTGCAATCAGCAATCTTGCAATCAGCAATCTTGCAATCAGCAATCTTGCAATCAGCAATCTTGCAATCAGCAATCTTGCAATCAGCAATCTTGCAATCAGCAATCTTGCAATCAGCAATCTTGCAATCAGCAATCAGCAATCTTGCAATTAGCAATCTGGCTATCAGCAATCTTGCAATCAGCAATCTTGCAGTCAGCAATCTTGCAATCAGCAATCTTGCAATCAGCAATCTTGCAATCAGCAATCTTGCAATCAGCAATCTTGCAATCAGCAATCATCAATCTTGCAATTTGCAATCTGGCAATCAGCAATCTTGCAATCAGCAATCTTGCAATCAGCAATCTTGCAGTCAGCAATCTTGCAATCAGCAATCTTGCAATCAGCAATTTTGCAATCAGCATCTTGCAATCAGCAATCTTGCAATCAGCAATCTTGCAATCAGCAATCTTGAAATCAGCAATCAGCAATCTTGCAATCAGCAATCTTGCAATCTTGCAATCAGCAATCTTGCAATCAGCAATCTTGCAATCAGCAATCTTGCAATCAGCAATCTTGCAATCAGCAATCTTGCAATCAGCAATCTTGCAATCAGCAATCTTGCAATCAGCAATCTTGCAATCAGCAATCTTGCAATCAGCAATCTTGCAATCAGCAATCAGCAATCTTGCAATCAGCAATCTTGCAATCAGCAATCTTGCAATCAGCAATCTTGCAATCAGCAATCTTGCAATCAGCAATCTTGCAATCAGCAATCAGCAATCTTGCAATTAGCAATCTGGCAATCAGCAATCTTGCAATCAGCAATCTTGCAATCAGCAATCTTGCAATCAGCATTCAGCAATCTTGCAATTTGCAATCTTGCAATCAGCAATCTTGCAATCAGCAATCTTGCAATCAGCAATCTTGCAATCAGCAATCTTGCAATCAGCAATATTGCAATCAGCAATCTTGCAATCAGCAATCATCAATCTTGCAATTTGCAATCTGGCAATCAGCAATCTTGCAATCAGCAATCTTGCAATCAGCAATCTTGCAATCAGCAATCTTGCAATCAGCAATCTTGCAATCAGCAATCTTGATATCAGCAATCTTGCAATCAGCAATCTTGCAATCAGCAATCTTCCAATCAGCAATCTTGCAATCAGCAATCTTGCAATCAGCAATCTTGCAATCAGCAATCTTGCAGTCAGCAATCTTGCAATCAGCAATCTTGCAATCAGCAATTTTGCAATCAGCAATCTTGCAATCATTAATCTTGCAATCAGCAATCTTGCAATCAGCAATCTTGCAATCAGCAATCTTGAAATCAGCAATCTTGCAATCAGCAATCTTGCAATCTTGCTATCAGCAATCTTGCAATCAGCAATCTTGCAATCAGCAATCTTGCAATCAGCAATCTTGCAATCAGCAATCTTGCAATCAGCAATCTTGCAATCAGCAATCTTGCAATCAGCAATCTTGCAATCAGCAATCTTGCAATCAGCAATCAGCAATCTTGCAATCAGCAATCAGCAATCTTGCAATCAGCAATCTTGCAATCAGCGATCTTGCAATCAGCAATCTTGCAATCAGCAATCTTGCAATCAGCAATCAGCAATCTTGCAATCAGCAATCAGCAATCTTGCAATTTGCAATCTGGCAATCAGCAATCTTGCAATCAGCAATCTTGCAATCAGCAATCTTGCAATCAGCAATCTTGCAATCAGCAATCTTGCAATCAGCAATCTTGCAATCAACAATCTTGCAATCAGCAATCTTGCAATCAGCAATCTTGCAATCAGCAATCTTGCACTCAGCAATCAGCAATCTTGCAATTAGCAATCTGGCAATCAGCAATCTTGCAATCAGCAATCTTGCAATCAGCATTCAGCAATCTTGCAATTTGCAATCTTGCAATCAGCAATCTTGCAATCAGCAATCTTGCAATCAGCAATCATCAATCTTGCAATTTGCAATCTGGCAATCAGCAATCTTGTAATCAGCAATCTTGCAATCAGCAATCTTCCAATCAGCAATCTTGCAATCAGCAATCTTGCAATCAGCAATCTTGCAACCAGCAATCAACAATCTTGCAATTTGCAATCTGGCAATCTGGCAATCTTGCAATCAGCAAACTTGCAATCAGCAATCAGCAATCTTGCAATTAGCAATCTGGCAATCAGCAATCTTGCAATCAGCAATCTTGCAATCAGCAATCATCAATCTTGCAATTTGCAATCTGGCAATCAGCAATCTTGCAATCAGCAATCTTGCAATCAGCAATCTTGCAATCAGCAATCTTGCAATCAGCAATCTTGCACTCAGCAATCAGCAATCTTGCAATTAGCAATCTGGCAATCAGCAATCTTGCAATCAGCAATCTTGCAATCAGCATTCAGCAATCTTGCAATTTGCAATCTTGCAATCAGCAATCTTGCAATCAGCAATCTTGCAATCAGCAATCTTGCAATCAGCAATCATCAATCTTGCAATTTGCAATCTGGCAATCAGCAATCTTGTAATCAGCAATCTTGCAATCAGCAATCTTGCAATCAGCAATCTTGCAATCAGCAATCTTGCAATCAGCAATCTTGCAATCAGCAATCTTGCAATCAGCAATCTTGCAATCAGCAATCTTGCAATCAGCAATCAGCAATCTTGCAATCAGCAATCTTGCAATCAGCAATCTTGCAATCTTGCAATCAGCAATCTTGCAATCAGCAATCTTGCAATCAGCAATCTTGCAATCAGCAATCTTGCAATCAGCAATCTTGCAACCAGCAATCAACAATCTTGCAATTTGCAATCTGGCAATCTGGCAATCTTGCAATCAGCAAACTTGCAATCAGCAATCAGCAATCTTGCAATTAGCAATCTGGCAATCAGCAATCTTGCAATCAGCAATCTTGCAATCAGCAATCTTGCAATCAGCAATCATCAATCTTACAATTTGCAATCTGGCAATCAGCAATCTTGCAATCAGCAATCTTGCAAACAGCAATCTTGCAATCAGCAATCTTGCAATCAGCAATCTTGAAATCAGCAATCAGCAATCTTGCAATCAGCAATCTTGCAATCAGCAATCATGCAATCAGCAATCAGCAATCTTGCAATCAGCAATCTTGCAATCAGCAATCTTGCAATCAGCAATCTTGCAATCAGCAATCTTGCAATCAGCAATCTTGCAATCAGCAATCTTGCAATCAGCAATCTTGCAATCAGCAATCTTGCAATCAGCAATCTTGCAATCTTGCAATCAGCAATCTTGCAATCAGCAATCTTGCAATCAGTAATCAGCAATCTTGCAATCAGCAATCTTGAATCAGCAATCTTGCAATCAGCAATCTCGCAATCAGAAATCTTGCAATCAGCAATCTTGCAATCAGCAATCAGCAATCTTGCAATTTGCAATCTGGCAATCAGCAATCTTACAATCAGCAATCTTACAATCAGCAATCTTGCAATCAGCAATCTTGCAATCAGCAATCTTGCAATCAGCAATCTTGCCATCAGCAATCTTGCAATTTGCAATCTGGCAATCAGCAATCTTGCAATCAGCAATCTTGCAATCAGCAATCTTGCAATCAGCAATCTTGCAATCAGCAATCTTGAAATCAGCAATCTTGCAATCAGCAATCTTGCAATCAGCAATCTTGCAATCAGCAATCTTGCAATCAGCAATCTTGCAATCAGCAATATTGCAATCAGCAATCTTGCAATCAGCAATCTTGCAATCAGCAATCTTGCAATCAGCAATCTTGCAATCAGCAATCTTGAAATCAGCAATCTTGCAATCAGCAATCTTGCAATCAGCAATCTTGCAATCAGCAATCTTGCAATCAGCAATCTTGCAATCAGCAATCTTGCAATCAGCAATCTTGCAATCAGCAATCTTGCAATCAGCAATCTTGCAATCAGCAATCTTGCAATCAGCAATCTTGCAATCAGCAATCTTGCAATCAGCAATCTTGCAATCAGCAATCTTGCAATCACCAATCTTGCAATCAGCAATCAGCAACCTTGGAATTTGCAATCTGGCAATCAGCAATCTTGCAATCAGCAATCTTGCAATCAGCAATCTTGCATTCAGCAATCTTGCAATCAGCAATCTTGCAATCAGCAATCTTGCAATCAGCAATCTTGCAATCAGCAATCTTGCAATCAGCAATCTTGCAATCAGCAATCTTGCAATCAGCAATCTTGCAATCAGCAATCTTGCAATCAGCAATCTTGCAATCAGCAATCTTGCAATCAGCAATCTTGCAATCAGCAATCTTGCAATCAGCAATCAGCAATCTTGCAATCAGCAATCTTGCAATCAGCAATCTTGCAATCAGCAATCTTGCAATCAGCAATCTTGCAATCAGCAATCTTGCAATCAGCAATCTTGCAATCAGCAATCAGCAATCTTGCAATTAGCAATCTGGCAATCAGCAATCTTGCAATCAGCAATCTTGCAATCAGCAATCTTGCAATCAGCAATCTTGCAATCAGCAATTTTGCAATCAGCAATCAGCAATCTTGCAATTAGCAATCTGGCAATCAGCAATCTTGCAATCAGCAATCTTGCAATCAGCAATCTTGCAATCAGCAATCTTGCAATCAGCAATCTTGCAATCAGCAATCTTGCAATCAGCAATCTTGCAATCAGCAATCTTGCAATCAGCAATCTTGAAATCAGCAATCTTGCAATCAGCAATCTTGCAATCAGCAATCTTGCAATCAGCAATCTTGCAATCAGCAATCTTGCAATCAGCAATCTTGCAATCAGCAATCTTGCAATCAGCAATCTTGCAATCAGCAATCTTGAAATCAGCAATCTTGCAATCAGCAATCTTGCAATCAGCAATCAGCAATCTTGCAATTAGCAATCTGGCAATCAGCAATCTTGCAATCAGCAATCTTGCAATCAGCAATCTTGCAATCAGCAATCTTGCAATCAGCAATCTTGCAATCAGCAATCATCAATCTTGCAATTTGCAATCTGGCAATCAGCAATCTTGCAATCAGCAATCTTGCAATCAGCAATCTTGCAATCAGCAATCTTGCAGTCAGCAATCTTGCAATCAGCAATCTTGCAATCAGCAATCTTGCAATCAGCAATCTTGCAATCAGCAATCTTGCAATCAGCAATCTTGCAATCAGCAATCTTGCAATCAGCAATCTTGCAATCAGCAATCTTGCAATCAGCAATCAGCAATCTTGCAATCAGCAATCTTGCAATCAGCAATCTTACAATCAGCAATCTTGCAATCAGCAATCTTACAATCAGCAATCTTGCAATCAGCAATCTTGCAATCAGCAATCAGCAATCTTGCAATCAGCAATCTTGCAATCAGCAATCTTGCAATCAGCAATCTTGCAATCAGCAATCTTGCAATCAGCAATCTTGCAATCAGCAATCTTGCAATCAGCAATCTTGAAATCAGCAATCTTGCAATCAGCAATCTTGCAATCTTGCTATCAGCAATCTTGCAATCAGCAATCTTGCAATCAGCAATCTTGCAATCAGCAATCTTGCAATCAGCAATCTTGTAATCAGCAATCTTGCAATCAGCAATCTTGCAATCAGCAATCTTGCAATCAGCAATCTTGCAATCAGCAATCAGCAATCTTGCAATCAGCAATCAGCAATCTTGCAATCAGCAATCTTGCAATCAGCAATCTTGCAATCAGCAATCTTGCAATCAGCAATCTTGCAATCAGCAATCAGCAATCTTGCAATCAGAAATCAGCAATCTTGCAATTTGCAATCTGGCAATCAGCAATCTTGCAATCAGCAATCTTGCAATCAGCAATCTTGCAATCAGCAATCTTGCAATCAGCAATCTTGCAATCAGCAATCTTGCAATCAACAATCTTGCAATCAGCAATCTTGCAATCAGCAATCTTGCAATCAGCAATCTTGCAATCAGCAATCTTGCAATCAGCAATCTTGCACTCAGCAATCAGCAATCTTGCAATTAGCAATCTGGCAATCAGCAATCTTGCAATGAGCATTCAGCAATCTTGCAATTTGCAATCTTGCAATCAGCAATCTTGCAATCAGCAATCTTGCAATCAGCAATCTTGCAATCAGCAATCTTGCAATCAGCAATCATCAATCTTGCAATTTGCAATCTGGCAATCAGCAATCTTGTAATCAGCAATCTTGCAATCAGCAATCTTGCAATCAGCAATCTTGCAATCAGCAATCTTGCAATCAGCAATCTTGCAATCAGCAATCAGCAATCTTGCAATCAGCAATCTTGCAATCAGTAATCTTGCAATCTTGCAATCAGCAATCTTGCAATCAGCAATCTTGCAATCAGCAATCTTGCAATCAGCAATCTTGCAATCAGAAATCTTGCAACCAGCAATCAACAATCTTGCAATTTGCAATCTGGCAATCTGGCAATCTGGCAATCTGGCAATCTTGCAATCAGCAAACTTGCAATCAGCAATCAGCAATCTTGCAATTAGCAATCTGGCTATCAGCAATCTTGCAATCAGCAATCTTGCAATCAGCAATCTTGCAATCAGCAATCTTGCAATCAGCAATCTTGCAATCAGCAATCATCAATCTTGCAATTTGCAATCTGGCAATCAGCAATCTTGCAATCAGCAATCTTGCAATCAGCAATCTTGCAATCAGCAATCTTGCAATCAGCAATCTTGCAATCAGCAATCTTGCAATCAGCAATCTTGCAATCAGCAATCTTGCAATCAGCAATCTTGAAATCAGCAATCAGCAATCTTGCAATCAGCAATCTTGCAATCTTGCAATCAGCAATCTTGCAGTCAGCAATCTTGCAATCAGCAATCTTGCAATCAGCAATCTTGCAATCAGCAATCTTGCAATCAGCAATCTTGCAATCAGCAATCTTGCAATCAGCAATCTTGCAATCAGCAATCTTGCAATCAGCAATCTTGCAATCTTGCAATCAGCAATCTTGCAATCAGCAATCTTGCAATCAGCAATCTTGCAATCAGTAATCAGCAATCTTGCAATCAGCAATCTTGAATCAGCAATCTTGCAATCAGCAATCTTGCAATCAGCAATCTTGCAATCAGCAATCAGCAATCTTGCAATTTGCAATCTGGCAATCAGCAATCTTACAATCAGCAATCTTGCAATCAGCAATCTTGCAATCAGCAATCTTGCAATCAGCAATCTTGCCATCAGCAATCTTGCAATTTGCAATCTGGCAATCAGCAATCTTGCAATCAGCAATCTTGCAATCAGCAATCTTGCAATCAGCAATCTTGCAATCAGCAATCTTGCAATCAGCAATCTTGCAATCAGCAATCTTGCAATCAGCAATCTTGCAATCAGCAATCTTGCAATCAGCAATCTTGCAATCAGCAATCTTGCAATCAGCAATCTTGCAATCTTGCAATCAGCAATCTTGTAATCAGCAATCTTGCAATCAGCAATCTTGCAATCAGCAATCTTGCAATCAGCAATCAGCAATTTTGCAATCAGCAATTTTGCAATCAGCAATCTTGCAATCAGCAATCTTGCAATCAGCAATCTTGCAATCAGCAATCTTGCAATCAGCAATCTTGCAATCTTGCAATCAGCAATCTTGTAATCAGCAATCTTGCAATCAGCAATCTTGCAATCAGCAATCTTGCAATCAGCAATCTTGCAATCAGCAATCTTGCAATCAGCAATCAGCAATCTTGCAATTAGCAATCTGGCAATCAGCAATCTTGCAATCAGCAATCTTGCAATCAGCAATCTTGCAATCAGCAATCTTGCAATCAGCAATCTTGCAATCAGCAATCTTGCAATCAGCAATCAGCAATCTTGCAATCAGCAATCAGCAATCAGCAATCTTGCAATTTGCAATCTGGCAATCAGCAATCTTGCAATCAGCAATCTTGCAATCAGCAATCTTGCAATCAGTAATCAGCAATCTTGCAATCAGCAATCTTGAATCAGCAATCTTGCAATCAGCAATCTTGCAATCAGCAATCTTGCAATCAGCAATCAGCAATCTTGCAATTTGCAATCTGGCAATCAGCAATCTTACAATCAGCAATCTTGCAATCAGCAATCTTGCAATCAGCAATCTTGCAATCAGCAATCTTGCCATCAGCAATCTTGCAATTTGCAATCTGGCAATCAGCAATCTTGCAATCAGCAATCTTGCAATCAGCAATCTTGCAATCAGCAATCTTGCAATCAGCAATCTTGCAATCAGCAATCTTGCAATCAGCAATCTTGCAATCAGCAATCTTGCAATCAGCAATCTTGCAATCAGCAATCTTGCAATCAGCAATCTTGCAATCTTGCAATCAGCAATCTTGTAATCAGCAATCTTGCAATCAGCAATCTTGCAATCAGCAATCTTGCAATCAGCAATCTTGCAATCAGCAATCTTGCAATCAGCAATCAGCAATCTTGCAATTAGCAATCTGGCAATCAGCAATCTTGCAATCAGCAATCTTGCAATCAGCAATCTTGCAATCAGCAATCTTGCAATCAGCAATCAGCAATCTTGCAATTTGCAATCTGGCAATCAGCAATCTTGCAATCAGCAATCTTGCAATCAGCATTCTTGCAATCAGCAATCTTGCAATCAGCAATCTTGCAATCAGCAATCTTGCAATCAGCAATTTTGCAATCAGCAATCTTGCAATCAGCAATCTTGCAATCAGCAATCTTGCAATCAGCAATCTTGCAATCTTGCTATCAGCAATCTTGCAATCAGAAATCTTGCAATCAGCAATCTTGCAATCAGCAATCTTGCAATCAGCAATCTTGCAATCAGCAATCTTGCAATCAGCAATCTTGCAATCAGCAATCTTGCAATCAGCAATCATCAATCTTGCAATTTGCAATCTGGCAATCAGCAATCTTGCAATCAGCAATCTTGCAATCAGCAATCTTGCAATCAGCAATCTTGCAGTCAGCAATCTTGCAATCAGCAATCTTGCAATCAGCAATCTTGCAATCAGCAATCTTGCAATCAGCAATCTTGCAATCAGCAATCTTGCAATCAGCAATCTTGCAATCAGCAATCAGCAATCTTGCAATCAGCAATCTTGCAATCAGCAATCTTGCAATCAGCAATCTTGCAATCAGCAATCTTGCAATCAGCAATCTTGCAATCAGCAATCTTGCAATCAGCAATCTTGCAATCAGCAATCAGCAATCTTGCAATCAGCAATCTTGCAATCAGCAATCTTGCAATCAGCAATCTTGCAATCAGCAATCAGCAATCTTGCAATCAGCAATCTTGAAATCAGCAATCTTGCAATCAGCAATCTTGCAATCTTGCTATCAGCAATCTTGCAATCAGCAATCTTGCAATCAGCAATCTTGCAATCAGCAATCTTGCAATCAGCAATCTTGCAATCAGCAATCTTGCAATCAGCAATCTTGCAATCAGCAATCTTGCAATCAGCAATCTTGCAATCAGCAATCAGCAATCTTGCAATCAGCAATCAGCAATCTTGCAATCAGCAATCTTGCAATCAGCAATCTTGCAATCAGCAATCTTGCAATCAGCAATCAGCAATCTTGCAATCAGCAATCAGCAATCTTGCAATTTGCAATCTGGCAATCAGCAATCTTGCAATCAGCAATCTTGCAATCAGCAATCTTGCAATCAGCAATCTTGCAATCAGCAATCTTGCAATCAACAATCTTGCAATCAGCAATCTTGCAATCAGCAATCTTGCAATCAGCAATCTTGCAATCAGCAATCTTGCAATCAGCAATCTTGCAATCAGCAATCTTGCAATCAGCAATCTTGCAATCAGCAATCTTGCACTCAGCAATCTTGCACTCAGCAATCAGCAATCTTGCAATTACCAATCTGGCAATCAGCAATCTTGCAATCAGCATTCAGCAATCTTGCAATTTGCAATCTTGCAATCAGCAATCTTGCAATCAGCAATCTTGCAATTAGCAATCTTGCAATCAGCAATCTTGCAATCAGCAATCATCAATCTTGCAATTTGCAATCTGGCAATCAGCAATCTTGTAATCAGCAATCTTGCAATCAGCAATCTTGCAATCAGCAATCTTGCAATCAGCAATCTTGCAATCAGCAATCTTGCAATCAGCAATCTTGCAATCAGCAATCAGCAATCTTGCAATCAGCAATCTTGCAATCAGTAATCTTGCAATCTTGCAATCAGCAATCTTGCAATCAGCAATCTTGCAATCAGAAATCTTGCAACCAGCAATCAACAATCTTGCAATTTGCAATCTGGCAATCTGGCAATCTGGCAATCTTGCAATCAGCAAACTTGCAATCAGCAATCAGCAATCTTGCAATTAGCAATCTGGCTATCAGCAATCTTGCAATCAGCAATCTTGCAATCAGCAATCTTGCAATCAGCAATCATCAATCTTGCAATTTGCAATCTGGCAATCAGCAATCTTGCAATCAGCAATCTTGCAATCAGCAATCTTGCAATCAGCAATCTTGCAATCAGCAATCTTGCAATCAGCAATCTTGCAATCAGCAATCTTGCAATCAGCAATCTTGCAATCAGCAATCTTGAAATCAGCAATCTTGAAATCAGCAATCAGCAATCTTGCAATCTTGCAATCAGCAATCTTGCAGTCAGCAATCTTGCAATCAGCAATCTTGCAATCAGCAATCTTGCAATCAGCAATCTTGCAATCAGCAATCTTGCAATCAGCAATCTTGCAATCAGCAATCTTGCAATCAGCAATCTTGCAATCAGCAATCTTGCAATCAGCAATCTTGCAATCAGCAATCTTGCAATCTTGCAATCAGCAATCTTGCAATCAGCAATCTTGCAATCAGCAATCTTGCAATCAGTAATCAGCAATCTTGCAATCAGCAATCTTGAATCAGCAATCTTGCAATCAGCAATCTTGCAATCAGCAATCTTGCAATCAGCAATCTTGCAATCAGCAATCAGCAATCTTGCAATTTGCAATCTGGCAATCAGCAATCTTACAATCAGCAATCTTGCAATCAGCAATCTTGCAATCAGCAATCTTGCAATCAGCAATCTTGCCATCAGCAATCTTGCAATTTGCAATCTGGCAATCAGCAATCTTGCAATCAGCAATCTTGCAATCAGCAATCTTGCAATCAGCAATCTTGCAATCAGCAATCTTGCAATCAGCAATCTTGCAATCAGCAATCTTGCAATCAGCAATCTTGCAATCAGCAATCTTGCAATCAGCAATCTTGCAATCAGCAATCTTGCAATCAGCAATCTTGCAATCTTGCAATCAGCAATCTTGTAATCAGCAATCTTGCAATCAGCAATCTTGCAATCAGCAATCTTGCAATCAGCAATCAGCAATTTTGCAATCAGCAATTTTGCAATCAGCAATCTTGCAATCAGCAATCTTGCAATCAGCAATCTTGCAATCAGAAATCTTGCAATCAGCAATCTTGCAATCAGCAATCTTGCAATCAGCAATCGTGCAATCAGCAATCTTGCAATCAGCAATCAGCAATCTTGCAATTAGCAATCTGGCAATCAGCAATCTTGCAATCAGCAATCTTGCAATCAGCAATCTTGCAATCAGCAATCTTGCAATCAGCAATCAGCAATCTTGCAATTTGCAATCTGGCAATCAGCAATCTTGCAATCAGCAATCTTGCAATCAGCATTCTTGCAATCAGCAATCTTGCAATCAGCAATCTTGCAATCAGCAATCTTGCAATCAGCAATTTTGCAATCAGCAATCTTGCAATCAGCAATCTTGCAATC
This sequence comes from Nineta flava, assembly GCA_963920215.1. NCBI lineage: Eukaryota > Metazoa > Arthropoda > Insecta > Neuroptera > Chrysopidae > Nineta > Nineta flava. The sequence goes on along the minus strand of OY986043.1, from coordinate 336,323 downwards.
AGCAATCTTGCAATCTTGCTATCAGCAATCTTGCAATCAGCAATCTTGCAATCAGCAATCTTGCAATCAGCAATCTTGCAATCAGCAATCTTGCAATCAGCAATCTTGCAATCAGCAATCTGGCAATCAGCAATCTTGCAATCAGCAATCTTGCAATCAGCAATCAGCAATCTTGCAATCAGCAATCTTTGCAATCAGCAATCTTGCAATCAGCAATCAGCAATCTTGCAATCAGCAATCTTGCAATCAGCAATCTTGCAATCAGCAATCTTGCAATCAGCAATCTTGCAATCAGCAATCTTGCAATCAGCAATCTTGCAATCAGCAATCTTGCAATCAGCAATCTTGCAATCAGCAATCTTGCAATCAGCAATCTTGCAATCAGCAATATTGCAATCAGCAATCTTGCAATCAGCAATCTTGCAATCAGCAATCTTGCAATCAGCAATCTTGCAATCAGCAATCTTGCAATCAGCAATCAGCAATCTTGCAATTAGCAATCTGTCAATCAGCAATCTGGCAATCAGCAATCTTGCAATCAGCAATCTTGCAATCAGCAATCTTGCAATCAGCAATCTTGCAATCAGCAATCTTGCAATCAGCAATCTTGCAATCAGCAATCTTGCAATCAGCAATCTTGCAATCAGCAATCTTGCAATCAGCAATATTGCAATCAGCAATCTTGCAATCAGCAATCTTGAAATCAGCAATCTTGCAATCAGCAATCTTGCAATCAGCAATCTTGCAATCAGCAATCTTGCAATCAGCAATCTTGCAATCAGCAATCTTGCAATCAGCAATCTTGCAATCAGCAATCTTGCAATCAGCAATCTTGCAATCAGCAATCTTGCAATCAGCAATCTTGCAATCAGCAATCTTGCAATCAGCAATCTTGCAATCAGCAATCTTGCAATCAGCAATCTTGCAATCAGCAATCTTGCAATCTGCAATCTTGCAATCAGCAATCTTGCAATCAGCAATCAGCAATCTTGGAATTTGCAATCTGGCAATCAGCAATCTTGCAATCAGCAATCTTGCAATCAGCAATCTTGCAATCAGCAATCTTGCAATCAGCAATCTTGCAATCAGCAATCTTGCAATCAGCAATCTTGCAATCAGCAATCTTGCAATCAGCAATCATCAATCTTGCAATTTGCAATCTGGCAATCAGCAATCTTGTAATCAGCAATCTTGCAATCAGCAATCTTGCAATCAGCAATCTTGCAATCAGCAATCTTGCAATCAGCAATCTTGCAATCAGCAATCTTGCAATCAGCAATCTTGCAGTCAGCAATCTTGCAATCAGCAATCTTGCAATCAGCAATTTTGCAATCAGCAATCTTGCAATCAGCAATCTTGCAATCAGCAATCTTGAAATCAGCAATCAGCAATCTTGCAATCAGCAATCTTGCAATCTTGCAATCAGCAATCTTGCAATCAGCAATCTTGCAATCAGCAATTTTGCAATCAGCAATCTTGCAATCAGCAATCTTGCAATCAGCAATCTTGAAATCAGCAATCTTGAAATCAGCAATCAGCAATCTTGCAATCAGCAATCTTGCAATCTTGCAATCAGCAATCTTGCAATCAGCAATCTTGCAATCAGCAATCTTGCAATCAGCAATCTTGCAATCAGCAATCTTGCAATCAGCAATCTTTCAATCAGCAATCTTGCAATCAGCAATCTTGCAATCTTGCAATCAGCAATCTTGCAATCTTGCAATCAGCAATCTTGCAATCAGCAATCTTGCAATCAGCAATCTTGCAATCAGCAATCTTGCAATCTTTCAATCTTTCAATCAGCAATCTTGCAATCAGCAATCTTGCAATCAGCAATCTTGCAATCAGCAATCAGCAATCTTGCAATCAGCAATCTTGCAATCAGCAATCTTGCAATCAGCAATCTTGCAATCTTGCAATCAGCAATCTTGCAATCAGCAATCTTGCAATCAGCAATCTGGCAATCAGCAATCTTGCAGTCAGCAATCTTGCAATCAGCAATTTTGCAATCAGCATCTTGCAATCAGCAATCTTGCAATCAGCAATCTTGCAATCAACAATCTTGAAATCAGCAATCAGCAATCTTGCAATCAGCAATCTTGCAATCTTGCAATCAGCAATCTTGCAATCAGCAATCTTGCAATCAGCAATCTTGCAATCAGCAATCTTGCAATCAGCAATCTTGCAATCAGCAATCTTGCAATCAGCAATCTTGCAATCAGCAATCAGCAATCTTGCAATCAGCAATCAGCAATCTTGCAATTTGCAATCTGGCAATCAGCAATCTTGCAATCAGCAATCTTGCAATCAGCAATCTTGCAATCAGCAATCTTGCAATCAGCAATCTTGCAATCAGCAATCTTCCAATCAGCAATCTTGCAATCAGCAATCTTGCAATCAGCAATCTTGCAATCAGCAATCTTGCAATCAGCAATCAGCAATCTTGCAATTAGCAATCTGGCAATCAGCAATCTTGCAATCAGCAATCTTGCAATCAGCAATCTTGCAATCAGCATTCAGCAATCTTGCAATTTGCAATCTTGCAATCAGCATACTTGCAATCAGCAATCTTGCAATCAGCAATCTTGCAATCAGCAATCAGCAATCTTGCAATTTGCAATCTGGCAATCAGCAATCTTGCAATCAGCAATCTAGCAATAAGCAATCTTGCAATCAGCAATCTTGCAATCAGCAATCTTGCAATCAGCAATCTTGCAATCAGCAATCTTGCAATCAGCAATCTTGCAATCAGCAATCTTGCAATCAGCAATCTTGCAATCAGCAATCTTGCAATCAGCAATCTTGCAATCAGCAATCTTTCAATCAGCAATCTTGCAATCAGCAATCTTGCAATCTTGCAATCAGCAATCTTGCAATCTTGCAATCAGCAATCTTGCAATCAGCAATCTTGCAATCAGTAATCTTGCAATCAGCAATCTTGCAATCAGCAATCTTGCAATCAGCAATCTTGCAATCAGCAATCTTGCAATCAGCAATCTTGCAATCAGCAATCTTGCAATCAGCAATCTTGCAATCAGCAATCTTGCAATCAGCAATCTTGCAATCAGCAATCTTGCAATCAGCAATCTTGCAATCAGCAATCTTGCAATTTGCAATCTTGCAATCAGCAATCAGCAATCAGCAATCTTGCAATCAGCAATCAGCAATCTTGCAATTTGCAATCTGGCAATCAGCAATCTTGCAATCAGCAATCTTGCAATCAGCAATCTTGCAATCAGCAATCTTGCAATCAGCAATCTTGCAATCAGCAATCAGCAATCAGGCAATCAGCAATCTTGCAATCAGCAATCTTGCAATCAGCAATCTTGCAATCAGCAATCTTGCAATCAGCAATCTTGCAGTCAGCAATCTTGCAATCAGCAATCTTGCAATCAGCAATTTTGCAATCAGCAATCTTGCAATCAGCAATCTTGCAATCAGCAATCTTGCAATCAGCAATCTTGCAATCAGCAATCTTGCAATCAGCAATCTTGCAATCAGCAATCTTGCAATCAGCAATCTTTCAATCAGCAATCTTGCAATCAGCAATCTTGCAATCTTGCAATCAACAATCTTGCAATCTTGCAATCAGCAATCTTGCAATCAGCAATCTTGCAATCAGCAATCTTGCAATCAGCAATCTTGCAATCTTTCAATCAGCAATCTTGCAATCAGCAATCTTGCAATCAGCAATCTTGCAATCAGCAATCTTGCAATCAGCAATCTTGCAATCTTGCAATCAGCAATCTTGCAATCAGCAATCTTGCAATCAGCAATCTTGCAATCAGCAATCTTGCAATCAGCAATCAGCAATCTTGCAATTTGCAATCTGGCAATCAGCAATCTTACAATCAGCAATCTTGCAATCAGCAATCTTGCAATCAGCAATCTTGCAATCAGCAATCTTGCAATCAGCAATCTTGCCATCAGCAATCTTGCAATTTGCAATCTGGCAATCAGCAATCTTGCAATCAGCAATCTTGCAATCAGCAATCTTGCAATCAGCAATCTTGCAATCAGCAATATTGCAATCAGCAATCTTGCAATCAGCAATCTTGCAATCAGCAATCTTGAAATCAGCAATCTTGCAATCAGCAATCTTGCAATCAGCAATCTTGAAATCAGCAATCTTGCAATCAGCAATCAGCAACCTTGCAATTAGCAATCTGGCAATCAGCAATCTTGCAATCAGCAATCTTGCAATCAGCAATCTTGCAATCAGCAATCTTGCAATCAGCAATCTTGCAATCAGCAATCAGCAACCTTGCAATTAGCAATCTGGCAATCAGCAATCTTGCAATCAGCAATCTTGCAATCAGCAATCTTGCAATCAGCAATATTGCAATCAGCAATCTTGCAATCAGCAATCTTGCAATCAGCAATCTTGAAATCAGCAATCTTGCAATCAGCAATCTTGCAATCAGCAATCTTGCAATCAGCAATCTTGCAATCAGCAATCTTGCAATCAGCAATCTTGCAATCAGCAATCTTGCAATCAGCAATCTTGCAATCAGCAATCTTGCAATCAGCAATCTTGCAATCAGCAATCTTGCAATCAGGAATCTTGCAATCAGCAATCTTGCAATCAGCAATCAGCAATCTTGCAATTAGCAATCTGGCAATCAGCAATCTTGCAATCAGCAATCTTGCAATCAGCAATCATCAATCTTGCAATTTGCAATCTGGCAATCAGCAATCTTGCAATCAGCAATCTTGCAATCAGCAATCTTGCAGTCAGCAATCTTGCAATCAGCAATCTTGCAATCAGCAATCTTGCAATCAGCAATCTTGCAATCAGCAATCTTGCAATCAGCAATCTTGCAATCAGCAATCTTGCAATCAGCAATCTTGCAATCAGCAATCTTGCAATCAGCAATCTTGCAATCAGCAATCTTGCAATCAGCAATCTTGCAATCAGCAATCAGCAATCTTGCAATCAGCAATCTTGCAATCAGCAATCTTGCAATCAGCAATCTTACAATCAGCAATCTTGCAATCAGCAATCTTGCAATCAGCAATCTTGCAATCAGCAATCTTGCAATCAGCAATCAGCAATCTTGCAATCAGCAATCTTGCAATCAGCAATCTTGCAATCAGCAATCTTGCAATCAGCAATCTTGCAATCAGCAATCTTGCAATCAGCAATCTTGAAATCAGCAATCTTGCAATCAGCAATCTTGCAATCTTGCTATCAGCAATCTTGCAATCAGCAATCTTGCGATCAGCAATCTTGCAATCAGCAATCTTGCAATCAGCAATCTTGCAATCAGCAATCTTGCAATCAGCAATCTTGCAATCAGCAATCTTGCAATCAGCAATCTTGCAATCAGCAATCTTGCAATCAGCAATCTTGCAATCAGCAATCTTGCAATCAGCAATCTTGCAATCAGCAATCAGCAATCTTGCAATCAGCAATCAGCAATCTTGCAATCAGCAATCTTGCAATCAGCAATCTTGCAATCAGCAATCAGCAATCTTGCAATCAGCAATCAGCAATCTTGCAATTTGTTATCTGGCAATCAGCAATCTTGCAATCAGCAATCTTGCAATCAGCAATCTTGCAATCAGCAATCTTGCAATCAGCAATCTTGCAATCAGCAATCTTGCAATCAGCAATCTTGCAATCAGCAATCTTGCAATCAGCAATCTTGCAATCAGCAATCTTGCAATCAACAATCTTGCAATCAGCAATCTTGCAATCAGCAATCTTGCAATCAGCAATCTTGCAATCAGAAATCTTGCAATCAGCAATCTTGCAATCAGCAATCTTGCACTCAGCAATCAGCAATCTTGCAATTAGCAATCTGGCAATCAGCAATCTTGCAATCGGCAATCTTGCAATCAGCATTCAGCAATCTTGCAATTTGCAATCTGGCAATCAGCAATCTTGCAATCAGCAATCTTGCAATCAGCAATCATCAATCTTGCAATTTGCAATCTGGCAATCAGCAATCTTGTAATCAGCAATCTTGCAATCAGCAATCTTGCAATCAGCAATCTTGCAATCAGCAATCTTGCAATCAGCAATCTTGCAATCAGCAATCTTGCAATCAGCAATCAGCAATCTTGCAATCAGCAATCTTGCAATCAGTAATCTTGCAATCTTGCAATCAGCAATCTTGCAATCAGCAATCTTGCAATCAGCAATCTTGCAATCAGAAATCTTGCAACCAGCAATCAACAATCTTGCAATTTGCAATCTGGCAATCTGGCAATCTGGCAATCTTGCAATCAGCAAACTTGCAATCAGCAATCAGCAATCTTGCAATTAGCAATCTGGCTATCAGCAATCTTGCAATCAGCAATCTTGCAATCAGCAAACTTGCAATCAGCAATCAGCAATCTTGCAATTAGCAATCTGGCTATCAGCAATCTTGCAATCAGCAATCTTGCAATCAGCAATCTTGCAATCAGCAATCATCAATCTTGCAATATCTGGCAATCAGCAATCTTGCAATCAGCAATCTTGCAATCAGCAATCTTGCAATCAGCAATCTTGCAATCAGCAATCTTGCAATCAGCAATCTTGCAATCAGCAATCTTGAAATCAGCAATCAGCAATCTTGCAATCAGCAATCTTGCAATCTTGCAATCAGCAATCATGCAGTCAGCAATCTTGCAATCAGCAATCTTGCAATCAGCAATCTTGCAATCAGCAATCTTGCAATCAGCAATCTTGCAATCAGCAATCTTGCAATCAGCAATCTTGCAATCAGCAATCTTGCAATCAGCAATCTTGCAATCAGCAATCTTGCAATCAGCAATCTTGCAATCAGCAATCTTGCAATCAGCAATCTTGCAATCTTGCAATCAGCAATCTTGCAATCAGCAATCTTGCAATCAGCAATCTTGCAATCAGTAATCAGCAATCTTGCAATCAGCAATCTTGAATCAGCAATCTTGCAATCAGCAATCTTGCAATCAGCAATCTTGCAATCAGCAATCTTGCAATCAGCAATCAGCAATCTTGCAATTTGCAATCTGGCAATCAGCAATCTTACAATCAGCAATCTTGCAATCAGCAATCTTGCAATCAGCAATCTTGCAATCAGCAATCTTGCAATCAGCAATCTTGCCATCAGCAATCTTGCAATTTGCAATCTGGCAATCAGCAATCTTGCAATCAGCAATCTTGCAATCAGCAATCTTGCAATCAGCAATCTTGCAATCAGCAATCTTGCAATCAGCAATCTTGCAATCAGCAATCTTGCAATCAGCAATCTTGCAATCAGCAATCTTGCAATCAGCAATCTTGCAATCAGCAATCTTGCAATCAGCAATCTTGCAATCAGCAATCTTGCAATCTTGCAATCAGCAATCTTGTAATCAGCAATCTTGCAATCAGCAATCTTGCAATCAGCAATCTTGCAATCAGCAATCAGCAATTTTGCAATCAGCAATTTTGCAATCAGCAATCTTGCAATCAGCAATCTTGCAATCAGCAATCTTTCAATCAGCAATCTTGCAATCAGCAATCATCAATCTTGCAATTTGCAATCTGGCAATCAGCAATCTTGTAATCAGCAATCTTGCAATCAGCAATCTTGCAATCAGCAATCTTGCAATCAGCAATCTTGCAATCAGCAATCTTGCAATCAGCAATCTTGCAATCAGCAATCTTGCAATCAGCAATCTTGCAATCAGCAATCTTGCAATCAGCAATCTTGCAATCAGCAATCTTGCAGTCAGCAATCTTGCAATCAGCAATCTTGCAATCAGCAATTTTGCAATCAGCAATCATCAATCTTGCAATTTGCAATCTGGCAATCAGCAATCTTGTAATCAGCAATCTTGCAATCAGCAATCTTGCAATCAGCAATCTTGCAATCAGCAATCTTGCAATCAGCAATCTTGCAATCAGCAATCTTGCAATCAGCAATCTTGCAATCAGCAATCTTGCAATCAGCAATCTTGCAATCAGCAATCTTGCAATCAGCAATCTTGCAATCAGCAATCTTGCAATCAGCAATCTTGCAGTCAGCAATCTTGCAGTCAGCAATCTTGCAATCAGCAATCTTGCAATCAGCAATCTTGCAATCAGCAATCTTGCAATCAGCAATCTTGCAATCAGCAATCTTGCAATCAGCAATCTTGCAATCAGCAATCTTGCAATCAGCAATCTTGCAATCAGCAATCTTGCAATCAGCAATCTTGCAATCAGCAATCATCAATCTTGCAATTTGCAATCTGGCAATCAGCAATCTTGCAATCAGCAATCTTGCAATCAGCAATCTTGCAATCAGCAATCTTGCAGTCAGCAATCTTGCAATCAGCAATCTTGCAATCAGCAATCTTGCAATCAGCAATCTTGCAATCAGCAATCTTGTTATCAGCAATCAGCAATCTTGCAATCAGCAATCTTGCAATCTTGCAATCAGCAATCTTGCAATCAGCAATCTTGCAATCAGCAATTTTGCAATCAGCAATCTTGCAATCAGCAATCAGCAATCCAGCAATCTTGCAATCAGCAATCTTGCAGTCAGCAATCTTGCAATCAGCAATCTTGCAATCAGCAATTTTGCAATCAGCAATCTTGCAATCAGCAATCTTGCAATCAGCAATCTTGCAATCAGCAATCTTGAAATCAGCAATCAGCAATCTTGCAATCAGCAATCTTGCAATCTTGCAATCAGCAATCTTGCAATCAGCAATCTTGCAATCAGCAATTTTGCAATCAGCAATCTTGCAATCAGCAATCAGCAATCCAGCAATCTTGCAATCAGCAATCTTGCAATCAGCAATCTTGCAATCAGCAATCTTGCAATCAGCAATCTTGCAATCAGCAATCTTGCAATCAGCAATCTTGCAATCAGCAATCTTGCAATCAGCAATCTTGCAATCAGCAATCAGCAATCTTGCAATTAGCAATCTGGCAATCAGCAATCTTGCAATCAGCAATCAGCAATCTTGCAATTAGCAATCTGGCAATCAGCAATCTTGCAATCAGCAATCTTGCAATCAGCAGTCTTGCAATCAGCAATCTTGCAATCAGCAATCTTGCAATCAGCAATCATCAATCTTGCAATTTGCAATCTGGCAATCAGCAATCTTGTAATCAGCAATCTTGCAATCAGCAATCTTGCAATCAGCAATCTTGCAATCAGCAATCTTGCAATCAGCAATCTTGCAATCAGCAATCTTGCAGTCAGCAATCTTGCAATCAGCAATCTTGCAATCAGCAATTTTGCAATCAGCAATCTTGCAATCAGCAATCTTGCAATCAGCAATCTTGAAATCAGCAATCAGCAATCTTGCAATCAGCAATCTTGCAATCAGCAATTTTGCAATCAGCAATCTTGCAATCAGCAATCAGCAATCCAGCAATCTTGCAATCAGCAATCTTGCAATCAGCAATCTTGCAATCAGCAATCTTGCAATCAGCAATCTTGCAATCAGCAATCTTGCAATCAGCAATCTTGCAATCAGCAATCTTGCAATCAGCAATCTTGCAATCAGCAATCTTGCAATCAGCAATCTTGCAATCAGCAATCTTGCAATCAGCAATCAGCAATCTAGCAATTAGCAATCTGGCAATCAGCAATCTTGCAATCAGCAATCTTGCAATCAGCAATCTTGCAATCAGCAATCAGCAATCTTGCAATCAGCAATCTTGCAATCTTGCAATCTTGCAATCTTGCAATCAGCAATCTTGCAATCAGCAATCTTGCAATCAGCAATCTTGCAATCAGCAATCTTGCAATCAGCAATCTTGCAATCAGCAATCTTGCAATCAGCAATCTTGCAATCAGCAATCTTGCAATCAGCAATCATCAATCTTGCAATTTGCAATCTGGCAATCAGCAATCTTGTAATCAGCAATCTTGCAATCAGCAAACTTGCAGTCAGCAATCTTGCAATCAGCAATCTTGCAATCAGCAATTTTGCAATCAGCAATCTTGCAATCAGCAATCTTGCAATCAGCAATCTTGCAATCAGCAATCTTGAAATCAGCAATCAGCAATCTTGCAATCAGCAATCTTGCAATATTGCAATCAGCAATCTTGCAATCAGCAATCTTGCAATCAGCAATTTTGCAATCAGCAATTTTGCAATCAGCAATCAGCAATCCAGCAAACTTGCAATCAGCAATCTTGCAATCAGCAATCTTGCAATCAGCAATCTTGCAATCAGCAATCTTGCAATCAGCAATCTTGCAATCAGCAATCAGCAATCTTGCAATTAGCAATGTTGCAATCAGCAATCTTGCAATCAGCAATCTTACAATCAGCAATCTTGCATTCAGCAATCTTGCAAACAGCAATCTTGCAATCAGCAATCTTGCAATCAGCAATCATCAATCTTGCAATTTGCAATCTGGCAATCAGCAACCTTGCAATCAGCAATCTTGCAATCAGCAATCTTGCAATCAGCAATCTTGCAATCAGCAATCTTGCAATCAGCAATCTTGCAATCAGCAATCTTGCAATCAGCAATCTTGCAATCAGCAATCTTGCAATCAGCAATCTTGCAATCAGCAATCTTGCAATCAGCAATCTTGCAATCAGCAATCAGCAATCTTGAAATTAGCAATCTGGCAATCAGCAATCTTGCAATCAGCAATCTTGCAATCAGCAATCTTGCAATCAGCAATCTTGCAATCAGCAATCATCAATCTTGCAATTTGCATTCTGGCAATCAGCAATCTTGTAATCAGCAATCTTGCAATCAGCAATCTTGCAATCAGCAATCTTGCAATCAGCAATCTTGCAATCAGCAATCAGCAATCTAGCAATTAGCAATCTGGCAATCAGCAATCTTGCAATCAGCAATCTTGCAATCAGCAATCTTGCAATCAGCAATCAGCAATCTTGCAATCAGCAATCTTGCAATCTTGCAATCTTGCAATCTTGCAATCAGCAATCTTGCAATCAGCAATCTTGCAATCAGCAATCTTGCAATCAGCAATCTTGCAATCAGCAATCTTGCAATCAGCAATCTTGCAATCAGCAATCATCAATCTTGCAATTTGCAATCTGGCAATCAGCAATCTTGTAATCAGCAATCTTGCAATCAGCAAACTTGCAGTCAGCAATCTTGCAATCAGCAATCTTGCAATCAGCAATTTTGCAATCAGCAATCTTGCAATCAGCAATCTTGCAATCAGCAATCTTGCAATCAGCAATCTTGCAATCAGCAATCTTGAAATCAGCAATCAGCAATCTTGCAATCAGCAATCTTGCAATATTGCAATTTGCAATCTTGCAATCAGCAATCTTGCAATCAGCAATTTTGCAATCAGCAATTTTGCAATCAGCAATTTTGCAATCAGCAATCAGCAATCCAGCAAACTTGCAATCAGCAATCTTGCAATCAGCAATCTTGCAATCAGCAATCTTGCAATCAGCAATCTTGCAATCAGCAATCTTGCAATCAGCAATCTTGCAATCAGCAATCTTGCAATCAGCAATCTTGAAATCAGCAATCAGCAATCTTGCAATCAGCAATCTTGCAATCTTGCAATCAGCAATCTTGCAATCAGCAATCTTGCAATCAGCAATTTTGCAATCAGCAATCTTGCAATCAGCAATCAGCAATCCAGCAATCTTGCAATCAGCAATCTTGCAATCAGCAATCTTGCAATCAGCAATCTTGCAATCAGCAATCTTGCAATCAGCAATTTGCAATCAGCAATCAGCAATCTTGCAATTAGCAATGTTGCAATCAGCAATCTTGCAATCAGCAATCTTACAATCAGCAATCTTGCAATCAGCAATCTTGCAAACAGCAATCTTGCAATCAGCAATCTTGCAATCAGCAATCAGCAATCTTGCAATTAGCAATCTGGCAATCAGCAATCTTGCAATCAGCAATCTTGCAATCAGCAATCTTGCAATCAGCAATCTTGCAATCAGCAATCTTGCAATCAGCAATCTTGCAATCAGCAATCTTGCAATCAGCAATCTTGCAATCAGCAATCTTGCAATCAGCAATCATCAATCTTGCAATTTGCAATCTGGCAATCAGCAACCTTGCAATCAGCAATCTTGCAATCAGCAATCTTGCAATCAGCAATCTTGCAATCAGCAATCTTGCAATCCGCAATCTTGCAATCAGCAATCTTGCAATCAGCAATCTTGCAATCAGCAATCAGCAATCTTGAAATTAGCAATCTGGCAATCAGCAATCTTGCAATCAGCAATCTTGCAATCAGCAATCTTGCAATCAGCAATCTTGCAATCAGCAATCTTGCAATCAGCAATCTTGCAATCAGCAATCATCAATCTTGCAATTTGCAATCTGGCAATCAGCAATCTTGTAATCAGCAATCTTGCAATCAGCAATCTTGCAATCAGCAATCTTGCAATCAGCAATCTTGCAATCAGCAATCTTGCAATCAGCAATCTTGCAATCAGCAATCTTGCAATCAGCAATCTTGCAATCAGCAATCAGCAATCTTGCAATTAGCAATCTGGCAATCAGCAATCTTGCAATCAGCAATCAGCAATCTTGCAATTAGCAATCTGGCAATCAGCAATCTTGCAATCAGCAATCTTGCAATCAGCAATCTTGCAATCAGCAATCTTGCAATCAGCAATCTTGCAATCAGCAATCTTGCAATCAGCAATCTTGCAATCAGGAATCTTGCAATCAGCAATCTTGCAATCAGCAATCTTGCAATCAGCAATCTTGCAATCAGCAATCATCAATCTTGCAATTTGCAATCTGGCAATCAGCAATCTTGCAATCAGCAATCTTGCAATCAGCAATCTTGCAATCAGCAATCTTGCAGTCAGCAATCTTGCAATCAGCAATCTTGCAATCAGCAATTTTGCAATCAGCAATCTTGCAATCAGCAATCTTGCAATCAGCAATCTTGCAATCAGCAATCTTGAAATCAGCAATCAGCAATCTTGCAATCAGCAATCTTGCAATCTTGCAATCAGCAATCTTGCAATCAGCAATCTTGCAATCAGCAATCTTGCAATCAGCAATCTTGCAATCAGCAATTTTGCAATCAGCAATCTTGCAATCAGCAATCAGCAATCCAGCATTCTTGCAATCAGCAATCTTGCAATCAGCAATCTTGCAATCAGCAATCTTGCAATCAGCAATCTTGCAATCAGCAATCTTGCAATCAGCAATCTTGCAATCAGCAATCTTGCAATCAGCAATCTTGCAATCAGCAATCTTGCAATCAGCAATCTTGCAATCAGCAATCTTGCAATCAGCAATCTTGCAATCAGCAATCAGCAATCTTGCAATTAGCAATCTGGCAATCAGCAATCTTGCAATCAGCAATCAGCAATCTTGCAATTAGCAATCTTGCAATCAGCAATCTTGCAATCAGCAATCTTGCAATCAGCAATCTTGCAATCAGCAATCTTGCAATCAGCAATCTTGCAATCAGCAATCTTGCATTCAGCAATCTTGCAATCAGCAATCTTGCAATCAGCAATCTTGCAATCAGCAATCATCAATCTTGCAATTTGCAATCTGGCAATCAGCAATCTTGTAATCAGCAATCTTGCAATCAGCAATCTTGCAATCAGCAATCTTGCAATCAGCAATCTTGCAATCAGCAATCTTGCAATCAGCAATCTTGCAATCAGCAATCTTGCAATCATCAATCTTGCAATCAGCAATCTTGCAATCAGCAATCTTGCAATCAGCAATCTTGCAATCAGCAATCTTGCAATCAGCAATCTTGCAATCAGCAATCTTGCAATCAGCAATCATCAATCTTGCAATTTGCAATCTGGCAATCAGCAATCTTGCAATCAGCAATCTTGCAATCAGCAATCTTGCAATCAGCAATCTTGCAATCAGCAATCTTGCAGTCAGCAATCTTGCAATCAGCAATCTTGCAATCAGCAATTTTGCAATCAGCAATCTTGCAATCAGCAATCTTGCAATCAGCAATCTTGCAATCAGCAATCTTGCAATCAGCAATCTTGAAATCAGCAATCAGCAATCTTGCAATCAGCAATCTTGCAATCTTGCAATCAGCAATCTTGCAATCAGCAATCTTGCAATCAGCAATCTTGCAATCAGCAATTTTGCAATCAGCAATCTTGCAATCAGCAATCAGCAATCCAGCAATCTTGCAATCAGCAATCTTGCAATCAGCAATCTTGCAATCAGCAATCTTGCAATCAGCAATCTTGCAATCAGCAATCTTGCAATCAGCAATCTTGCAATCAGCAATCTTGCAATCAGCAATCTTGCAATCAGCAATCTTGCAATCAGCAATCTTGCAATCAGCAATCTTGCAATCAGCAATCTTGCAATCAGCAATCAGCAATCTTGCAATTAGCAATCTGGCAATCAGCAATCTTGCAATCAGCAATCTTGCAATCAGCAATCAGCAATCTTGCAATTAGCAATCTGGCAATCAGCAATCATCAATCTTGCAATTTGCAATCTGGCAATCAGCAATCTTGTAATCAGCAATCTTGCAATCAGCAATCTTGCAATCAGCAATCTTGCAATCAGCAATCTTGCAATCAGCAATCTTGCAATCAGCAATCTTGCAGTCAGCAATCTTGCAATCAGCAATCTTGCAATCAGCAATTTTGCAATCAGCAATCTTGCAATCAGCAATCTTGCAATCAGCAATCTTGCAATCAGCAATCTTGCAATCAGCAATCTTGAAATCAGCAATCAGCAATCTTGCAATCAGCAATCTTGCAATCAGCAATTTTGCAATCAGCAATCTTGCAATCAGCAATCAGCAATCCAGCAATCTTGCAATCAGCAATCTTGCAATCAGCAATCTTGCAATCAGCAATCTTGCAATCAGCAATCTTGCAATCAGCAATCTTGCAATCAGCAATCTTGCAATCAGCAATCTTGCAATCAGCAATCTTGCAATCAGCAATCTTGCAATCAGCAATCTTGCAATCAGCAATCTTGCAATCAGCAATCTTGCAATCAGCAATCAGCAATCTAGCAATTAGCAATCTGGCAATCAGCAATCTTGCAATCAGCAATCTTGCAATCAGCAATCAGCAATCTTGCAATCAGCAATCTTGCAATCTTGCAATCTTGCAATCAGCAATCTTGCAATCAGCAATCTTGCAATCAGCAATCTTGCAATCAGCAATCTTGCAACCAGCAATCTTGCAATCAGCAATCTTGCAATCAGCAATCTTGCAATCAGCAATCTTGCAATCAGCAATCTTGCAATCAGCAATCAGCAATCTTGCAATTAGCAATCTTGCAATCAGCAATCTTGCAATCAGCAATCTTGCAATCAGCAATCATCAATCTTGCAATTTGCAATCTGGCAATCAGCAATCTTGTAATCAGCAATCTTGCAATCAGCAATCTTGCAATCAGCAATCTTGCAATCAGCAATCTTGCAGTCAGCAATCTTGCAATCAGCAATCTTGCAATCAGCAATTTTGCAATCAGCATTCTTGCAATCAGCAATCTTGAAATCAGCAATCAGCAATCTTGCAATCAGCAATCTTGCAATCTTGCAATCAGCAATCTTGCAATCAGCAATTTTGCAATCAGCAATCTTGCAATCAGCAATCAGTTATCCAGCAATCTTGCAATCAGCAATCTTGCAATCAGCAATCTTGCAATCAGCAATCTTGCAATCAGCAATCTTGCAATCAGCAATCTTGCAATCAGCAATCTTGCAATCAGCAATCTTGCAATCAGCAATCTTGCAATCAGCAATCTTGCAATCAGCAATCTTGCAATCAGCAATCAGCAATCTTGCAATTAGCAATGTTGCAATCAGCAATCTTGCAATCAGCAATCTTACAATCAGCAATCTTGCAATCAGCAATCTTGCAAACAGCAATCTTGCAATCAGCAATCTTGCAATCAGCAATCAGCAATCTTGCAATTAGCAATCTGGCAATCTGCAATCTTGCAATCAGCAATCTTGCAATCAGCAATCTTGCAATCAGCAATCTTGCAATCAGCAATCTTGCAATCAGCAATCTTGCAATCAGCAATCTTGCAATCAGCAATCTTGCAATCAGCAATCATCAATCTTGCAATTTGCAATCTGGCAATCAGCAACCTTGCAATCAGCAATCTTGCAATCAGCAATCTTGCAATCAGCAATCTTGCAATCAGCAATCTTGCAATCAGCAATCTTGCAATCAGCAATCTTGCAATCAGCAATCTTGCAATCAGCAATCAGCAATTTTGAAATTAGCAATCTGGCAATCAGGAATCTTGCAATCAGCAATCTTGCAATCAGCAATCTTGCAATCAGCAATCTTGCAATCAGCAATCTTGCAATCAGCAATCATCAATCTTGCAATTTGCAATCTGGCAATCAGCAATCTTGTAATCAGCAATCTTGCAATCAGCAATCTTGCAATCAGCAATCTTGCAATCAGCAATCTTGCAATCAGCAATCTTGCAATCAGCAATCTTGCAATCAGCAATCTTGCAATCAGCAATCTTGCAATCAGCAATCTTGCAATCAGCAATCTTGCAATCAGCAATCTTGCAATCAGCAATCTTGCAGTCAGCAATCTTGCAATCAGCAATCTTGCAATCAGCAATCTTGCAATCAGCAATCTTGCAATCAGCAATCTTGCAATCAGCAATCTTGCAATCAGCAATCTTGCAATCAGCAATCTTGCAATCAGCAATCAGCAATCTTGCAATTAGCAATCTGGCAATCAGCAATCTTGCAATCAGCAATCAGCAATCTTGCAATTAGCAATCTGGCAATCAGCAATCTTGCAATCAGCAATCTTGCAATCAGCAATCTTGCAATCAGCAATCATCAATCTTGCAATTTGCAATCTGGCAATCAGCAATCTTGTAATCAGCAATCTTGCAATCAGCAATCTTGCAATCAGCAATCTTGCAATCAGCAATCTTGCAGTCAGCAATCTTGCAATCAGCAATCTTGCAATCAGCAATTTTGCAATCAGCAATCTTGCAATCAGCAATCTTGCAATCAGCAATCTTGCAATCAGCAATCTTGCAATCAGCAATCTTGCAATCAGCAATCTTGAAATCAGCAATCAGCAATCTTGCAATCAGCAATCTTGCAATCTTGCAATCAGCAATCTTGCAATCAGCAATCTTGCAATCAGCAATTTTGCAATCAGCAATCTTGCAATCAGCAATCAGCAATCCAGCAATCTTGCAATCAGCAATCTTGCAATCAGCAATCTTGCAATCAGCAATCTTGCAATCAGCAATCTTGCAATCAGCAATCTTGCAATCAGCAATCTTGCAATCAGCAATCTTGCAATCAGCAATCTTGCAATCAGCAATCTTGCAATCAGCAATCTTGCAATCAGCAATCAGCAATCTTGCAATTAGCAATCTGGCAATCAGCAATCTTGCAATCAGCAATCAGCAATCTTGCAATCTTGCAATCAGCAATCTTGCAATCAGCAATCTTGCAATCAGCAATCTTGCAATCAGCAATCTTGCAATCAGCAATCTTGCAATCAGCAATCTTGCAATCAGCAATCTTGCAATCAGCAATCTTGCAATCAGCAATCTTGCAATCAGCAATCTTGCAATCAGCAATCTTGCAATCAGCAATCTTGCAATCAGCAATCTTGCAATCAGCAATCTTGCAATCAGCAATCTTGCAATCAGCAATCTTGCAGTCAGCAATCTTGCAATCAGCAATCTTGCAATCAGCAATCTTGCAATCAGCAATCTTGCAATCAGCAATCTTGCAATCAGCAATCTTGCAATCAGCAATCTTGCAATCAGCAATCTTGCAATCAGCAATCTTGCAATCAGCAATCAGCAATCTTGCAATTAGCAATCTGGCAATCAGCAATCTTGCAATCAGCAATCAGCAATCTTGCAATTAGCAATCTGGCAATCAGCAATCTTGCAATCAGCAATCTTGCAATCAGCAATCTTGCAATCAGCAATCTTGCAATCAGCAATCTTGCAATCAGCAATCTTGCAATCAGGAATCTTGCAATCAGCAATCTTGCAATCAGCAATCATCAATCTTGCAATTTGCAATCTGGCAATCAGCAATCTTGCAATCAGCAATCTTGCAATCAGCAATCTTGCAATCAGCAATCTTGCAATCAGCAATCTTGCAATCAGCAATCTTGCAATCAGCAATCTTGCAGTCAGCAATCTTGCAATCAGCAATCTTGCAATCAGCAATTTTGCAATCAGCAATCTTGCAATCAGCAATCTTGCAATCAGCAATCTTGCAATCAGCAATCTTGCAATCAGCAATCTTGAAATCAGCAATCAGCAATCTTGCAATCAGCAATCTTGCAATCTTGCAATCAGCAATCTTGCAATCAGCAATCTTGCAATCAGCAATTTTGCAATCAGCAATCTTGCAATCAGCAATCAGCAATCCAGCAATCTTGCAATCAGCAATCTTGCAATCAGCAATCTTGCAATCAGCAATCTTGCAATCAGCAATCTTGCAATCAGCAATCTTGCAATCAGCAATCTTGCAATCAGCAATCTTGCAATCAGCAATCTTGCAATCAGCAATCTTGCAATCAGCAATCTTGCAATCAGCAATCAGCAATCTTGCAATTAGCAATCTGGCAATCAGCAATCTTGCAATCAGCAATCAGCAATCTTGCAATTAGCAATCTGGCAATCAGCAATCTTGCAATCAGCAATCTTGCAATCAGCAATCTTGCAATCAGCAATCATCAATCTTGCAATTTGCAATCTGGCAATCAGCAATCTTGTAATCAGCAATCTTGCAATCAGCAATCTTGCAATCAGCAATCTTGCAATCAGCAATCTTGCAATCAGCAATCTTGCAATCAGCAATCTTGCAATCAGCAATCTTGCAATCAGCAATCTTGCAGTCAGCAATCTTGCAATCAGCAATCTTGCAATCAGCAATTTTGCAATCAGCAATTTTGCAATCAGCAATCTTGCAATCAGCAATCTTGCAATCAGCAATCTTGCAATCAGCAATCTTGCAATCAGCAATCTTGAAATCAGCAATCAGCAATCTTGCAATCAGCAATCTTGCAATCAGCAATTTTGCAATCAGCAATCTTGCAATCAGCAATTCAGCAATCTTGCAATCAGCAATCTTGCAATCAGCAATCTTGCAATCAGCAATCTTGCAATCAGCAATCTTGCAATCAGCAATCTTGCAATCAGCAATCTTGCAATCAGCAATCTTGCAATCAGCAATCTTGCAATCAGCAATCTTGCAATCAGCAATCAGCAATCTAGCAATTAGCAATCTGGCAATCAGCAATCTTGCAATCAGCAATCTTGCAATCAGCAATCAGCAATCTTGCAATCAGCAATCTTGCAATCTTGCAATCTTGCAATCTTGCAATCAGCAATCTTGCAATCAGCAATCTTGCAATCAGCAATCTTGCAATCAGCAATCTTGCAATCAGCAATCTTGCAATCAGCAATCTTGCAATCAGCAATCTTGCAATCAGCAATCTTGCAATCAGCAATCTTGCAATCAGCAATCTTGCAATCAGCAATCAGCAATCTTGCAATTAGCAATCTTGCAATCAGCAATCTTGCAATCAGCAATCTTGCAATCAGCAATCAGCAATCTTGCAATTTGCAATCTGGCAATCAGCAATCTTGCAATCAGCAATCTTGCAATCAGCAATCATCAATCTTGCAATTTGCAATATGGCAATCAGCAATCTTGCAATCAGCAATCTTGCAATCAGCAATCTTGCAATCAGCAATCTTGCAATCAGCAATCTTGCAATCAGCAATCAGCAATCTTGCAATCAGCAATCAGCAATCTTGCAATTTGCAATCTGGCAATCAGCAATCTTGCAATCAGCAATCTTGCAATCAGCAATCTTGCAATCAGCAATCTTGCAATCAGCAATCTTGCAATCAGCAATCTTGCAATCAGCAATCTTGCAATCAGCAATCTTGCAATCAGCAATCTTGCAATCAGCAATCTTGCAATCAGCAATCTTGCAATCAGCAATCTTGCAATCAGCAATCTTGCAATCAGCAATCTTCCAATCAGCAATGAGCAATCTTGCAATTTGCAATCTGGCAATCAGCAATCTTGCAATCAGCAATCTTGCAATCAGCAATCTTGCAATCAGCAATCTTGCAATCAGCAATCTTGCAATCAGCAATCTTGCAATCAGCAATCTTGCAATCAGCAATCTTGCAATCAGCAATCTTGCAATCAGCAATCTTGCAATCAGCAATCTTGCAATCAGCAATCTTGCAATCAGCAATCTTGCAATCAGTAATCTTGCAGTCAGCAATCTTGCAATTAGCAATCTTGCAATCAGCAATCTTGCAATCAGCAATCTTGCAATCTTTCAATCAGCAGTCTTGCAATCAGCAATCTTGCAATCTTGCAATCAGCAATCTTGCAATCAGCAATCTTGCAATCAGCAATCTTGCAATCAGCAATCTTGCAATCTTTCAATCAGCAATCTTGCAATCAGCAATCTTGCAATCAGCAATCAGCAATCTTGCAATCAGCAATCTTGCAATCAGCAATCTTGCAATCAGCAATCTTGCAATCAGCAATCTTGCAATCAGCAATCTTGCAATCAGCAATCTTGCAATCAGCAATTTTGCAATCAGCAATCTTGCAATCAGCAATCAGCAATCTTGCAATCAGCAATCTTGCAATCAGCAATCTTGCAATCAGCAATCTTGCAATCAGCAATCTTGCAATCAGCAATCTTGCAATCAGCAATCTTGCAATCAGCAATCTTGCAATCAGCAATCTTGCAATCAGCAATCTTGCAATCAGCAATCTTGCAATCAGTAATCTTGCAATCAGCAATCTTGCAATCAGCAATCAGCAATCTTGCAATTAGCAATCCGGCAATCAGCAATCTTGCAATCACCAATCTTGCAATCAGCAATCAGCAATCTTGCAATTTGCAATCTAGCAATCAGCAATCTTGCAATCAGCAATCTTGCAATCAGCAATCTTGCAGTCAGCAATCTTGCAATCAGCAATCTTGCAGTCAGCAATCTTGCAATCAGCAATCTTGCAATCTTTCAATCAGCAATCTTGCAATCAGCAATCTTGCAATCAGCAATCAGCAATCTTGTAATCAGCAATCTTGCAATCAGCAATCTTGCGATCAGCAAACTTGCAATCAGCAATCTTGCAATCAGCAATCTTGCAATCAGCAATCTTGCAATCAGCAATTTTGCAATCAGCAATCTTGCAATCAGCAATCAGCAATCTTGCAATCAGCAATCTTGCAATCAGCAATCTTGCAATCAGCAATCTTGCAATCAGCAATCTTGCAATCAGCAATCTTGCAATCAGCAATCAGCAATCTTGCAATCAGCAATCTTGCAATCTTGCAATCTTGCAATCAGCAATCTTGCAATCAGCAATCTTGCAATCAGCAATCTTGCAATCAGCAATCTTGCAATCAGCAATCTTGCAATCAGCAATCTTGCAATCAGCAATCTTGCAATCAGCAATCTTGCAATCAGCAATCTTGCAATCAGCAATCTTGCAATCAGCAATCAGCAATCAGCAATCTTGCAATTAGCAATCTGGCAATCAGCAATCTTGCAATCAGCAATCTTGCAATCAGCAATCTTGCAATCAGCAATCTTGCAATCAGCAATCAGCAATCTTGCAATTTGCAATATGGCAATCAGCAATCTTGCAATCAGCAATCATCAATCTTGCAATTTGCAATATGGCAATCAGCAATCTTGCAATCAGCAATCTTGCAATCAGCAATCTTGCAATCAGCAATCTTGCAATCAGCAATCTTGCAATCAGCAATCTTGCAATCAGCAATCAGCAATCTTGCAATCAGCAATCAGCAATCTTGCAATTTGCAATCTGGCAATCAGCAATCTTGCAATCAGCAATCTTGCAATCAGCAATCTTGCAATCAGCAATCTTGCAATCAGCAATCTTGCAATCAGCAATCTTGCTATCAGCAATCTTGCAATCAGCAATCTTGCAATCAGCAATCTTGCAATCAGCAATCTTGCAATCAGCAATCTTGCAATCAGCAATCAGCAATCTTGCAATTTGCAATCTGGCAATCAGCAATCTTGCAATCAGCAATCTTGCAATCAGCAATCTTGCAATCAGCAATCTTGCAATCAGCAATCTTGCAATCAGCAATCTTGCAATCAGCAATCTTGCAATCAGCCATCTTGCAATCAGCAATCTTGCAATCAGCAATCAGCAATCTTGCAATTAGCAATCTGGCAATCAGCAATCTTGCAATCAGCAATCTTGCAATCAGCAATCTTGCAATCAGCAATCAGCAATCTTGCAATTAGCAATCTGGCAATCAGCAATCTTGCAATCAGCAATCTTGCAATCAGCAATCTTGCAATCAGCAATCTTGCAATCAGCAATCTTGCAATCAGCAATCTTGCAATCAGCAATCTTGCAATCAGCAATCAGCAATCTTGCAATTAGCAATCTGGCAATCAGCAATCTTGCAATCAGCAATCTTGCAATCAGCAATCTTGCAATCAGCAATCTTGCAATCAGCAATCTTGCAATCAGCAATCTTGCATTCAGCAATCTTGCAATCAGCAATCTTGCAATCAGCAATCTTGCAATCAGCAATCTTGCAATCAGCAATCTTGCAATCAGCAATCTTGCAATCAGCAATCATCATTCTTGCAATTTGCAATCTGGCAATCAGCAATCTTGCAATCAGCAATCTTGCAATCAGCAATCTTGCAATCAGCAATCTTGCAATCAGCAATCTTGCAATCAGCAATCTTGCAATCAGCAATCTTGCAATCAGCAATCTTGCAATCAGCAATCTTGCAATCAGCAATCTTGCAATCAGCAATCTTGCAATCAGCAATCTTGCAATCAGCAATCTTGCAATCAGCAATCTTGCAATCAGCAATCTTGCAATCAGCAATCAGCAATCTTGCAATTAGCAATCTGGCAATCAGCAATCTTGCAATCAGCAATCAGCAATCTTGCAATTAGCAATCTGGCAATCAGCAATCTTGCAAACAGCAATCTTGCAATCAGCAATCTTGCAATCAGCAATCATCAATCTTGCAATTTGCAATCTGGCAATCAGCAACCTTGCAATCAGCAATCTTGCAATCAGCAATCTTGCAATCAGCAATCTTGCAATCAGCAATCTTGCAATCAGCAATCTTGCAATCAGCAATCTTGCAATCAGCAATCTTGCAATCAGCAATCTTGCAATCAGCAATCAGCAATCTTGAAATTAGCAATCTGGCAATCAGCAATCTTGCAATCAGCAATCTTGCAATCAGCAATCTTGCAATCAGCAATCTTGCAATCAGCAATCATCAATCTTGCAATTTGCAATCTGGCAATCAGCAATCTTGTAATCAGCAATCTTGCAATCAGCAATCTTGCAATCAGCAATCTTGCAATCAGCAATCTTGCAATCAGCAATCAGCAATCTAGCAATTAGCAATCTGGCAATCAGCAATCTTGCAATCAGCAATCTTGCAATCAGCAATCTTGCAATCAGCAATCAGCAATCTTGCAATCAGCAATCTTGCAATCTTGCAATCTTGCAATCTTGCAATCAGCAATCTTGCAATCAGCAATCTTGCAATCAGCAATCTTGCAATCAGCAATCTTGCAATCAGCAATCATCAATCTTGCAATTTGCAATCTGGCAATCAGCAATCTTGTAATCAGCAATCTTGCAATCAGCAAACTTGCAGTCAGCAATCTTGCAATCAGCAATCTTGCAATCAGCAATTTTGCAATCAGCAATCTTGCAATCAGCAATCTTGCAATCAGCAATCTTGCAATCAGCAATCTTGAAATCAGCAATCAGCAATCTTGCAATCAGCAATCTTGCAATATTGCAATTTGCAATCTTGCAATCAGCAATCTTGCAATCAGCAATTTTGCAATCAGCAATTTTGCAATCAGCAATCAGCAATCCAGCAAACTTGCAATCAGCAATCTTGCAATCAGCAATCTTGCAATCAGCAATCTTGCAATCAGCAATCTTGCAATCAGCAATCTTGCAATCAGCAATCTTGCAATCAGCAATCAGCAATCTTGCAATTAGCAATGTTGCAATCAGCAATCTTGCAATCAGCAATCTTACAATCAGCAATCTTGCAATCAGCAATCTTGCAATCAGCAATCAGCAATCTTGAAATTAGCAATCTGGCAATCAGCAATCTTGCAATCAGCAATCTTGCAATCAGCAAACTTGCAATCAGCAATCTTGCAATCAGCAATCTTGCAATCAGCAATTTTGCAATCAGCAATCTTGCAATCAGCAATCTTGCAATCAGCAATCTTGCAATCAGCAATCTTGAAATCAGCAATCAGCAATCTTGCAATCAGCAATCTTGCAATCTTGCAATCAGCAATCTTGCAATCAGCAATCTTGCAATCAGCAATTTTGCAATCAGCAATCTTGCAATCAGCAATCAGCAATCCAGCAATCTTGCAATCAGCAATCTTGCAATCAGCAATCTTGCAATCAGCAATCTTGCAATCAGCAATCTTGCAATCAGCAATCTTGCAATCAGCAATCTTGCAATCAGCAATCTTGCAATCAGCAATCTTGCAATCAGCAATCTTGCAATCAGCAATCAGCAATCTTGCAATTAGCAATCTGGCAATCAGCAATCTTGCAATCAGCAATCAGCAATCTTGCAATTAGCAATCTGGCAATCAGCAATCTTGCAATCAGCAATCTTGCAATCAGCAGTCTTGCAATCAGCAATCTTGCAATCAGCAATCTTGCAATCAGCAATCATCAATCTTGCAATTTGCAATCTGGCAATCAGCAATCTTGTAATCAGCAATCTTGCAATCAGCAATCTTGCAATCAGCAATCTTGCAATCAGCAATCTTGCAATCAGCAATCTTGCAGTCAGCAATCTTGCAATCAGCAATCTTGCAATCAGCAATTTTGCAATCAGCAATCCTGCAATCAGCAATCTTGCAATCAGCAATCTTGCAATCAGCAATCTTGCAATCAGCAATCTTGCAATCAGCAATCTTGCAATCAGCAATCTTGAAATCAGCAATCAGCAATCTTGCAATCAGCAATCTTGCAATCTTGCAATCAGCAATCTTGCAATCAGCAATCTTGCAATCAGCAATTTTGCAATCAGCAATCTTGCAATCAGCAATCAGCAATCCAGCAATCTTGCAATCAGCAATCTTGCAATCAGCAATCTTGCAATCAGCAATCTTGCAATCAGCAATCTTGCAATCAGCAATCTTGCAATCAGCAATTTGCAATCAGCAATCAGCAATCTTGCAATTAGCAATGTTGCAATCAGCAATCTTGCAATCAGCAATCTTACAATCAGCAATCTTGCAATCAGCAATCTTGCAAACAGCAATCTTGCAATCAGCAATCTTGCAATCAGCAATCAGCAATCTTGCAATTAGCAATCTGGCAATCAGCAATCTTGCAATCAGCAATCTTGCAATCAGCAATCTTGCAATCAGCAATCTTGCAATCAGCAATCTTGCAATCAGCAATCTTGCAATCAGCAATCTTGCAATCAGCAATCTTGCAATCAGCAATCTTGCAATCAGCAATCTTGCAATCAGCAATCTTGCAATCAGCAATCTTGCAATCAGCAATCATCAATCTTGCAATTTGCAATCTGGCAATCAGCATCCTTGCAATCAGCAATCTTGCAATCAGCAATCTTGCAATCAGCAATCTTGCAATCAGCAATCTTGCAATCAGCAATCTTGCAATCAGCAATCTTGCAATCAGCAATCAGCAATCTTGAAATTAGCAATCTGGCAATCAGCAATCTTGCAATCAGCAATCTTGCAATCAGCAATCTTGCAATCAGCAATCTTGCAATCAGCAATCTTGCAATCAGCAATCTTGCAATCAGCAATCATCAATCTTGCAATTTGCAATCTGGCAATCAGCAATCTTGTAATCAGCAATCTTGCAATCAGCAATCTTGCAATCAGCAATCTTGCAATCAGCAATCTTGCAATCAGCAATCAGCAATCTAGCAATTAGCAATCTGGCAATCAGCAATCTTGCAATCAGCAATCTTGCAATCAGCAATTTTGCAATCAGCAATTTTGCAATCAGCAATCTTGCAATCAGCAATCTTGCAATCAGCAATCTTGCAATCAGCAATCTTGCAATCAGCAATCTTGCAATCAGCAATCTTGCAATCAGCAATCAGCAATCTTGCAATCAGCAATCTTGCAATCTTGCAATCAGCAATCTTGCAATCAGCAATCTTGCAATCAGCAATTTTGCAATCAGCAATCTTGCAATCAGCAATCAGCAATCCAGCAATCTTGCAATCAGCAATCTTGCAATCAGCAATCTTGCAATCAGCAATCTTGCAACCAGCAATCTTGCAACCAGCAATCTTGCAATTAGCAATCTTGCAATCAGCAATCTTGCAATCAGCAATCTTGCAATCAGCAATCTTGCAATCAGCAATCTTGCAATCAGCAATCTTGCAATCAGCAATCTTGCAATCAGCAATCTTGCAATCAGCAATCAGCAATCTTGCAATCAGCAATCTTGCAATCAGCAATCTTGCAATCAGCAATCTTGCAACCAGCAATCTTGCAATCGGCAATCTTGCAATCAGCAATCTTGCAATCAGCAATCTAGTAATCAGCAATCAGCAATCTTGCAATTAGCAATCTGGCAATCAGCAATCTTGCAATCAGCAATCAGCAATCTAGCAATTAGCAATCTGGCAATCAGCAATCTTGCAATCAGCAATCTTGCAATCAGCAATCTTGCAATCAGCAATCAGCAATCTTGCAATCAGCAATCTTGCAATCTTGCAATCTTGCAATCTTGCAATCAGCAATCTTGCAATCAGCAATCTTGCAATCAGCAATCTTGCAATCAGCAATCTTGCAATCAGCAATCTTGCAATCAGCAATCTTGCAATCAGCAATCTTGCAATCAGCAATCTTGCAATCAGCAATCTTGCAATCAGCAATCTTGCAATCAGCAATCAGCAATCTTGCAATTAGCAATCTTGCAATCAGCAATCTTGCAATCAGCAATCTTGCAATCAGCAATCAGCAATCTTGCAATTTGCAATCTGGCAATCAGCAATCTTGCAATCAGCAATCTTGCAATCAGCAATCTTGCAATCAGCAATCTTGCAATCAGCAATCATCAATCTTGCAATTTGCAATATGGCAATCAGCAATCTTGCAATCAGCAATCTTGCAATCAGCAATCTTGCAATCAGCAATCTTGCAATCAGCAATCTTGCAATCAGCAATCTTGCAATCAGCAATCAGCAATCTTGCAATCAGCAATCAGCAATCTTGCAATTTGCAATCTGGCAATCAGCAATCTTGCAATCAGCAATCTTGCAATCAGCAATCTTGCAATCAGCAATCTTGCAATCAGCAATCTTGCAATCAGCAATCTTGCAATCAGCAATCTTGCAATCAGCAATCTTGCAATCAGCAATCTTGCAATCAGCAATCAGCAATCTTGCAATCAGCAATCTTGCAATCAGCAATCTTGCAATTAGCAATCTTGCAATCAGCAATCTTGCAATCAGCAATCTTGCAATCAGCAATCAGCAATCTTGCAATTAGCAATCTGGCAATCAGCAATCTTGCAATCAGCAATCTTGCAATCAGCAATCTTGCAATCAGCAATCTTGCAATCAGCAATCTTGCAATCAGCAATCTTGCAATCAGCAATCTTGCAATCAGCAATCTTGCATTCAGCAATCTTGCAATCAGCAATCTTGCAATCAGCAATCTTGCAATCAGCAATCTTGCAATCAGCAATCTTGCAATCAGCAATCTTGCAATCAGCAATCTTGCAATCAGCAATCATCAATCTTGCAATTTGCAATCTGGCAATCAGCAATCTTGCAATCAGCAATCTTGCAATCAGCAATCTTGCAATCAGCAATCTTGCAATCAGCAATCTTGCAATCAGCAATCTTGCAATCAGCAATCTTGCAATCAGCAATCAGCAATCTTGCAATTAGCAATCTTGCAATCAGCAATCTTGCAATCAGCAATCTTGCAATCAGCAATCAGCAATCTTGCAATTTGCAATCTGGCAATCAGCAATCTTGCAATCAGCAATCTTGCAATCAGCAATCTTGCAATCAGCAATCTTGCAATCAGCAATCATCAATCTTGCAATTTGCAATATGGCAATCAGCAATCTTGCAATCAGCAATCTTGCAATCAGCAATCTTGCAATCAGCAATCTTGCAATCAGCAATCTTGCAATCTTGCAATCAGCAATCTTGCAATCAGCAATCTTGCAATCAGCAATCTTGCAATCAGCAATTTTGCAATCAGCAATCTTGCAATCAGCAATCAGCAATCCAGCAATCTTGCAATCAGCAATCTTGCAATCAGCAATCTTGCAATCAGCAATCTTGCAATCAGCAATCTTGCAATCAGCAATCTTGCAATCAGCAATCTTGCAATCAGCAATCTTGCAATCAGCAATCTTGCAATCAGCAATCTTGCAATCAGCAATCTTGCAATCAGCAATCTTGCAATCAGCAATCTTGCAATCAGCAATCTTGCAATCAGCAATCTTGCAATCAGCAATCAGCAATCTTGCAATTAGCAATCTGGCAATCAGCAATCTTGCAATCAGCAATCTTGCAATCAGCAATCAGCAATCTTGCAATTAGCAATCTGGCAATCAGCAATCATCAATCTTGCAATTTGCAATCTGGCAATCAGCAATCTTGTAATCAGCAATCTTGCAATCAGCAATCTTGCAATCAGCAATCTTGCAATCAGCAATCTTGCAATCAGCAATCTTGCAGTCAGCAATCTTGCAATCAGCAATCTTGCAATCAGCAATTTTGCAATCAGCAATCTTGCAATCAGCAATCTTGCAATCAGCAATCTTGCAATCAGCAATCTTGCAATCAGCAATCTTGAAATCAGCAATCAGCAATCTTGCAATCAGCAATCTTGCAATCAGCAATTTTGCAATCAGCAATCTTGCAATCAGCAATCAGCAATCCAGCAATCTTGCAATCAGCAATCTTGCAATCAGCAATCTTGCAATCAGCAATCTTGCAATCAGCAATCTTGCAATCAGCAATCTTGCAATCAGCAATCTTGAAATCAGCAATCAGCAATCTTGCAACCAGCAATCAACAATCTTGCAATTTGCAATCTGGCAATCTGGCAATCTTGCAATCAGCAATCATCAATCTTGCAATTTGCAATCTGGCAATCAGCAATCTTGTAATCAGCAATCTTGCAATCAGCAATCTTGCAATCAGCAATCTTGCAATCAGCAATCTTGCAGTCAGCAATCTTGCAATCAGCAATCTTGCAATCAGCAATCTTGCAATCAGCAATCTTGCAATCAGCAATCAGCAATCTTGCAATTAGCAATGTTGCAATCAGCAATCTTGCAATCAGCAATCAGCAATCTTGCAATTAGCAATCTTGCAATCAGCAATCTTGCAATCAGCAATCTTGCAATCAGCAATCATCAATCTTGCAATTTGCAATCTGGCAATCAGCAATCTTGTAATCAGCAATCTTGCAATCAGCAATCTTGCAATCAGCAATCTTGCAATCAGCAATCTTGCAGTCAGCAATCTTGCAATCAGCAATCTTGCAATCAGCAATTTTGCAATCAGCATTCTTGCAATCAGCAATCTTGAAATCAGCAATCAGCAATCTTGCAATCAGCAATCTTGCAATCTTGCAATCAGCAATCTTGCAATCAGCAATCTTGCAATCAGCAATTTTGCAATCAGCAATCTTGCAATCAGCAATCAGTTATCCAGCAATCTTGCAATCAGCAATCTTGCAATCAGCAATCTTGCAATCAGCAATCTTGCAATCAGCAATCTTGCAATCAGCAATCTTGCAATCAGCAATCTTGCAATCAGCAATCTTGCAATCAGCAATCTTGCAATCAGCAATCTTGCAATCAGCAATCTTGCAATCAGCAATCAGCAATCTTGCAATTAGCAATGTTGCAATCAGCAATCTTGCAATCAGCAATCTTACAATCAGCAATCTTGCAATCAGCAATCTTGCAAACAGCAATCTTGCAATCAGCAATCTTGCAATCAGCAATCAGATATCTTGCAATTAGCAATCTGGCAATCTGCAATCTTGCAATCAGCAATCTTGCAATCAGCAATCTTGCAATCAGCAATCTTGCAATCAGCAATCTTGCAATCAGCAATCTTGCAATCAGCAATCTTGCAATCAGCAATCTTGCAATCAGCAATCATCAATCTTGCAATTTGCAATCTGGCAATCAGCAACCTTGCAATCAGCAATCTTGCAATCAGCAATCTTGCAATCAGCAATCTTGCAATCAGCAATCTTGCAATCAGCAATCTTGCAATCAGCAATCTTGCAATCAGCAATCTTGCAATCAGCAATCAGCAATTTTGAAATTAGCAATCTGGCAATCAGCAATCATCAATCTTGCAATTTGCAATCTGGCAATCAGCAATCTTGTAATCAGCAATCTTGCAATCAGCAATCTTGCAATCAGCAATCTTGCAATCAGCAATCTTGCAATCAGCAATCTTGCAATCAGCAATCTTGCAATCAGCAATCTTGCAATCAGCAATCTTGCAATCAGCAATCTTGCAATCAGCAATCTTGCAATCAGCAATCTTGCAATCAGCAATCTTGCAGTCAGCAATCTTGCAATCAGCAATCTTGCAATCAGCAATCTTGCAATCAGCAATCTTGCAATCAGCAATCTTGCAATCAGCAATCTTGCAATCAGCAATCTTGCAATCAGCAATCTTGCAATCAGCAATCAGCAATCTTGCAATTAGCAATCTGGCAATCAGCAATCTTGCAATCTTGCAATCAGCAATCAGCAATCTTGCAATTAGCAATCTGGCAATCAGCAATCTTGCAATCAGCAATCAGCAATCTTGCAATTAGCAATCTGGCAATCAGCAATCTTGCAATCAGCAATCTTGCAATCAGCAATCTTGCAATCAGCAATCATCAATCTTGCAATTTGCAATCTGGCAATCAGCAATCTTGTAATCAGCAATCTTGCAATCAGCAATCTTGCAATCAGCAATCTTGCAATCAGCAATCTTGCAGTCAGCAATCTTGCAATCAGCAATCTTGCAATCAGCAATTTTGCAATCAGCAATCTTGCAATCAGCAATCTTGCAATCAGCAATCTTGCAATCAGCAATCTTGCAATCAGCAATCTTGCAATCAGCAATCTTGAAATCAGCAATCAGCAATCTTGCAATCAGCAATCTTGCAATCTTGCAATCAGCAATCTTGCAATCAGCAATCTTGCAATCAGCAATTTTGCAATCAGCAATCTTGCAATCAGCAATCAGCAATCCAGCAATCTTGCAATCAGCAATCTTGCAATCAGCAATCTTGCAATCAGCAATCTTGCAATCAGCAATCTTGCAATCAGCAATCTTGCAATCAGCAATCTTGCAATCAGCAATCTTGCAATCAGCAATCTTGCAATCAGCAATCTTGCAATCAGCAATCTTGCAATCAGCAATCAGCAATCTTGCAATTAGCAATCTGGCAATCAGCAATCTTGCAATCAGCAATCAGCAATCTTGCAATCTTGCAATCAGCAATCTTGCAATCAGCAATCTTGCAATCAGCAATCTTGCAATCAGCAATCTTGCAATCAGCAATCTTGCAATCAGCAATCTTGCAATCAGCAATCTTGCAATCAGCAATCTTGCAATCAGCAATCTTGCAATCAGCAATCTTGCAATCAGCAATCTTGCAATCAGCAATCTTGCAATCAGCAATCTTGCAATCAGCAATCTTGCAATCAGCAATCTTGCAATCAGCAATCTTGCAGTCAGCAATCTTGCAATCAGCAATCTTGCAATCAGCAATCTTGCAATCAGCAATCTTGCAATCAGCAATCTTGCAATCAGCAATCTTGCAATCAGCAATCTTGCAATCAGCAATCTTGCAATCAGCAATCAGCAATCTTGCAATTAGCAATCTGGCAATCAGCAATCTTGCAATCAGCAATCAGCAATCTTGCAATTAGCAATCTGGCAATCAGCAATCTTGCAATCAGCAATCTTGCAATCAGCAATCTTGCAATCAGCAATCTTGCAATCAGCAATCTTGCAATCAGCAATCTTGCAATCAGGAATCTTGCAATCAGCAATCTTGCAATCAGCAATCATCAATCTTGCAATTTGCAATCTGGCAATCAGCAATCTTGCAATCAGCAATCTTGCAATCAGCAATCTTGCAATCAGCAATCTTGCAATCAGCAATCTTGCAATCAGCAATCTTGCAATCAGCAATCTTGCAGTCAGCAATCTTGCAATCAGCAATCTTGCAATCAGCAATTTTGCAATCAGCAATCTTGCAATCAGCAATCTTGCAATCAGCAATCTTGCAATCAGCAATCTTGCAATCAGCAATCTTGAAATCAGCAATCAGCAATCTTGCAATCAGCAATCTTGCAATCTTGCAATCAGCAATCTTGCAATCAGCAATCTTGCAATCAGCAATTTTGCAATCAGCAATCTTGCAATCAGCAATCAGCAATCAGCAATCCAGCAATCTTGCAATCAGCAATCTTGCAATCAGCAATCTTGCAATCAGCAATCTTGCAATCAGCAATCTTGCAATCAGCAATCTTGCAATCAGCAATCTTGCAATCAGCAATCTTGCAATCAGCAATCTTGCAATCAGCAATCTTGCAATCAGCAATCAGCAATCTTGCAATTAGCAATCTGGCAATCAGCAATCTTGCAATCAGCAATCAGCAATCTTGCAATTAGCAATCTGGCAATCAGCAATCTTGCAATCAGCAATCTTGCAATCAGCAATCTTGCAATCAGCAATCATCAATCTTGCAATTTGCAATCTGGCAATCAGCAATCTTGTAATCAGCAATCTTGCAATCAGCAATCTTGCAATCAGCAATCTTGCAATCAGCAATCTTGCAATCAGCAATCTTGCAATCAGCAATCTTGCAATCAGCAATCTTGCAATCAGCAATCTTGCAGTCAGCAATCTTGCAATCAGCAATTTTGCAATCAGCAATTTTGCAATCAGCAATCTTGCAATCAGCAATCTTGCAATCAGCAATCTTGCAATCAGCAATCTTGCAATCAGCAATCTTGCAATCAGCAATCTTGAAATCAGCAATCAGCAATCTTGCAATCAGCAATCTTGCAATCAGCAATTTTGCAATCAGCAATCTTGCAATCAGCAATTCAGCAATCTTGCAATCAGCAATCTTGCAATCAGCAATCTTGCAATCAGCAATCTTGCAATCAGCAATCTTGCAATCAGCAATCTTGCAATCAGCAATCTTGCAATCAGCAATCTTGCAATCAGCAATCTTGCAATCAGCAATCTTGCAATCAGCAATCAGCAATCTAGCAATTAGCAATCTGGCAATCAGCAATCTTGCAATCAGCAATCTTGCAATCAGCAATCAGCAATCTTGCAATCAGCAATCTTGCAATCTTGCAATCTTGCAATCTTGCAATCAGCAATCTTGCAATCAGCAATCTTGCAATCAGCAATCTTGCAATCAGCAATCTTGCAATCAGCAATCTTGCAATCAGCAATCTTGCAATCAGCAATCTTGCAATCAGCAATCTTGCAATCAGCAATCTTGCAATCAGCAATCAGCAATCTTGCAATTAGCAATCTTGCAATCAGCAATCTTGCAATCAGCAATCTTGCAATCAGCAATCAGCAATCTTGCAATTTGCAATCTGGCAATCAGCAATCTTGCAATCAGCAATCTTGCAATCAGCAATCATCAATCTTGCAATTTGCAATATGGCAATCAGCAATCTTGCAATCAGCAATCTTGCAATCAGCAATCTTGCAATCAGCAATCTTGCAATCAGCAATCTTGCAATCAGCAATCAGCAATCTTGCAATCAGCAATCAGCAATCTTGCAATTTGCAATCTGGCAATCAGCAATCTTGCAATCAGCAATCTTGCAATCAGCAATCTTGCAATCAGCAATCTTGCAATCAGCAATCTTGCAATCAGCAATCTTGCAATCAGCAATCTTGCAATCAGCAATCTTGCAATCAGCAATCTTGCAATCAGCAATCTTGCAATCAGCAATCTTGCAATCAGCAATCTTCCAATCAGCAATGAGCAATCTTGCAATTTGCAATCTGGCAATCAGCAATCTTGCAATCAGCAATCTTGCAATCAGCAATCTTGCAATCAGCAATCTTGCAATCAGCAATCTTGCAATCAGCAATCTTGCAATCAGCAATCTTGCAATCAGCAATCTTGCAATCAGCAATCTTGCAATCAGCAATCTTGCAATCAGCAATCTTGCAATCAGCAATCTTGCAATCAGTAATCTTGCAGTCAGCAATCTTGCAATTAGCAATCTTGCAATCAGCAATCTTGCAATCAGCAATCTTGCAATCTTTCAATCAGCAGTCTTGCAATCAGCAATCTTGCAATCTTGCAATCAGCAATCTTGCAATCAGCAATCTTGCAATCAGCAATCTTGCAATCAGCAATCTTGCAATCTTTCAATCAGCAATCTTGCAATCAGCAATCTTGCAATCAGCAATCAGCAATCTTGCAATCAGCAATCTTGCAATCAGCAATCTTGCAATCAGCAATCTTGCAATCAGCAATCTTGCAATCAGCAATCTTGCAATCAGCAATCTTGCAATCA
This sequence comes from Nineta flava, assembly GCA_963920215.1. NCBI lineage: Eukaryota > Metazoa > Arthropoda > Insecta > Neuroptera > Chrysopidae > Nineta > Nineta flava. Next base: position 301,829 of record OY986043.1, on the reverse strand, counting down.
GCAATTTTGCAATCAGCAATCTTGCAATCAGCAATCAGCAATCTTGCAATCAGCAATCTTGCAATCAGCAATCTTGCAATCAGCAATCTTGCAATCAGCAATCTTGCAATCAGCAATCTTGCAATCAGCAATCTTGCAATCAGCAATCTTGCAATCAGCAATCTTGCAATCAGCAATCTTGCAATCAGCAATCTTGCAATCAGCAATCAGCAATCTTGCAATTAGCAATCCGGCAATCAGCAATCTTGCAATCACCAATCTTGCAATCAGCAATCAGCAATCTTGCAATTTGCAATCTAGCAATCAGCAATCTTGCAATCAGCAATCTTGCAATCAGCAATCTTGCAGTCAGCAATCTTGCAATCAGCAATCTTGCAGTCAGCAATCTTGCAATCAGCAATCTTGCAATCTTTCAATCAGCAATCTTGCAATCAGCAATCTTGCAATCAGCAATCAGCAATCTTGTAATCAGCAATCTTGCAATCAGCAATCTTGCGATCAGCAAACTTGCAATCAGCAATCTTGCAATCAGCAATCTTGCAATCAGCAATCTTGCAATCAGCAATTTTGCAATCAGCAATCTTGCAATCAGCAATCAGCAATCTTGCAATCAGCAATCTTGCAATCAGCAATCTTGCAATCAGCAATCTTGCAATCAGCAATCTTGCAATCAGCAATCTTGCAATCAGCAATCTTGCAATCAGCAATCAGCAATCTTGCAATCAGCAATCTTGCAATCTTGCAATCTTGCAATCAGCAATCTTGCAATCAGCAATCTTGCAATCAGCAATCTTGCAATCAGCAATCTTGCAATCAGCAATCTTGCAATCAGCAATCTTGCAATCAGCAATCTTGCAATCAGCAATCTTGCAATCAGCAATCTTGCAATCAGCAATCTTGCAATCAGCAATCAGCAATCAGCAATCTTGCAATTAGCAATCTGGCAATCAGCAATCTTGCAATCAGCAATCTTGCAATCAGCAATCTTGCAATCAGCAATCTTGCAATCAGCAATCAGCAATCTTGCAATTTGCAATATGGCAATCAGCAATCTTGCAATCAGCAATCATCAATCTTGCAATTTGCAATATGGCAATCAGCAATCTTGCAATCAGCAATCTTGCAATCAGCAATCTTGCAATCAGCAATCTTGCAATCAGCAATCTTGCAATCAGCAATCTTGCAATCAGCAATCAGCAATCTTGCAATCAGCAATCAGCAATCTTGCAATTTGCAATCTGGCAATCAGCAATCTTGCAATCAGCAATCTTGCAATCAGCAATCTTGCAATCAGCAATCTTGCAATCAGCAATCTTGCAATCAGCAATCTTGCAATCAGCAATCTTGCAATCAGCAATCTTGCAATCAGCAATCTTGCAATCAGCAATCTTGCAATCAGCAATCTTGCAATCAGCAATCAGCAATCTTGCAATTTGCAATCTGGCAATCAGCAATCTTGCAATCAGCAATCTTGCAATCAGCAATCTTGCAATCAGCAATCTTGCAATCAGCAATCTTGCAATCAGCAATCTTGCAATCAGCAATCTTGCAATCAGCCATCTTGCAATCAGCAATCTTGCAATCAGCAATCAGCAATCTTGCAATTAGCAATCTGGCAATCAGCAATCTTGCAATCAGCAATCTTGCAATCAGCAATCTTGCAATCAGCAATCAGCAATCTTGCAATTAGCAATCTGGCAATCAGCAATCTTGCAATCAGCAATCTTGCAATCAGCAATCTTGCAATCAGCAATCTTGCAATCAGCAATCTTGCAATCAGCAATCTTGCAATCAGCAATCAGCAATCTTGCAATTAGCAATCTGGCAATCAGCAATCTTGCAATCAGCAATCTTGCAATCAGCAATCTTGCAATCAGCAATCTTGCAATCAGCAATCTTGCAATCAGCAATCTTGCATTCAGCAATCTTGCAATCAGCAATCTTGCAATCAGCAATCTTGCAATCAGCAATCTTGCAATCAGCAATCTTGCAATCAGCAATCTTGCAATCAGCAATCATCATTCTTGCAATTTGCAATCTGGCAATCAGCAATCTTGCAATCAGCAATCTTGCAATCAGCAATCTTGCAATCAGCAATCTTGCAATCAGCAATCTTGCAATCAGCAATCTTGCAATCAGCAATCTTGCAATCAGCAATCTTGCAATCAGCAATCTTGCAATCAGCAATCTTGCAATCAGCAATCTTGCAATCAGCAATCTTGCAATCAGCAATCTTGCAATCAGCAATCTTGCAATCAGCAATCTTGCAATCAGCAATCAGCAATCTTGCAATTAGCAATCTGGCAATCAGCAATCTTGCAATCAGCAATCAGCAATCTTGCAATTAGCAATCTGGCAATCAGCAATCTTGCAAACAGCAATCTTGCAATCAGCAATCTTGCAATCAGCAATCATCAATCTTGCAATTTGCAATCTGGCAATCAGCAACCTTGCAATCAGCAATCTTGCAATCAGCAATCTTGCAATCAGCAATCTTGCAATCAGCAATCTTGCAATCAGCAATCTTGCAATCAGCAATCTTGCAATCAGCAATCTTGCAATCAGCAATCTTGCAATCAGCAATCTTGCAATCAGCAATCAGCAATCTTGAAATTAGCAATCTGGCAATCAGCAATCTTGCAATCAGCAATCTTGCAATCAGCAATCTTGCAATCAGCAATCTTGCAATCAGCAATCTTGCAATCAGCAATCATCAATCTTGCAATTTGCAATCTGGCAATCAGCAATCTTGTAATCAGCAATCTTGCAATCAGCAATCTTGCAATCAGCAATCTTGCAATCAGCAATCTTGCAATCAGCAATCAGCAATCTAGCAATTAGCAATCTGGCAATCAGCAATCTTGCAATCAGCAATCTTGCAATCAGCAATCTTGCAATCAGCAATCAGCAATCTTGCAATCAGCAATCTTGCAATCTTGCAATCTTGCAATCTTGCAATCAGCAATCTTGCAATCAGCAATCTTGCAATCAGCAATCTTGCAATCAGCAATCTTGCAATCAGCAATCTTGCAATCAGCAATCATCAATCTTGCAATTTGCAATCTGGCAATCAGCAATCTTGTAATCAGCAATCTTGCAATCAGCAAACTTGCAGTCAGCAATCTTGCAATCAGCAATCTTGCAATCAGCAATTTTGCAATCAGCAATCTTGCAATCAGCAATCTTGCAATCAGCAATCTTGCAATCAGCAATCTTGAAATCAGCAATCAGCAATCTTGCAATCAGCAATCTTGCAATATTGCAATTTGCAATCTTGCAATCAGCAATCTTGCAATCAGCAATTTTGCAATCAGCAATTTTGCAATCAGCAATCAGCAATCCAGCAAACTTGCAATCAGCAATCTTGCAATCAGCAATCTTGCAATCAGCAATCTTGCAATCAGCAATCTTGCAATCAGCAATCTTGCAATCAGCAATCTTGCAATCAGCAATCAGCAATCTTGCAATTAGCAATGTTGCAATCAGCAATCTTGCAATCAGCAATCTTACAATCAGCAATCTTGCAATCAGCAATCTTGCAATCAGCAATCAGCAATCTTGAAATTAGCAATCTGGCAATCAGCAATCTTGCAATCAGCAATCTTGCAATCAGCAAACTTGCAATCAGCAATCTTGCAATCAGCAATCTTGCAATCAGCAATTTTGCAATCAGCAATCTTGCAATCAGCAATCTTGCAATCAGCAATCTTGCAATCAGCAATCTTGAAATCAGCAATCAGCAATCTTGCAATCAGCAATCTTGCAATCTTGCAATCAGCAATCTTGCAATCAGCAATCTTGCAATCAGCAATTTTGCAATCAGCAATCTTGCAATCAGCAATCAGCAATCCAGCAATCTTGCAATCAGCAATCTTGCAATCAGCAATCTTGCAATCAGCAATCTTGCAATCAGCAATCTTGCAATCAGCAATCTTGCAATCAGCAATCTTGCAATCAGCAATCTTGCAATCAGCAATCTTGCAATCAGCAATCTTGCAATCAGCAATCTTGCAATCAGCAATCAGCAATCTTGCAATTAGCAATCTGGCAATCAGCAATCTTGCAATCAGCAATCAGCAATCTTGCAATTAGCAATCTGGCAATCAGCAATCTTGCAATCAGCAATCTTGCAATCAGCAGTCTTGCAATCAGCAATCTTGCAATCAGCAATCTTGCAATCAGCAATCATCAATCTTGCAATTTGCAATCTGGCAATCAGCAATCTTGTAATCAGCAATCTTGCAATCAGCAATCTTGCAATCAGCAATCTTGCAATCAGCAATCTTGCAATCAGCAATCTTGCAATCAGCAATCTTGCAGTCAGCAATCTTGCAATCAGCAATCTTGCAATCAGCAATTTTGCAATCAGCAATCCTGCAATCAGCAATCTTGCAATCAGCAATCTTGCAATCAGCAATCTTGCAATCAGCAATCTTGCAATCAGCAATCTTGAAATCAGCAATCAGCAATCTTGCAATCAGCAATCTTGCAATCTTGCAATCAGCAATCTTGCAATCAGCAATCTTGCAATCAGCAATTTTGCAATCAGCAATCTTGCAATCAGCAATCAGCAATCCAGCAATCTTGCAATCAGCAATCTTGCAATCAGCAATCTTGCAATCAGCAATCTTGCAATCAGCAATCTTGCAATCAGCAATCTTGCAATCAGCAATTTGCAATCAGCAATCAGCAATCTTGCAATTAGCAATGTTGCAATCAGCAATCTTGCAATCAGCAATCTTACAATCAGCAATCTTGCAATCAGCAATCTTGCAAACAGCAATCTTGCAATCAGCAATCTTGCAATCAGCAATCAGCAATCTTGCAATTAGCAATCTGGCAATCAGCAATCTTGCAATCAGCAATCTTGCAATCAGCAATCTTGCAATCAGCAATCTTGCAATCAGCAATCTTGCAATCAGCAATCTTGCAATCAGCAATCTTGCAATCAGCAATCTTGCAATCAGCAATCTTGCAATCAGCAATCTTGCAATCAGCAATCTTGCAATCAGCAATCATCAATCTTGCAATTTGCAATCTGGCAATCAGCATCCTTGCAATCAGCAATCTTGCAATCAGCAATCTTGCAATCAGCAATCTTGCAATCAGCAATCTTGCAATCAGCAATCTTGCAATCAGCAATCTTGCAATCAGCAATCTTGCAATCAGCAATCAGCAATCTTGAAATTAGCAATCTGGCAATCAGCAATCTTGCAATCAGCAATCTTGCAATCAGCAATCTTGCAATCAGCAATCTTGCAATCAGCAATCTTGCAATCAGCAATCATCAATCTTGCAATTTGCAATCTGGCAATCAGCAATCTTGTAATCAGCAATCTTGCAATCAGCAATCTTGCAATCAGCAATCTTGCAATCAGCAATCTTGCAATCAGCAATCTTGCAATCAGCAATCTTGCAATCAGCAATCTTGCAATCAGCAATCTTGCAATCAGCAATCAGCAATCTTGCAATTAGCAATCTGGCAATCAGCAATCTTGCAATCAGCAATCAGCAATCTTGCAATTAGCAATCTGGCAATCAGCAATCTTGCAATCAGCAATCTTGCAATCAGCAATCTTGCAATCAGCAATCTTGCAATCAGCAATCTTGCAATCAGCAATCTTGCAATCAGGAATCTTGCAATCAGCAATCTTGCAATCAGCAATCTTGCAATCAGCAATCTTGCAATCAGCAATCATCAATCTTGCAATTTGCAATCTGGCAATCAGCAATCTTGCAATCAGCAATCTTGCAATCAGCAATCTTGCAATCAGCAATCTTGCAGTCAGCAATCTTGCAATCAGCAATCTTGCAATCAGCAATTTTGCAATCAGCAATCTTGCAATCAGCAATCTTGCAATCAGCAATCTTGCAATCAGCAATCTTGAAATCAGCAATCAGCAATCTTGCAATCAGCAATCTTGCAATCTTGCAATCAGCAATCTTGCAATCAGCAATCTTGCAATCAGCAATCTTGCAATCAGCAATCTTGCAATCAGCAATTTTGCAATCAGCAATCTTGCAATCAGCAATCAGCAATCCAGCATTCTTGCAATCAGCAATCTTGCAATCAGCAATCTTGCAATCAGCAATCTTGCAATCAGCAATCTTGCAATCAGCAATCTTGCAATCAGCAATCTTGCAATCAGCAATCTTGCAATCAGCAATCTTGCAATCAGCAATCTTGCAATCAGCAATCTTGCAATCAGCAATCTTGCAATCAGCAATCAGCAATCTTGCAATTAGCAATCTGGCAATCAGCAATCTTGCAATCAGCAATCAGCAATCTTGCAATTAGCAATCTGGCAATCAGCAATCTTGCAATCAGCAATCTTGCAATCAGCAATCTTGCAATCAGCAATCTTGCAATCAGCAATGTTGCAATCAGCAATCTTGCAATCAGCAATCTTGCAATCAGCAATCATCAATCTTGCAATTTGCAATCTGGCAATCAGCAATCTTGTAATCAGCAATCTTGCAATCAGCAATCTTGCAATCAGCAATCTTGCAATCAGCAATCTTGCAATCAGCAATCTTGCAATCAGCAATCTTGCAATCAGCAATCTTGCAGTCAGCAATCTTGCAATCAGCAATCTTGCAATCAGCAATTTTGCAATCAGCAATCTTGCAATCAGCAATCTTGCAATCAGCAATCTTGCAATCAGCAATCTTGAAATCAGCAATCAGCAATCTTGCAATCAGCAATCTTGCAATCAGCAATTTTGCAATCAGCAATCTTGCAATCAGCAATCAGCAATCCAGCAATCTTGAAATCAGCAATCTTGCAATCAGCAATCTTGCAATCAGCAATCTTGCAATCAGCAATCTTGCAATCAGCAATCTTGCAATCAGCAATCTTGCAATCAGCAATCTTGCAATCAGCAATCTTGCAATCAGCAATCTTGCAATCAGCAATCAGCAATCTAGCAATTAGCAATCTGGCAATCAGCAATCTTGCAATCAGCAATCTTACAATCAGCAATCAGCAATCTTGCAATCAGCAATCTTGCAATCTTGCAATCAGCAATCTTGCAATCAGCAATCTTGCAATCAGCAATCTTGCAATCAGCAATCTTGCAATCAGCAATCTTGCAATCAGCAATCTTGCAATCAGCAATCTTGCAATCAGCAATCTTGCAATCAGCAATCAATAATCTTGCAATTAGCAATCTTGCAATCAGCAATCTTGCAATCAGCAATCTTGCAATCAGCAATCAGCAATCTTGCAATTTGCAATCTGGCAATCAGCAATCTTGCAATCAGCAATCTTGCAATCAGCAATCATCAATCTTGCAATTTGCAATATGGCAATCAGCAATCTTGCAATCAGCAATCTTGCAATCAGCAATCTTGCAATCAGCAATCAGCAATCTTGCAATCAGCAATCAGCAATCTTGCAATTTGCAATCTGGCAATCAGCAATCTTGCAATCAGCAATCTTGCAATCAGCAATCTTGCAATCAGCAATCTTGCAATCAGCAATCTTGCAATCAGCAATCTTGCAATCAGCAATCTTGCAATCAGCAATCTTGCAATCAGCAATCTTGCAATCAGCAATCTTGCAATCAGCAATCTTGCAATCAGCAATCTTGCAATCAGCAATCTTGCAATCAGCAATGAGCAATCTTGCAATTTGCAATCTGGCAATCAGCAATCTTGCAATCAGCAATCTTGCAATCAGCAATCTTGCAATCAGCAATCTTGCAATCAGCAATCTTGCAATCAGCAATCTTGCAATCAGCAATCTTGCAATCAGCAATCTTGCAATCAGCAATCTTGCAATCAGCAATCTTGCAATCAGTAATCTTGCAGTCAGCAATCTTGCAATCAGCAATCTTGCAATCAGCAATCTTGCAATCTTTCAATCAGCAATCTTGCAATTAGCAATGTTGCAATCAGCAATCTTGCAATCAGCAATCTTACAATCAGCAATCTTGCAATCAGCAATCTTGCAATTAGCAATCTTGCAATCAGCAATCTTGCAATCAGCAATCAGCAATCTTGCAATTAGCAATCTGGCAATCAGCAATCTTGCAATCAGCAATCTTGCAATCAGCAATCTTGCAATCAGCAATCTTGCAATCAGCAATCTTGCAATCAGCAATCTTGCAATCAGCAATCTTGCAATCAGCAATCTTGCAATCAGCAATCTTGCAATCAGCAATCTTGCAATCAGCAATCTTGCAATCAGCAATCTTGCAATCAGCAATCTTGCAATCAGCAATCTTGCATTCAGCAATCTTGCAATCAGCAATCTTGCAATCAGCAATCTTGCAATCAGCAATCTTGCAATCAGCAATCATCAATCTTGCAATTTGCAATCTGGCAATCAGCAATCTTGTAATCAGCAATCTTGCAATCAGCAATCTTGCAATCAGCAATCTTGCAATCAGCAATCTTGCAATCAGCAATCTTGCAATCAGCAATCTTGCAATCAGCAATCTTGCAATCAGCAATCTTGCAGTCAGCAATCTTGCAATCAGCAATCTTGCAATCAGCAATTTTGCAATCAGCAATCTTGCAATCAGCAATCTTGCAATCAGCAATCTTGCAATCAGCAATCTTGAAATCAGCAATCAGCAATCTTGCAATCAGCAATCTTGCAATCTTGCAATCAGCAATCTTGCAATCAGCAATCTTGCAATCAGCAATTTTGCAATCAGCAATCTTGCAATCAGCAATCAGCAATCCAGCAATCTTGCAATCAGCAATCTTGCAATCAGCAATCTTGCAATCAGCAATCTTGCAATCAGCAATCTTGCAATCAGCAATCTTGCAATCAGCAATTTGCAATCAGCAATCAGCAATCTTGCAATTAGCAATGTTGCAATCAGCAATCTTGCAATCAGCAATCTTACAATCAGCAATCTTGCAATCAGCAATCTTGCAAACAGCAATCTTGCAATCAGCAATCTTGCAATCAGCAATCAGCAATCTTGCAATTAGCAATCTGGCAATCAGCAATCTTGCAATCAGCAATCTTGCAATCAGCAATCTTGCAATCAGCAATCTTGCAATCAGCAATCTTGCAATCAGCAATCTTGCAATCAGCAATCTTGCAATCAGCAATCTTGCAATCAGCAATCTTGCAATCAGCAATCATCAATCTTGCAATTTGCAATCTGGCAATCAGCATCCTTGCAATCAGCAATCTTGCAATCAGCAATCTTGCAATCAGCAATCTTGCAATCAGCAATCTTGCAATCAGCAATCTTGCAATCAGCAATCTTGCAATCAGCAATCTTGCAATCAGCAATCAGCAATCTTGAAATTAGCAATCTGGCAATCAGCAATCTTGCAATCAGCAATCTTGCAATCAGCAATCTTGCAATCAGCAATCTTGCAATCAGCAATCTTGCAATCAGCAATCTTGCAATCAGCAATCATCAATCTTGCAATTTGCAATCTGGCAATCAGCAATCTTGTAATCAGCAATCTTGCAATCAGCAATCTTGCAATCAGCAATCTTGCAATCAGCAATCTTGCAATCAGCAATCTTGCAATCAGCAATCTTGCAATCAGCAATCTTGCAATCAGCAATCTTGCAATCAGCAATCTTGCAATCAGCAATCAGCAATCTTGCAATTAGCAATCTGGCAATCAGCAATCTTGCAATCAGCAATCAGCAATCTTGCAATTAGCAATCTGGCAATCAGCAATCTTGCAATCAGCAATCTTGCAATCAGCAATCTTGCAATCAGCAATCTTGCAATCAGCAATCTTGCAATCAGCAATCTTGCAATCAGGAATCTTGCAATCAGCAATCTTGCAATCAGCAATCTTGCAATCAGCAATCTTGCAATCAGCAATCATCAATCTTGCAATTTGCAATCTGGCAATCAGCAATCTTGCAATCAGCAATCTTGCAATCAGCAATCTTGCAATCAGCAATCTTGCAGTCAGCAATCTTGCAATCAGCAATCTTGCAATCAGCAATTTTGCAATCAGCAATCTTGCAATCAGCAATCTTGCAATCAGCAATCTTGCAATCAGCAATCTTGAAATCAGCAATCAGCAATCTTGCAATCAGCAATCTTGCAATCTTGCAATCAGCAATCTTGCAATCAGCAATCTTGCAATCAGCAATCTTGCAATCAGCAATCTTGCAATCAGCAATTTTGCAATCAGCAATCTTGCAATCAGCAATCAGCAATCCAGCATTCTTGCAATCAGCAATCTTGCAATCAGCAATCTTGCAATCAGCAATCTTGCAATCAGCAATCTTGCAATCAGCAATCTTGCAATCAGCAATCTTGCAATCAGCAATCTTGCAATCAGCAATCTTGCAATCAGCAATCAGCAATCTTGCAATTAGCAATCTGGCAATCAGCAATCTTGCAATCAGCAATCAGCAATCTTGCAATTAGCAATCTGGCAATCAGCAATCTTGCAATCAGCAATCTTGCAATCAGCAATCTTGCAATCAGCAATCTTGCAATCAGCAATGTTGCAATCAGCAATCTTGCAATCAGCAATCTTGCAATCAGCAATCATCAATCTTGCAATTTGCAATCTGGCAATCAGCAATCTTGTAATCAGCAATCTTGCAATCAGCAATCTTGCAATCAGCAATCTTGCAATCAGCAATCTTGCAATCAGCAATCTTGCAATCAGCAATCTTGCAATCAGCAATCTTGCAGTCAGCAATCTTGCAATCAGCAATCTTGCAATCAGCAATTTTGCAATCAGCAATCTTGCAATCAGCAATCTTGCAATCAGCAATCTTGCAATCAGCAATCTTGAAGTCAGCAATCAGCAATCTTGCAATCAGCAATCTTGCAATCAGCAATTTTGCAATCAGCAATCTTGCAATCAGCAATCAGCAATCCAGCAATCTTGAAATCAGCAATCTTGCAATCAGCAATCTTGCAATCAGCAATCTTGCAATCAGCAATCTTGCAATCAGCAATCTTGCAATCAGCAATCTTGCAATCAGCAATCTTGCAATCAGCAATCTTGCAATCAGCAATCTTGCAATCAGCAATCAGCAATCTAGCAATTAGCAATCTGGCAATCAGCAATCTTGCAATCAGCAATCTTACAATCAGCAATCAGCAATCTTGCAATCAGCAATCTTGCAATCTTGCAATCAGCAATCTTGCAATCAGCAATCTTGCAATCAGCAATCTTGCAATCAGCAATCTTGCAATCAGCAATCTTGCAATCAGCAATCTTGCAATCAGCAATCTTGCAATCAGCAATCAATAATCTTGCAATTAGCAATCTTGCAATCAGCAATCTTGCAATCAGCAATCTTGCAATCAGCAATCAGCAATCTTGCAATTTGCAATCTGGCAATCAGCAATCTTGCAATCAGCAATCTTGCAATCAGCAATCATCAATCTTGCAATTTGCAATATGGCAATCAGCAATCTTGCAATCAGCAATCTTGCAATCAGCAATCTTGCAATCAGCAATCTTGCAATCAGCAATCAGCAATCTTGCAATCAGCAATCAGCAATCTTGCAATTTGCAATCTGGCAATCAGCAATCTTGCAATCAGCAATCTTGCAATCAGCAATCTTGCAATCAGCAATCTTGCAATCAGCAATCTTGCAATCAGCAATCTTGCAATCAGCAATCTTGCAATCAGCAATCTTGCAATCAGCAATCTTGCAATCAGCAATCTTGAAATCAGCAATCTTGCAATCAGCAATCTTGCAATCAGCAATCTTGCAATCAGCAATGAGCAATCTTGCAATTTGCAATCTGGCAATCAGCAATCTTGCAATCAGCAATCTTGCAATCAGCAATCTTGCAATCAGCAATCTTGCAATCAGCAATCTTGCAATCAGCAATCTTGCAATCAGCAATCTTGCAATCAGCAATCTTGCAATCAGCAATCTTGCAATCAGCAATCTTGCAATCAGCAATCTTGCAATCAGTAATCTTGCAGTCAGCAATCTTGCAATCAGCAATCTTGCAATCAGCAATCTTGCAATCTTTCAATCAGCAATCTTGCAATTAGCAATGTTGCAATCAGGAATCTTGCAATCAGCAATCTTACAATCAGCAATCTTGCAATCAGCAATCTTGCAATTAGCAATCTTGCAATCAGCAATCTTGCAATCAGCAATCAGCAATCTTGCAATTAGCAATCTGGCAATCAGCAATCTTGCAATCAGCAATCTTGCAATCAGCAATCTTGCAATCAGCAATCTTGCAATCAGCAATCTTGCAATCAGCAATCTTGCAATCAGCAATCTTGCAATCAGCAATCTTGCAATCAGCAATCTTGCAATCAGCAATCTTGCAATCAGCAATCTTGCAATCAGCAATCTTGCATTCAGCAATCTTGCAATCAGCAATCTTGCAATCAGCAATCTTGCAATCAGCAATCTTGCAATCAGCAATCATCAATCTTGCAATTTGCAATCTGGCAATCAGCAATCTTGTAATCAGCAATCTTGCAATCAGCAATCTTGCAATCAGCAATCTTGCAATCAGCAATCTTGCAATCAGCAATCTTGCAATCAGCAATCTTGCAGTCAGCAATCTTGCAATCAGCAATCTTGCAATCAGCAATTTTGCAATCAGCAATCTTGCAATCAGCAATATTGCAATCAGCAATCTTGAAATCAGCAATCAGCAATCTTGCAATCAGCAATCTTGCAATCTTGCAATCTTGCAATCAGCAATCTTGCAATCAGCAATCTTGCAATCAGCAATCTTGCAATCAGCAATTTTGCAATCAGCAATCTTGCAATCAGCAATCAGCAATCCAGCAATCTTGCAATCAGCAATCTTGCAATCAGCAATCTTGCAATCAGCAATCTTGCAATCAGCAATCTTGCAGTCAGCAATCTTGCAATCAGCAATCTTGCAATCAGCAATCTTGCTATCAGCAATCTTGCAATCAGCAATCTTGCAATCAGCAATCTAGTAATCAGCAATCAGCAATCTTGCAATTAGCAATCTGGCAATCAGCAATCTTGCAATCAGCAATCAGCAATCTTGCAATTAGCAATCTGGCAATCAGCAATCTTGCAATCAGCAATCTTGCAATCAGCAATCTTGCAATCAGCAATCTTGCAATCAGCAATCTTGCAATCAGCAATCTTGCAATCAGCAATCTTGCAATCAGCAATCTTGAAATCAGCAATCTTGCAATCAGCAATCTTGCAATCAGCAATCAGCAATCTAGCAATTAGCAATCTGGCAATCAGCAATCTTGCAATCAGCAATCTTGCAATCAGCAATTTTGCAATCAGCAATCTTGCAATCAGCAATCTTGCAATCAGCAATCTTGCAATCAGCAATCTTGCAATCAGCAATCTTGCAATCAGCAATCTTGCAATCAGCAATCAGCAATCTTGCAATCAGCAATCTTGCAATCTTGCAATCAGCAATCTTGCAATCAGCAATCTTGCAATCAGCAATTTTGCAATCAGCAATCTTGCAATCAGCAATCAGCAATCCAGCAATCTTGCAATCAGCAATCTTGCAATCAGCAATCTTGCAATCAGCAATCTTGCAACCAGCAATCTTGCAACCAGCAATCTTGCAATTAGCAATCTTGCAATCAGCAATCTTGCAATCAGCAATCTTGCAATCAGCAATCTTGCAATCAGCAATCTTGCAATCAGCAATCTTGCAATCAGCAATCTTGCAATCAGCAATCTTGCAATCAGCAATCAGCAATCTTGCAATCAGCAATCTTGCAATCAGCAATCTTGCAATCAGAAATCTTGCAATCAGCAATCTTGCAACCAGCAATCTTGCAATCGGCAATCTTGCAATCAGCAATCTTGCAATCAGCAATCTAGTAATCAGCAATCAGCAATCTTGCAATTAGCAATCTGGCAATCAGCAATCTTGCAATCAGCAATCAGCAATCTAGCAATTAGCAATCTGGCAATCAGCAATCTTGCAATCAGCAATCTTGCAATCAGCAATCTTGCAATCAGCAATCAGCAATCTTGCAATCAGCAATCTTGCAATCTTGCAATCTTGCAATCTTGCAATCAGCAATCTTGCAATCAGCAATCTTGCAATCAGCAATCTTGCAATCAGCAATCTTGCAATCAGCAATCTTGCAATCAGCAATCTTGCAATCAGCAATCTTGCAATCAGCAATCTTGCAATCAGCAATCTTGCAATCAGCAATCTTGCAATCAGCAATCAGCAATCTTGCAATTAGCAATCTTGCAATCAGCAATCTTGCAATCAGCAATCTTGCAATCAGCAATCAGCAATCTTGCAATTTGCAATCTGGCAATCAGCAATCTTGCAATCAGCAATCTTGCAATCAGCAATCTTGCAATCAGCAATCTTGCAATCAGCAATCATCAATCTTGCAATTTGCAATATGGCAATCAGCAATCTTGCAATCAGCAATCTTGCAATCAGCAATCTTGCAATCAGCAATCTTGCAATCAGCAATCTTGCAATCAGCAATCTTGCAATCAGCAATCAGCAATCTTGCAATCAGCAATCAGCAATCTTGCAATTTGCAATCTGGCAATCAGCAATCTTGCAATCAGCAATCTTGCAATCAGCAATCTTGCAATCAGCAATCTTGCAATCAGCAATCTTGCAATCAGCAATCTTGCAATCAGCAATCTTGCAATCAGCAATCTTGCAATCAGCAATCTTGCAATCAGCAATCAGCAATCTTGCAATCAGCAATCTTGCAATCAGCAATCTTGCAATTAGCAATCTTGCAATCAGCAATCTTGCAATCAGCAATCTTGCAATCAGCAATCAGCAATCTTGCAATTAGCAATCTGGCAATCAGCAATCTTGCAATCAGCAATCTTGCAATCAGCAATCTTGCAATCAGCAATCTTGCAATCAGCAATCTTGCAATCAGCAATCTTGCAATCAGCAATCTTGCAATCAGCAATCTTGCAATCAGCAATCTTGCAATCAGCAATCTTGCATTCAGCAATCTTGCAATCAGCAATCTTGCAATCAGCAATCTTGCAATCAGCAATCTTGCAATCAGCAATCTTGCAATCAGCAATCTTGCAATCAGCAATCTTGCAATCAGCAATCATCAATCTTGCAATTTGCAATCTGGCAATCAGCAATCTTGCAATCAGCAATCTTGCAATCAGCAATCTTGCAATCAGCAATCTTGCAATCAGCAATCTTGCAATCAGCAATCTTGCAATCAGCAATCTTGCAATCAGCAATCTTGCAATCAGCAATCTTGAAATCAGCAATCAGCAATCTTGCAATCAGCAATCTTGCAATCTTGCAATCAGCAATCTTGCAATCAGCAATCTTGCAATCAGCAATTTTGCAATCAGCAATCTTGCAATCAGCAATCAGCAATCCAGCAATCTTGCAATCAGCAATCTTGCAATCAGCAATCTTGCAATCAGCAATCTTGCAATCAGCAATCTTGCAATCAGCAATCTTGCAATCAGCAATCTTGCAATCAGCAATCTTGCAATCAGCAATCTTGCAATCAGCAATCTTGCAATCAGCAATCTTGCAATCAGCAATCTTGCAATCAGCAATCTTGCAATCAGCAATCTTGCAATCAGCAATCAGCAATCTTGCAATTAGCAATCTGGCAATCAGCAATCTTGCAATCAGCAATCTTGCAATCAGCAATCAGCAATCTTGCAATTAGCAATCTGGCAATCAGCAATCATCAATCTTGCAATTTGCAATCTGGCAATCAGCAATCTTGTAATCAGCAATCTTGCAATCAGCAATCTTGCAATCAGCAATCTTGCAATCAGCAATCTTGCAATCAGCAATCTTGCAGTCAGCAATCTTGCAATCAGCAATCTTGCAATCAGCAATTTTGCAATCAGCAATCTTGCAATCAGCAATCTTGCAATCAGCAATCTTGCAATCAGCAATCTTGAAATCAGCAATCAGCAATCTTGCAATCAGCAATCTTGCAATCAGCAATTTTGCAATCAGCAATCTTGCAATCAGCAATCAGCAATCCAGCAATCTTGCAATCAGCAATCTTGCAATCAGCAATCTTGCAATCAGCAATCTTGCAATCAGCAATCTTGCAATCAGCAATCTTGCAATCAGCAATCTTGCAATCAGCAATCTTGCAATCAGCAATCTTGCAATCAGCAATCTTGCAATCAGCAATCTTGCAATCAGCAATCTTGCAATCAGCAATCAGCAATCTAGCAATTAGCAATCTGGCAATCAGCAATCTTGCAATCAGCAATCTTGCAATCAGCAATCAGCAATCTTGCAATCAGCAATCTTGCAATCTTGCAATCTTGCAATCAGCAATCTTGCAATCAGCAATCTTGCAATCAGCAATCTTGCAATCAGCAATCTTGCAACCAGCAATCTTGCAATCAGCAATCTTGCAATCAGCAATCTTGCAATCAGCAATCAGCAATCTTGCAATTAGCAATCTTGCAATCAGCAATCTTGCAATCAGCAATCTTGCAATCAGCAATCATCAATCTTGCAATTTGCAATCTGGCAATCAGCAATCTTGTAATCAGCAATCTTGCAATCAGCAATCTTGCAATCAGCAATCTTGCAATCAGCAATCTTGCAGTCAGCAATCTTGCAATCAGCAATCTTGCAATCAGCAATTTTGCAATCAGCAATCTTGCAATCAGCAATCTTGAAATCAGCAATCAGCAATCTTGCAATCAGCAATCTTGCAATCTTGCAATCAGCAATCTTGCAATCAGCAATCTTGCAATCAGCAATTTTGCAATCAGCAATCTTGCAATCAGCAATCAGTTATCCAGCAATCTTGCAATCAGCAATCTTGCAATCAGCAATCAGCAATCTTGCAATTAGCAATCTGGCAATCAGCAATCTTGCAATCAGCAATCTTGCAATCAGCAATCTTGCAATCAGCAATCTTGCAATCAGCAATCTTGCAATCAGCAATCTTGCAATCAGCAATCTTGCATTCAGCAATCTTGCAATCAGCAATCTTGCAATCAGCAATCTTGCAATCAGCAATCTTGCAATCAGCAATCTTGCAATCAGCAATCATCAATCTTGCAATTTGCAATCTGGCAATCAGCAATCTTGCAATCAGCAATCTTGCAATCAGCAATCTTGCAATCAGCAATCTTGCAATCAGCAATCTTGCAATCAGCAATCTTGCAATCAGCAATCTTGCAATCAGCAATCTTGCAATCAGCAATCAGCAATCTTGCAATTAGCAATGTTGCAATCAGCAATCTTGCAATCAGCAATCTTACAATCAGCAATCTTGCAATCAGCAATCTTGCAAACAGCAATCTTGCAATCAGCAATCTTGCAATCAGCAATCAGCAATCTTGCAATTAGCAATCTGGCAATCTGCAATCTTGCAATCAGCAATCTTGCAATCAGCAATCTTGCAATCAGCAATCTTGCAATCAGCAATCTTGCAATCAGCAATCATCAATCTTGCAATTTGCAATCTGGCAATCAGCAACCTTGCAATCAGCAATCTTGCAATCAGCAATCTTGCAATCAGCAATCTTGCAATCAGCAATCTTGCAATCAGCAATCTTGCAATCAGCAATCTTGCAATCAGCAATCTTGCAATCAGCAATCTTGCAATCAGCAATCTTGCAATCAGCAATCTTGCAATCAGCAATCTTGCTATCAGCAATCTTGCAATCAGCAATCTTGCAATCAGCAATCTTGCAATCAGCAATATTGCAATCAGCAATCTTGCAATCAGCAATCTTGCAATCAGCAATCTTGCAATCAGCAATCTTGCAATCAGCAATCAGCAATCTTGGAATTTGCAATCTGGCAATCAGCAATCTTGCAATCAGCAATCTTGCAATCAGCAATCTTGCAAACAGCAATCTTGCAATCAGCAATCTTGCAATCAGCAATCTTGCAATCAGCAATCTTGCAATCAGCAATCTTGCAATCAGCAATCTTGCAATCAGCAATCTTGCAATCAGCAATCTTGCAATCAGCAATCTTGCAATCAGCAATCTTGCAATCAGCAATCAGCAATCTTGCAATTAGCAATCTTGCAATCAGCAATCTTGCAATCAGCAATCTTACAATCAGCAATCTTGCAATCAGCAATCTTGCAATCAGCAATCTTGCAATCAGCAATCTTGCAATCAGCAATCTTGCAATCAGCAATCTTGCAATCAGCAATCAGCAATCTTGCAATTAGCAATCTGGCAATCAGCAATCTTGCAATCAGCAATCTTGCAATCAGCAATCTTGCAATCAGCAATCTTGCAATCAGCAATCTTGCAATCAGCAATCTTGCAATCAGCAATCTTGCAATCAGCAATCTTGCAATCAGCAATCTTGCAATCAGCAATCTTGCAATCAGCAATCTTGCAATCAGCAATCTTGCAATCAGCAATCTTGCAATCAGCAATCTTGCAATCAGCAATCTTGCAATCAGCAATCTTGCAATCAGCAATCTTGCAATCAGCAATCTTGCAATCAGCAATCTTGCAATCAGCAATCTTGCAATCAGCAATCTTGCAATCAGCAATCATCAATCTTGCAATTTGCAATCTGGCAATCAGCAATCTTGCAATCAGCAATCTTGCAATCAGCAATCTTGCAATCAGCAATCTTGCAATCAGCAATCTTGCAATCAGCAATCTTGCAATCAGCAATCTTGCAATCAGCAATCTTGCAATCAGCAATCTTGCAATCAGCAATCTTGCAATCAGCAATCTTGCAATCAGCAATCTTGCAATCAGCAATCTTGCAATCAGCAATCTTGCAATCAGCAATCTTGCAATCAGCAATCTTGCAATCAGCAATCAGCAATCTTGCAATTAGCAATCTGGCAATCAGCAATCTTGTAATCAGCAATCTTGCAATCAGCAATCTTGCAATCAGCAATCTTGCAATCAGCAATCTTGCAATCAGCAATCATCAATCTTGCAATTTGCAATCTGGCAATCAGCAATCTTGTAATCAGCAATCTTGCAATCAGCAATCTTGCAATCAGCAATCTTGCAATCAGCAATCTTGCAATCAGCAATCTTGCAATCAGCAATCTTGCAATCAGCAATCTTGCAATCAGCAATCTTGCAATCAGCCATCTTGCAGTCAGCAATCTTGCAATCAGCAATTTTGCAATCAGCAATCTTGCAATCAGCAATCTTGCAATCAGCAATCTTGCAATCAGCAATCTTGCAATCAGCAATCTTGAAATCAGCAATCAGCAATCTTGCAATCAGCAATCTTGCAATCTTGCAATCAGCAATCTTGCAATCAGCAATCTTGCAATCAGCAATCTTGCAATCAGCAATCTTGCAATCAGCAATCTTGCAATCAGCAATCTTGCAATCAGCAATCTTGCAATCAGCAATCAGCAATCTTGCAATCAGCAATCTTGCAATCAGAAATCTTGCAATCAGCAATCTTGCAATCAGCAATCTTGCAATCAGCAATCTTGCAATCAGCAATCTTGCAATCAGCAATCTTGCAATCAGCAATCTTGCAATCAGCAATCTTGCAATCAGCAATCTTGCAATCAGCAATCTTGCAATCAGCAATCTTGCAATCAGCAATCTTGCAATCAGCAATCAGCAATCTTGCAATTAGCAATCTGGCAATCAGCAATCTTGTAATCAGCAATCTTGCAATCAGCAATCTTGCAATCAGCAATCTTGCAATCAGCAATCTTGCAATCAGCAATCTTGCAATCAGCAATCATCAATCTTGCAATTTGCAATCTGGCAATCAGCAATCTTGTAATCAGCAATCTTGCAATCAGCAATCTTGCAATCAGCAATCTTGCAATCAGCAATCTTGCAATCAGCAATCTTGCAATCAGCAATCTTGCAATCAGCAATCTTGCAATCAGCAATCTTGCAATCAGCAATCTTGCAATCAGCAATCTTGCAATCAGCCATCTTGCAGTCAGCAATCTTGCAATCAGCAATCTTGCAATCAGCAATTTTGCAATCAGCAATCTTGCAATCAGCAATCTTGCAATCAGCAATCTTGCAATCAGCAATCTTGCAATCAATAATCTTGAAATCAGCAATCAGCAATCTTGCAATCAGCAATCTTGCAATCTTGCAATCAGCAATCTTGCAATCAGCAATCTTGCAATCAGCAATCTTGCAATCAGCAATCTTGCAATCAGCAATCTTGCAATCAGCAATCTTGCAATCAGCAATCTTGCAATCAGCAATCTTGCAATCAGCAATCTTGCAATCAGCAATCAGCAATCAGCAATCTTGCAATCAGCAATCAGCAATCTTGCAATTTGCAATCTGGCAATCAGCAATCTTGCAATCAGCAATCTTGCAATCAGAAATCTTGCAATCAGCAATCTTGCAATCAGCAATCTTGCAATCAGCAATCTTGCAATCAGCAATCTTGCAATCAGCAATCTTGCAATCAGCAATCTTGCAATCAGCAATCTTGCAATCAGCAATCTTGCAATCAGCAATCTTGCAATCAGCAATCTTGCAATCAGCAATCAGCAATCAGCAATCTTGCAATTAGCAATCTGGCAATCAGCAATCTTGCAATCAGCAATCAGCAATCTTGCAATTAGCAATCTGGCAATCAGCAATCTTGCAATCAGCAATCTTGCAATCAGCAATCTTGCAATCAGCAATTTTGCAATCAGCAATCTTGCAATCAGCAATCTTGCAATCAGCAATCTTGCAATCAGCAATCATCAATCTTGCAATTTGCAATCTGGCAATCAGCAATCTTGTAATCAGCAATCTTGCAATCAGCAATCTTGCAATCAGCAATCTTGCAATCAGCAATCTTGCAATCAGCAATCTTGCAATCAGCAATCTTGCAATCAGCAATCTTGCAATCAGCAATCTTGTAATCAGCAATCTTGCAATCAGCAATCAGCAATCTTGCAATCTTGCAATCAGCAATCTTGCAATCAGCAATCTTGCAATCAGCAATCTTGCAATCAGCAATCTTGCAATCAGCAATCTTGCAATCAGCAATCTTGCAATCAGCAATCAGCAATCAGCAATCTTGCAATCAGCAATCAGCAATCTTGCAATTTGCAATCTGGCAATCAGCAATCTTGCAATCAGCAATCTTGCAATCAGAAATCTTGCAATCAGCAATCTTGCAATCAGCAATCTTGCAATCAGCAATCTTGCAATCAGCAATCTTGCAATCAGCAATCTTGCAATCAGCAATCTTGCAATCAGCAATCTTGCAATCAGCAATCTTGCAATCAGCAATCTTGCAATCAGCAATCTTGCAATCAGCAATCAGCAATCAGCAATCTTGCAATTAGCAATCTGGCAATCAGCAATCTTGCAATCAGCAATCAGCAATCTTGCAATTAGCAATCTGGCAATCAGCAATCTTGCAATCAGCAATCTTGCAATCAGCAATCTTGCAATCAGCAATTTTGCAATCAGCAATCTTGCAATCAGCAATCTTGCAATCAGCAATCTTGCAATCAGCAATCATCAATCTTGCAATTTGCAATCTGGCAATCAGCAATCTTGTAATCAGCAATCTTGCAATCAGCAATCTTGCAATCAGCAATCTTGCAATCAGCAATCTTGCAATCAGCAATCTTGCAATCAGCAATCTTGCAATCAGCAATCTTGCAATCAGCAATCTTGCAATCAGCAATCAGCAATCTTGCAATCTTGCAATCAGCAATCTTGCAATCAGCAATCTTGCAGTCAGCAATCTTGCAATCAGCAATTTTGCAATCAGCAATCTTGCAATCAGCAATCTTGCAATCAGCAATTTTGCAATCAGCAATCTTGCAATCAGCAATCTTGCAATCAGCAATCTTGAAATCAGCAATCAGCAATCTTGCAATCAGCAATCTTGCAATCTTGCAATCAGCAATCTTGCAATCAGCAATCTTGCAATCAGCAATCTTGCAATCAGCAATCTTGCAATCAGCAATCTTGGAATCAGCAATCTTGCAATCAGCAATCTTGCAATCAGCAATCTTGCAATCAGCAATCAGCAATCTTGCAATCAGCAATCAGCAATCTTGCAATTTGCAATCTGGCAATCAGCAATCTTGCAATCAGCAATCTTGCAATCAGAAATCTTGCAATCAGCAATCTTGCAGTCAGCAATCTTGCAATCAGCAATCTTGCAATCAGCAATCTTGCAATCAGCAATCTTGCAATCAGCAATCTTGCAATCAGCAATCTTGCAATCAGCAATCTTGCAATCAGCAATCTTGCAATCAGCAATCTTGCAATCAGCAATCTTGCAATCAGCAATCTTGCAATCAGCAATCTTGCAATCAGCAATCTTGCAATCAGCAATCTTGCAATCAGCAATCAGCAATCTTGCAATTAGCAATCTGGCAATCAGCAATCTTGCAATCAGCAATCTTGCAATCAGCAATCTTGCAATCAGCATTCAGCAATCTTGCAATCAGCAATCTTGCAATCAGCAATCTTGCAATCAGCAATCAGCAATTTTGCAATCAGCAATTTTGCAATCAGCAATCTTGCAATCAGCAATCTTGCAATCAGCAATCTTGCAATCAGCAATCTTGCAATCAGCAATCTTGCAGTCAGCAATCTTGCAATCAGCAATTTTGCAATCAGCATCTTGCAATCAGCAATCTTGCAATCAGCAATCTTGCAATCAGCAATCTTGCAATCAGCAATCTTGAAATCAGCAATCAGCAATCTTGCAATCAGCAATCTTGCAATCTTGCAATCAGCAATCTTGCAATCAGCAATCTTGCAATCAGCAATCTTGCAATCAGCAATCTTGCAATCAGCAATCTTGCAATCAGCAATCTTGCAATCAGCAATCTTGCAATCAGCAATCTTGCAATCAGCAATCTTGCAATCAGCAATCTTGAAATCAGCAATCTTGCAATCAGCAATCTTGCAATCAGCAATCTTGCAATCAGCAATCTTGCAATCAGCAATCTTGCAATCAGCAATCTTGCAATCAGCAATCAGCAATCTTGCAATCAGCAATCTTGCAATATTGCAATTTGCAATCTTGCAATCAGCAATCTTGCAATCAGCAATTTTGCAATCAGCAATTTTGCAATCAGCAATCAGCAATCCAGCAAACTTGCAATCAGCAATCTTGCAATCAGCAATCTTGCAATCAGCAATCTTGCAATCAGCAATCTTGCAATCAGCAATCTTGCAATCAGCAATCTTGCAATCAGCAATCTTGCAATCAGCAATCTTGCAATCAGCAATCTTGCAATCAGCAATCTTGCAATCAGCAATCTTGCAATCAGCAATCTTGCAATCAGCAATCTTGCAATCAGCAATCTTGTAATCAGCAATCAGCAATCTTGCAATCAGCAATCAGCAATCTTGCAATTTGCAATCTGGCAATCAGCAATCTTGCAATCAGCAATCTTGCAATCAGCAATCTTGCAATCAGCAATCTTGCAATCAGCAATCTTGCAATCAGCAATCTTGCAATCAGCAATCTTGCAATCAGCAATCTTGCAATCAGCAATCTTGCAATCAGCAATCAGCAATCAGCAATCTTGCAATTAGCAATCTGGCAATCAGCAATCTTGCAATCAGCAATCTTGCAATCACCAATCTTGCAATCAGCATTCAGCAATCTTGCAATTTGCAATCTTGCAATCAGCAATCTTGCAATCAGCAATCTTGCAATCAGCAATCAGCAATCTTGCAATTTGCAATCTGGCAATCAACAATCTTGCAATCAGCAATCTAGCAATAAGCAATCTTGCAATCAGCAATCTTGCAATCAGCAATCTTGCAATCAGCAATCTTGCAATCAGCAATCTTGCAATCAGCAATCTTGCAATCAGCAATCTTTCAATCAGCAATCTTGCAATCAGCAATCTTGCAATCTTGCAATCTTGCAATCAGCAATCTTGCAATCTTGCAATCAGCAATCTTGCAATCAGCAATCTTGCAATCAGTATTCTTGCAATCAGCAATCTTGCAATCAGCAATCTTGCAATCAGCAATCTTGCAATCAGCAATCTTGCAATCAGCAATCTTGCAATCAGCAATCTTGCAATCAGCAATCTTGCAATTTGCAATCTTGCAATCAGCAATCAGCAATCAGCAATCTTGCAATCAGCAATCAGCAATCTTGCAATTTGCAATCTGGCAATCAGCAATCTTGCAATCAGCAATCTTGCAATCAGCAATCTTGCAATCAGCAATCTTGCAATCAGCAATCTTGCAATCAGCAATCAGCAATCAGGCAATCAGCAATCTTGCAATCAGCAATCTTGCAATCAGCAATCTTGCAATCAGCAATCTTGCAATCAGCAATCTTGCAGTCAGCAATCTTGCAATCAGCAATCTTGCAATCAGCAATTTTGCAATCAGCAATCTTGCAATCAGCAATCTTGCAATCAGCAATCTTGCAATCAGCAATCTTGCAATCAGCAATCTTGCAATCAGCAATCTTGAAATCAGCAATCTTGAAATCAGCAATCAGCAATCTTGCAATCAGCAATCTTGCAATCTTGCATTCAGCAATCTTGCAATCAGCAATCTTGCAATCAGCAATCTTGCAATCAGCAATCTTGCAATCAGCAATCTTGCAATCAGCAATCTTGCAATCAGCAATCTTGCAATCAGCAATCTTGCAATCAGCAATCTTGCAATCAGCAATCTTTCAATCAGCAATCTTTCAATCAGCAATCTTGCAATCTTGCAATCAGCAATCTTGCAATCTTGCAATCAGCAATCTTGCAATCAGCAATCTTGCAATCAGCAAACTTGCAATCAGCAATCTTGCAATCAGCAATCTTGCAATCTTTCAATCAGCAATCTTGCAATCAGCAATCTTGCAATCAGCAATCTTGCAATCAGCAATCAGCAATCTTGCAATCAGCAATCTTGCAATCAGCAATCTTGCAATCAGCAATCTTGCAATCTTGCAATCAGCAATCTTGCAATCAGCAATCTGGCAATCAGCAATCTTGCAGTCAGCAATCTTGCAATCAGCAATTTTGCAATCAGCATCTTGCAATCAGCAATCTTGCAATCAGCAATCTTGCAATCAGCAATCTTGCAATCAGCAATCTTGAAATCAGCAATCAGCAATCTTGCAATCAGCAATCTTGCAATCTTGCAATCAGCAATCTTGCAATCAGCAATCTTGCAATCAGCAATCTTGCAATCAGCAATCTTGCAATCAGCAATCTTGCAATCAGCAATCTTGCAATCAGGAATCTTGCAATCAGCAATCTTGCAATCAGCAATCAGCAATCTTGCAATTTGCAATCTGGCAATCAGCAATCTTGCAATCAGCAATCTTGCAATCAGCAATCTTGCAATCAGCAATCTTGCAATCAGCAATCAGCAATCTTGCAATTAGCAATCTGGCAATCAGCAATCTTGCAATCAGCAATCTTGCAATCAGCAATCTTGCAATCAGCATTCAGCAATCTTGCAATTTGCAATCTTGCAATCAGCAATCTTGCAATCAGCAATCTTGCAATCAGCAATCTTGCAATCAGCAATCAGCAATCTTGCAATTTGCAATCTGGCAATCAGCAATCTTGCAATCAGCAATCTAGCAATAAGCAATCTTGCAATCAGCAATCTTGCAATCAGCAATCTTGCAATCAGCAATCTTGCAATCAGCAATCTTGCAATCAGCAATCTTGCAATCAGCAATCTTGCAATCAGCAATCTTGCAATCAGCAATCTTTCAATCAGCAATCTTGCAATCAGCAATCTTGCAATCTTGCAATCAGCAATCTTGCAATCTTGCAATCAGCAATCTTGCAATCAGCAATCTTGCAATCAGTAATCTTGCAATCAGCAATCTTGCAATCACCAATCTTGCAATCAGCAATCTTGCAATCAGCAATCTTGCAATCAGCAATCTTGCAATCAGCAATCTTGCAATCAGCAATCTTGCAATCAGCAATCTTGCAATCAGCAATCTTGCAATTTGCAATCTTGCAATCAGCAAACAGCAATCAGCAATCAGCAATCTTGCAATCAGCAATCAGCAATCTTGCAATTTGCAATCTGGCAATCAGCAATCTTGCAATCAGCAATCTTGCAATCAGCAATCTTGCAATCAGCAATCTTGCAATCAGCAATCTTGCTATCAGCAATCTTGCAATCAGCAATCAGCAATCAGGCAATCAGCAATCTTGCAATCAGCAATCTTGCAATCAGCAATCTTGCAATCAGCAATCTTGCAATCAGCAATCTTGCAATCAGCAATCTTGCAGTCAGCAATCTTGCAATCAGCAATCTTGCAATCAGCAATTTTGCAATCAGCAATCTTGCAATCAGCAATCTTGCAATCAGCAATCTTGCAATCAGCAATCTTGCAATCAGCAATCTTGCAATCAGCATTCAGCAATCTTGCAATCAGCAATCTTGCAATCAGCAATCTTGCAATCAGCAATCAGCAATTTTGCAATCAGCAATTTTGCAATCAGCAATCTTGCAATCAGCAATCTTGCAATCAGCAATCTTGCAATCAGCAATCTTGCAGTCAGCAATCTTGCAATCAGCAATTTTGCAATCAGCATCTTGCAATCAGCAATCTTGCAATCAGCAATCTTGCAATCAGCAATCTTGCAATCAGCAATCTTGAAATCAGCAATCAGCAATCTTGCAATCAGCAATCTTGCAATCTTGCAATCAGCAATCTTGCAATCAGCAATCTTGCAATCAGCAATCTTGCAATCAGCAATCTTGCAATCAGCAATCTTGCAATCAGCAATCTTGCAATCAGCAATCTTGCAATCAGCAATCTTGCAATCAGCAATCTTGCAATCAGCAATCTTGAAATCAGCAATCTTGCAATCAGCAATCTTGCAATCAGCAATCTTGCAATCAGCAATCTTGCAATCAGCAATCTTGCAATCAGCAATCTTGCAATCAGCAATCAGCAATCTTGCAATCAGCAATCTTGCAATATTGCAATTTGCAATCTTGCAATCAGCAATCTTGCAATCAGCAATTTTGCAATCAGCAATTTTGCAATCAGCAATCAGCAATCCAGCAAACTTGCAATCAGCAATCTTGCAATCAGCAATCTTGCAATCAGCAATCTTGCAATCAGCAATCTTGCAATCAGCAATCTTGCAATCAGCAATCTTGCAATCAGCAATCTTGCAATCAGCAATCTTGCAATCAGCAATCTTGCAATCAGCAATCTTGCAATCAGCAATCTTGCAATCAGCAATCTTGCAATCAGCAATCTTGCAATCAGCAATCTTGCAATCAGCAATCTTGTAATCAGCAATCAGCAATCTTGCAATCAGCAATCAGCAATCTTGCAATTTGCAATCTGGCAATCAGCAATCTTGCAATCAGCAATCTTGCAATCAGCAATCTTGCAATCAGCAATCTTGCAATCAGCAATCTTGCAATCAGCAATCTTGCAATCAGCAATCTTGCAATCAGCAATCTTGCAATCAGCAATCTTGCAATCAGCAATCAGCAATCAGCAATCTTGCAATTAGCAATCTGGCAATCAGCAATCTTGCAATCAGCAATCTTGCAATCACCAATCTTGCAATCAGCATTCAGCAATCTTGCAATTTGCAATCTTGCAATCAGCAATCTTGCAATCAGCAATCTTGCAATCAGCAATCAGCAATCTTGCAATTTGCAATCTGGCAATCAACAATCTTGCAATCAGCAATCTAGCAATAAGCAATCTTGCAATCAGCAATCTTGCAATCAGCAATCTTGCAATCAGCAATCTTGCAATCAGCAATCTTGCAATCAGCAATCTTTCAATCAGCAATCTTGCAATCAGCAATCTTGCAATCTTGCAATCAGCAATCTTGCAATCTTGCAATCAGAAATCTTGCAATCAGCAATCTTGCAATCAGTATTCTTGCAATCAGCAATCTTGCAATCAGCAATCTTGCAATCAGCAATCTTGCAATCAGCAATCTTGCAATCAGCAATCTTGCAATCAGCAATCTTGCAATCAGCAATCTTGCAATCAGCAATCTTGCAATTTGCAATCTTGCAATCAGCAATCAGCAATCAGCAATCTTGCAATCAGCAATCAGCAATCTTGCAATTTGCAATCTGGCAATCAGCAATCTTGCAATCAGCAATCTTGCAATCAGCAATCTTGCAATCAGCAATCTTGCAATCAGCAATCTTGCAATCAGCAATCAGCAATCAGGCAATCAGCAATCTTGCAATCAGCAATCTTGCAATCAGCAATCTTGCAATCAGCAATCTTGCAATCAGCAATCTTGCAGTCAGCAATCTTGCAATCAGCAATCTTGCAATCAGCAATTTTGCAATCAGCAATCTTGCAATCAGCAATCTTGCAATCAGCAATCTTGCAATCAGCAATCTTGCAATCAGCAATCTTGCAATCAGCAATCTTGAAATCAGCAATCTTGAAATCAGCAATCAGCAATCTTGCAATCAGCAATCTTGCAATCTTGCATTCAGCAATCTTGCAATCAGCAATCTTGCAATCAGCAATCTTGCAATCAGCAATCTTGCAATCAGCAATCTTGCAATCAGCAATCTTGCAATCAGCAATCTTGCAATCAGCAATCTTGCAATCAGCAATCTTGCAATCAGCAATCTTGCAATCAGCAATCTTTCAATCAGCAATCTTTCAATCAGCAATCTTGCAATCTTGCAATCAGCAATCTTGCAATCTTGCAATCAGCAATCTTGCAATCAGCAATCTTGCAATCAGCAAACTTGCAATCAGCAATCTTGCAATCAGCAATCTTGCAATCTTTCAATCAGCAATCTTGCAATCAGCAATCTTGCAATCAGCAATCTTGCAATCAGCAATCAGCAATCTTGCAATCAGCAATCTTGCAATCAGCAATCTTGCAATCAGCAATCTTGCAATCTTGCAATCAGCAATCTTGCAATCAGCAATCTGGCAATCAGCAATCTTGCAGTCAGCAATCTTGCAATCAGCAATTTTGCAATCAGCATCTTGCAATCAGCAATCTTGCAATCAGCAATCTTGCAATCAGCAATCTTGCAATCAGCAATCTTGAAATCAGCAATCAGCAATCTTGCAATCAGCAATCTTGCAATCTTGCAATCAGCAATCTTGCAATCAGCAATCTTGCAATCAGCAATCTTGCAATCAGCAATCTTGCAATCAGCAATCTTGCAATCAGCAATCTTGCAATCAGGAATCTTGCAATCAGCAATCTTGCAATCAGCAATCAGCAATCTTGCAATTTGCAATCTGGCAATCAGCAATCTTGCAATCAGCAATCTTGCAATCAGCAATCTTGCAATCAGCAATCTTGCAATCAGCAATCAGCAATCTTGCAATTAGCAATCTGGCAATCAGCAATCTTGCAATCAGCAATCTTGCAATCAGCAATCTTGCAATCAGCATTCAGCAATCTTGCAATTTGCAATCTTGCAATCAGCAATCTTGCAATCAGCAATCTTGCAATCAGCAATCTTGCAATCAGCAATCAGCAATCTTGCAATTTGCAATCTGGCAATCAGCAATCTTGCAATCAGCAATCTAGCAATAAGCAATCTTGCAATCAGCAATCTTGCAATCAGCAATCTTGCAATCAGCAATCTTGCAATCAGCAATCTTGCAATCAGCAATCTTGCAATCAGCAATCTTGCAATCAGCAATCTTGCAATCAGCAATCTTGCAATCAGCAATCTTGCAATCAGCAATCTTTCAATCAGCAATCTTGCAATCAGCAATCTTGCAATCTTGCAATCAGCAATCTTGCAATCTTGCAATCAGCAATCTTGCAATCAGCAATCTTGCAATCAGTAATCTTGCAATCAGCAATCTTGCAATCACCAATCTTGCAATCAGCAATCTTGCAATCAGCAATCTTGCAATCAGCAATCTTGCAATCAGCAATCTTGCAATCAGCAATCTTGCAATCAGCAATCTTGCAATCAGCAATCTTGCAATCAGCAATCTTGCAATTTGCAATCTTGCAATCAGCAAACAGCAATCAGCAATCAGCAATCTTGCAATCAGCAATCAGCAATCTTGCAATTTGCAATCTGGCAATCAGCAATCTTGCAATCAGCAATCTTGCAATCAGCAATCTTGCAATCAGCAATCTTGCAATCAGCAATCTTGCTATCAGCAATCTTGCAATCAGCAATCAGCAATCAGGCAATCAGCAATCTTGCAATCAGCAATCTTGCAATCAGCAATCTTGCAATCAGCAATCTTGCAATCAGCAATCTTGCAATCAGCAATCTTGCAGTCAGCAATCTTGCAATCAGCAATCTTGCAATCAGCAATTTTGCAATCAGCAATCTTGCAATCAGCAATCTTGCAATCAGCAATCTTGCAATCAGCAATCTTGCAATCAGCAATCTTGCAATCAGCAATCTTGCAATCAGCAATCTTGAAATCAGCAATCTTGAAATCAGCAATCAGCAATCTTGCAATCTTGCAATCAGCAGTCTTGCAATCAGCAATCTTGCAATCAGCAATCTTGCAATCAGCAATCTTGCAATCAGCAATCTTGCAATCAGCAATCTTGCAATCAGCAATCTTGCAATCAGCAATCTTGCAATCAGC
The DNA here is from genome assembly GCA_963920215.1 of Nineta flava. Taxonomy (NCBI): domain Eukaryota; kingdom Metazoa; phylum Arthropoda; class Insecta; order Neuroptera; family Chrysopidae; genus Nineta; species Nineta flava. Next base: position 271,460 of record OY986043.1, on the reverse strand, counting down.
AATCTTGCAATCAGCAATCTTTCAATCAGCAATCTTGCAATCAGCAATCTTGCAATCTTGCAATCAGCAATCTTGCAATCTTGCAATCAGCAATCTTGCAATCAGCAATCTTGCAATCAGCAATCTTGCAATCAGCAATCTTGCAATCTTTCAATCAGCAATCTTGCAATCAGCAATCTTGCAATCAGCAATCTTGCAATCAGCAATCTTGCAATCAGCAATCAGCAATCTTGCAATCAGCAATCTTGCAATCAGCAATCTTGCAATCAGCAATCTTGCAATCTTGCAATCAGCAATCTTGCAATCAGCAATCTTGCAATCAGCAATCTTGCAATCAGCAATCTTGCAATCAGCAATCATGCAATCAACAATCAGCAATCTTGCAATTTGCAATCTGGCAATCAGCAATCTTACAATCAGCAATCTTGCAATCAGCAATCTTGCAATCAGCAATCTTGAAATCAGCAATCTTGCAATCAGCAATCTTGCCATCAGCAATCTTGCAATTTGCAATCTGGCAATCAGCAATCTTGCAATCAGCAATCTTGCAATCAGCAATCTTGCAATCAGCAATCTTGCAATCAGCAATCTTGCAATCAGCAATCTTGCAATCAGCAATCTTGCAATCAGCAATCAGCAATCTTGCAATTAGCAATCTGGCAATCAGCAATCTTGCAATCAGCAATCTTGCAATCAGCAATCAGCAATCTTGCAATCAGCAATCTTGCAATCTTTCAATCAGCAATCTTGCAATATTGCAATCAGCAATCTTGCAATCAGCAATCTTGCAATCAGCAATCTTGCAATCAGCAATCTTGCAATCAGCAATCTTGCAATCAGCAATCTTGCAATCAGCAATCTTGCAGTCAGCAATCTTGCAATCAGCAATCTTGCAATCAGCAATTTTGCAATCAGCAATCTTGCAATCAGCAATCTTGCAATCAGCAATCTTGCAATCAGCAATCTTGCAATCAGCAATCTTGCAATCAGCAATCTTGCAATCAGCAATCTTGAAATCAGCAATCTTGAAATCAGCAATCAGCAATCTTGCAATCTTGCAATCAGCAGTCTTGCAATCAGCAATCTTGCAATCAGCAATCTTGCAATCAGCAATCTTGCAATCAGCAATCTTGCAATCAGCAATCTTGCAATCAGCAATCTTGCAATCAGCAATCTTGCAATCAGCAATCTTGCAATCAGCAATCTTTCAATCAGCAATCTTGCAATCAGCAATCTTGCAATCTTGCAATCAGCAATCTTGCAATCTTGCAATCAGCAATCTTGCAATCAGCAATCTTGCAATCAGCAATCTTGCAATCAGCAATCTTGCAATCTTTCAATCAGCAATCTTGCAATCAGCAATCTTGCAATCAGCAATCTTGCAATCAGCAATCTTGCAATCAGCAATCAGCAATCTTGCAATCAGCAATCTTGCAATCAGCAATCTTGCAATCAGCAATCTTGCAATCTTGCAATCAGCAATCTTGCAATCAGCAATCTTGCAATCAGCAATCTTGCAATCAGCAATCTTGCAATCAGCAATCATGCAATCAACAATCAGCAATCTTGCAATTTGCAATCTGGCAATCAGCAATCTTACAATCAGCAATCTTGCAATCAGCAATCTTGCAATCAGCAATCTTGAAATCAGCAATCTTGCAATCAGCAATCTTGCCATCAGCAATCTTGCAATTTGCAATCTGGCAATCAGCAATCTTGCAATCAGCAATCTTGCAATCAGCAATCTTGCAATCAGCAATCTTGCAATCAGCAATCTTGCAATCAGCAATCTTGCAATCAGCAATCTTGCAATCAGCAATCAGCAATCTTGCAATTAGCAATCTGGCAATCAGCAATCTTGCAATCAGCAATCTTGCAATCAGCAATCAGCAATCTTGCAATCAGCAATCTTGCAATCTTTCAATCAGCAATCTTGCAATATTGCAATCAGCAATCTTGCAATCAGAAATCTTGCAATCAGCAATCTTGCAATCAGCAATCAGCAATCAGCAATCAGCAATCTTGCAATTAGCAATCTGGCAATCAGCAATCTTTGCAATCAGCAATCTTGCAATCAGCAATCTTGCAATCAGCAATCTTGCAATCAGCAATCTTGCAATCAGCAATCTTGCAATCTTGCAATCAGCAATCTTGCAATCAGCAATCTTGCAATCAACAATCTTGCAATCAGCAATCTTGCAATCAGCAATCTTGCAATCAGCAATCTTGCAATCAGCAATCTTGCAATCAGCAATCTTGCAATCAGCAATCTTGCAATCAGCAATCTTGCAATCAGCAATCTTGCAATCAGCAATCTTGCAATCAGCAATCTTGCAATTAGCAATCTTGCAATCAGCAATCTTGCAATCAGCAATCTTGCAATCAGCAATCAGCAATCTTGCAATTTGCAATCTGGCAATCAGCAATCTTGCAATCAGCAATTTTGCAATCAGCAATCTTGCAATCAGCAATCTTGCAATCAGCAATCTTGCAATCAGCAATCTTGCAATCAGCAATCTTGCAATTTGCAATCTGGCAATCAGCAATCTTGCAATCAGCAATCTTGCAATCAGCAATTTTGCAATCAGCATTCTTGCAATCAGCAATCAGCAATCTTGCAATCAGCAATCTTGCAATCAGCAATCTTGCAATCAGCAATCTTGCAATCAGCAATCTTGCAATCAGCAATCTTGCAATCAGCAATCTTGCAATCAGCAATCTTGCAATCAGCAATCTTGCAATCAGCAATCTTGCAATCATCAATCTTGCAATCAGCAATCTTGCAATCAGCAATCTTGCAATCAGCAATCTTGCAATCAGCAATCAGCAATCTTGCAATTAGCAATCTGGCAATCAGCAATCTTGCAATCAGCAATCTTGCAATCAGCAATCTTGCAATCAGCAATCTTGCAATCAGCAATCAGCAATCTTGCAATTTGCAATCTGGCAATCAGCAATCTTGCAATCAGCAATCATCAATCTTGCAATCAGCAATCTTGCAATCAGCAATCAGCAATCTTGCAATTAGCAATCTGGCAATCAGCAATCTTGCAATCAGCAATCTTGCAATCAGCAATCAGCAATCTTGCAATTTGCAATCTGGCAATCAGCAATATTGCAATCAGCAATCTTGCAATCAGCAATCTTGCAATCAGCAATCTTGCAATCAGCAATCGTGCAATCAGCAATCTTGCAATCAGCTATCTTGCAATCAGCAATCATCTATCTTGCAATTTGCAATCTGGCAATCAGCAATCTTGCAATCAGCAATCTTGCAATTTGCAATCTGGCAATCAGCAATCTTGCAATCAGCAATCTTGCAATCAGCAATCTTGCAATCAGCAATCTTGCAATCAGCAATCTTGCAATCAGCAATCTTGCAGTCAGCAATCTTGCAATCAGCAATCTTGCAATCAGCAATCAGCAATCTTGCAATTAGCAATCTTGCAGTCAGCAATCTTGCAATCAGCAATCTTGCAATCAGCAATCTTGCAATTTGCAATCTTGCAATCAGCAATCAGCAATCAGCAATCTTGCAATCAGCAATCAGCAATCTTGCAATTTGCAATCTGGCAATCAGCAATCTTGCAATCAGCAATCTTGCAATCAGCAATCTTGCAATCAGCAATCTTGCAATCAGCAATCAGCAATCAGGCAATCAGCAATCTTGCAATCAGCAATCTTGCAATCAGCAATCTTGCAATCAGCAATCTTGCAATCAGCAATCTTGCAATCAGCAATCTTGCAGTCAGCAATCTTGCAATCAGCAATCTTGCAATCAGCAATTTTGCAATCAGCAATCTTGCAATCAGCAATCTTGCAATCAGCAATCTTGCAATCAGCAATCTTGAAATCAGCAATCTTGAAATCAGCAATCAGCAATCTTGCAATCAGCAATCTTGCAATCTTGCATTCAGCAATCTTGCAATCAGCAATCTTGCAATCAGCAATCTTGCAATCAGCAATCTTGCAATCAGCAATCTTGCAATCAGCAATCTTGCAATCAGCAATCTTGCAATCAGCAATCTTGCAATCAGCAATCTTGCAATCAGCAATCTTTCAATCAGCAATCTTTCAATCAGCAATCTTGCAATCTTGCAATCAGCAATCTTGCAATCTTGCAATCAGCAATCTTGCAATCAGCAATCTTGCAATCAGCAATCTTGCAATCTTTCAATCAGCAATCTTGCAATCAGCAATCTTGCAATCAGCAATCTGGCAATCAGCAATCTTGCAGTCAGCAATCTTGCAATCAGCAATTTTGCAATCAGCATCTTGCAATCAGCAATCTTGCAATCAGCAATCTTGCAATCAGCAATCTTGCAATCAGCAATCTTGCAATCAGCAATCTTGAAATCAGCAATCAGCAATCAGCAATCTTGCAATCAGCAATCTTGCAATCTTGCAATCAGCAATCTTGCAATCAGCAATCTTGCAATCAGCAATCTTGCAATCAGCAATCTTGCAATCAGCAATCTTGCAATCAGCAATCTTGCAATCAGCAATCTTGCAATCAGCAATCTTGCAATCAGCAATCTTGCAATCAGCAATCAGCAATCTTGCAATTTGCAATCTGGCAATCAGCAATCTTGCAATCAGCAATCTTGCAATCAGCAATCTTGCAATCAGCAATCTTGCAATCAGCAATCTTGCAATCAGCAATCTTGCAATCAGCAATCTTGCAATCAGCAATCTTGCAATCAGCAATCTTGCAATCAGCAATCTTGCAATCAGCAATCTTGCAATCAGCAATCTTGCAATCAGCAATCAGCAATCTTGCAATTAGCAATCTGGCAATCAGCAATCTTGCAATCAGCAATCTTGCAATCAGCAATCTTGCAATCAGCATTCAGCAATCTTGCAATTTGCAATCTTGCAATCAGCAATCTTGCAATCAGCAATCTTGCAATCAGCAATCTTGCAATCAGCAATCTTGCAATCAGCAATCAGCAATCTTGCAATTTGCAATCTGGCAATCAGCAATCTTGCAATCAGCAATCTAGCAATAAGCAATCTTGCAATCAGCAATCTTGCAATCAGCAATCTTGCAATCAGCAATCTTGCAATCAGCAATCTTGCAATCAGCAATCTTGCAATCAGCAATCTTGCAATCAGCAATCTTTCAATCAGCAATCTTGCAATCAGCAATCTTGCAATCTTGCAATCAGCAATCTTGCAATCTTGCAATCAGCAATCTTGCAATCAGCAATCTTGCAATCAGTAATCTTGCAATCAGCAATCTTGCAATCACCAATCTTGCAATCAGCAATCTTGCAATCAGCAATCTTGCAATCAGCAATCTTGCAATCAGCAATCTTGCAATCAGCAATCTTGCAATCAGCAATCTTGCAATCAGCAATCTTGCAATCAGCAATCTTGCAATTTGCAATCTTGCAATCAGCAAACAGCAATCAGCAATCAGCAATCTTGCAATCAGCAATCAGCAATCTTGCAATTTGCAATCTGGCAATCAGCAATCTTGCAATCAGCAATCTTGCAATCAGCAATCTTGCAATCAGCAATCTTGCAATCAGCAATCTTGCAATCAGCAATCTTGCAATCAGCAATCAGCAATCAGCAATCAGCAATCTTGCAATTAGCAATCTGGCAATCAGCAATCTTTGCAATCAGCAATCTTGCAATCAGCAATCTTGCAATCAGCAATCTTGCAATCAGCAATCTTGCAATCTTGCAATCAGCAATCTTGCAATCAGCAATCTTGCAATCAACAATCTTGCAATCAGCAATCTTGCAATCAGCAATCTTGCAATCAGCAATCTTGCAATCAGCAATCTTGCAATCAGCAATCTTGCAATCAGCAATCTTGCAATCAGCAATCTTGCAATCAGCAATCTTGCAATCAGCAATCTTGCAATCAGCAATCTTGCAATCAGCAATCTTGCAATCAGCAATCTTGCAATCAGCAATCTTGCAATCAGCAATCTTGCAATCAGCAATCTTGCAATCAGCAATCTTGAAATCAGCAATCTTGAAATCAGCAATCAGCAATCTTGCAATCTTGCAATCAGCAATCTTGCAATCAGCAATCTTGCAATCAGCAATCTTGCAATCAGCAATCTTGCAATCAGCAATCTTGCAATCAGCAATCTTGCAATCAGCAATCTTGCAATCAGCAATCTTGCAATCAGCAATCTTGCAATCAGCAATCTTTCAATCAGCAATCTTGCAATCAGCAATCTTGCAATCTTGCAATCAGCAATCTTGCAATCTTGCAATCAGCAATCTTGCAATCAGCAATCTTGCAATCAGCAATCTTGCAATCTTTCAATCAGCAATCTTGCAATCAGCAATCTTGCAATCAGCAATCTTGCAATCAGCAATCAGCAATCTTGCAATCAGCAATCTTGCAATCAGCAATCTTGCAATCAGCAATCTTGCAATCTTGCAATCAGCAATCTTGCAATCAGCAATCTTGCAATCAGCAATCTTGCAATCAGCAATCTTGCAATCAGCAATCTTGCAATCAGCAATCATGCAATCAGCAATCAGCAATCTTGCAATTTGCAATCTGGCAATCAGCAATCTTACAATCAGCAATCTTGCAATCAGCAATCTTGCAATCAGCAATCTTGCAATCAGCAATCTTGCAATCAGCAATCTTGCCATCAGCAATCTTGCAATTTGCAATCTGGCAATCAGCAATCTTGCAATCAGCAATCTTGCAATCAGCAATCTTGCAATCAGCAATCTTGCAATCAGCAATCTTGCAATCAGCAATCTTGCAATCAGCAATCTTGCAATCAGCAATCTTGCAATCAGCAATCTTGCAATCAGCAATCAGCAATCTTGCAATTAGCAATCTGGCAATCAGCAATCTTGCAATCAGCAATCTTGCAATCAGCAATCAGCAATCTTGCAATCAGCAATCTTGCAATCTTTCAATCAGCAATCTTGCAATCAGCAATCTTGCAATATTGCAATAAGCAATCTTGCAATCAGAAATCTTGCAATCAGCAATCTTGCAATCAGCAATCTTGCAATCAGCAATCTTGCAATCAGCAATCAGCAATCAGCAATCAGCAATCTTGCAATTAGCAATCTGGCAATCAGCAATCTTTGCAATCAGCAATCTTGCAATCAGCAATCTTGCAATCAGCAATCTTGCAATCAGCAATCTTGCAATCTTGCAATCAGCAATCTTGCAATCAGCAATCTTGCAATCAACAATCTTGCAATCAGCAATCTTGCAATCAGCAATCTTGCAATCAGCAATCTTGCAATCAGCAATCTTGCAATCAGCAATCTTGCAATCAGCAATCTTGCAATCAGCAATCTTGCAATCAGCAATCTTGCAATCAGCAATCTTGCAATCAGCAATCTTGCAATCAGCAATCTTGCAATTAGCAATCTGGCAATCAGCAATCTTGCAATCAGCAATCTTGCAATCAGCAATCTTGCAATCAGCAATCAGCAATCTTGCAATTTGCAATCTGGCAATCAGCAATCTTGCAATCAGCAATTTTGCAATCAGCAATCTTGCAATCAGCAATCTTGCAATCAGCAATCTTGCAATCAGCAATCTTGCAATTTGCAATCTGGCAATCAGCAATCTTGCAATCAGCAATCTTGCAATCAGCAATTTTGCAATCAGCAATCTTGCAATCAGCAATCAGCAATCTTGCAATCAGCAATCTTGCAATCAGCAATCTTGCAATCAGCAATCTTGCAATCAGCAATCTTGCAATCAGCAATCTTGCAATCAGCAATCTTGCAATCAGCAATCTTGCAATCATCAATCTTGCAATCAGCAATCTTGCAATCAGCAATCTTGCAATCAGCAATCTTGCAATCAGCAATCTTGCAATCAGCAATCAGCAATCTTGCAATTAGCAATCTGGCAATCAGCAATCTTGCAATCAGCAATCTTGCAATCAGCAATCTTGCAATCAGCAATCAGCAATCTTGCAATTTGCAATCTGGCAATCAGCAATCTTGCAATCAGCAATCATCAATCTTGCAATCAGCAATCTTGCAATCAGCAATCTTGCAATCAGCAATCTTGCAATCAGCAATCAGCAATCTTGCAATTAGCAATCTGGCAATCAGCAATCTTGCAATCAGCAATCTTGCAATCAGCAATCTTGCAATCAGCAATCTTGCAATCAGCAATCAGCAATCTTGCAATTTGCAATCTGGCAATCAGCAATATTGCAATCAGCAATCTGGCAATCAGCAATCTTGCAATCAGCAATCTTGCAATCAGCAATCGTGCAATCAGCAATCTTGCAATCAGCTATCTTGCAATCAGCAATCATCTATCTTGCAATTTGCAATCTGGCAATCAGCAATCTTGCAATCAGCAATCTTGCAATTTGCAATCTGGCAATCAGCAATCTTGCAATCAGCAATCTTGCAATCAGCAATCTTGCAATCAGCAATCTTGCAATCAGCAATCTTGCAATCAGCAATCTTGCAGTCAGCAATCTTGCAATCAGCAATCTTGCAATCAGCAATCTTGCAATCAGCAATCAGCAATCTTGCAATTAGCAATCTGGCAATCAGCAATCTTGTAATCAGCAATCTTGCAATCAGCAATCTTGCAATCAGCAATCTTGCAATCAGCAATCTTGCAATCAGCAATCTTGCAATCAGCAATCTTGCAATCAGCAATCTTGCAATCAGCAATCATCAATCTTGCAATTTGCAATCTGGCAATCAGCAATCTTGTAATCAGCAATCTTGCAATCAGCAATCTTGCAATCAGCAATCTTGCAATCAGCAATCTTGAAATTAGCAATCAGCAATCTTGCAATCAGCAATCTTGCAATCTTGCAATCAGCAATCTTGCAATCAGCAATCTTGCAATCAGCAATTTTGCAATCAGCAATCTTGCAATCAGCAATCAGCAATCCAGCAATCTTGCAATCAGCAATCTTGCAATCAGCAATCTTGCAATCAGCAATCTTGCAATCAGCAATCTTGCAATCACCAATCTTGCAATCAGCAATCTTGCAATCAGCAATCTTGCAATCAGCAATCTTGCAATCAGCAATCTTGCAATCAGCAATCTTGCAATCAGCAATCTTGCAATCAGCAATCTTGCAATCAGCAATCTTGCAATCAGCAATCTTGCAATCAGCAATCAGCAATCTAGCAATTAGCAATCTGGCAATCAGCAATCTTGCAATCAGCAATCTTGCAATCAGCAATCTTGCAATCAGCAATCAGCAATCTTGCAATCAGCAATCTTGCAATCAGCAATCTTGCAATCTTGCAATCTTGCAATCTTGCAATCTTGCAATCAGCAATCTTGCAATCAGCAATCTTGCAATCAGCAATCTTGCAATCAGCAATCTTGCAATCAGCAATCTTGCAATCAGCAATCTTGCAATCAGCAATCTTGCAATCAGCAATCTTGCAATCAGCAATCAGCAATCTTGCAATTAGCAATCTTGCAATCAGCAATCTTGCAATCCGCAATCTTGCAATCAGCAATCAGCAATCTTGCAATTTGCAATCTGGCAATCAGCAATCTTGCAATCAGCAATCTTGCAATCAGCAATCATCAATCTTGCAATTTGCAATATGGCAATTTGCAATATGGCAATCAGCAATCTTGCAATCAGCAATCTTGCAATCAGCAATCTTGCAATCAGCAATCTTGCAATCAGCAATCAGCAATCTTGCAATCAGCAATCAGCAATCTTGCAATTTGCAATCTGGCAATCAGCAATCTTGCAATCAGCAATCTTGCAATCAGCAATCTTGCAATCAGCAATCTTGCAATCAGCAATCTTGCAATCAGCAATCTTGCAATCAGCAATCTTGCAATCAGCAATCTTGCAATCAGCAATGAGCAATCTTGCAATTTGCAATCTGGCAATCAGCAATCTTGCAATCAGCAATCTTGCAATCAGCAATCTTGCAATCAGCAATCTTGCAATCAGCAATCTTGCAATCAGCAATCAGCAATCTTGGAATTTGCAATCTGGCAATCAGCAATCTTGCAATCAGCAATCTTGCAATCAGAATCTTGCGATCAGCAATCTTGCAATCAGCAATCTTGCAATCAGCAATCTTGCAATCAGCAATCTTGCAATCAGCAATCTTGCAATCAGCAATCTTGCAATCAGCAATCTTGCAATCAGCAATCATCAATCTTGCAATTTGCAATCTGGCAATCAGCAATCTTGCAATCAGCAATCTTGCAATCAGCAATCTTGCAATCAGCAATCTTGCAATCAGCAATCTTGCAATCAGCAATCTTGCAATCAGCAATCTTGATATCAGCAATCTTGCAATCAGCAATCTTGCAATCAGCAATCTTCCAATCAGCAATCTTGCAATCAGCAATCTTGCAATCAGCAATCTTGCAATCAGCAATCTTGCAGTCAGCAATCTTGCAATCAGCAATCTTGCAATCAGCAATTTTGCAATCAGCAATCTTGCAATCATTAATCTTGCAATCAGCAATCTTGCAATCAGCAATCTTGCAATCAGCAATCTTGAAATCAGCAATCTTGCAATCAGCAATCTTGCAATCTTGCTATCAGCAATCTTGCAATCAGCAATCTTGCAATCAGCAATCTTGCAATCAGCAATCTTGCAATCAGCAATCTTGCAATCAGCAATCTTGCAATCAGCAATCTTGCAATCAGCAATCTTGCAATCAGCAATCTTGCAATCAGCAATCAGCAATCTTGCAATCAGCAATCAGCAATCTTGCAATCAGCAATCTTGCAATCAGCAATCTTGCAATCAGCAATCTTGCAATCAGCAATCTTGCAATCAGCAATCTTGCAATCAGCAATCAGCAATCTTGCAATCAGCAATCAGCAATCTTGCAATTTGCAATCTGGCAATCAGCAATCTTGCAATCAGCAATCTTGCAATCAGCAATCTTGCAATCAGCAATCTTGCAATCAGCAATCTTGCAATCAGCAATCTTGCAATCAGCAATCTTGCAATCAACAATCTTGCAATCAGCAATCTTGCAATCAGCAATCTTGCAATCAGCAATCTTGCAATCAGCAATCTTGCACTCAGCAATCAGCAATCTTGCAATTAGCAATCTGGCAATCAGCAATCTTGCAATCAGCAATCTTGCAATCAGCATTCAGCAATCTTGCAATTTGCAATCTTGCAATCAGCAATCTTGCAATCAGCAATCTTGCAATCAGCAATCATCAATCTTGCAATTTGCAATCTGGCAATCAGCAATCTTGTAATCAGCAATCTTGCAATCAGCAATCTTCCAATCAGCAATCTTGCAATCAGCAATCTTGCAATCAGCAATCTTGCAACCAGCAATCAACAATCTTGCAATTTGCAATCTGGCAATCTGGCAATCTTGCAATCAGCAAACTTGCAATCAGCAATCAGCAATCTTGCAATTAGCAATCTGGCAATCAGCAATCTTGCAATCAGCAATCTTGCAATCAGCAATCATCAATCTTGCAATTTGCAATCTGGCAATCAGCAATCTTGCAATCAGCAATCTTGCAATCAGCAATCTTGCAATCAGCAATCTTGCAATCAGCAATCTTGCACTCAGCAATCAGCAATCTTGCAATTAGCAATCTGGCAATCAGCAATCTTGCAATCAGCAATCTTGCAATCAGCATTCAGCAATCTTGCAATTTGCAATCTTGCAATCAGCAATCTTGCAATCAGCAATCTTGCAATCAGCAATCTTGCAATCAGCAATCTTGCAATCAGCAATCATCAATCTTGCAATTTGCAATCTGGCAATCAGCAATCTTGTAATCAGCAATCTTGCAATCAGCAATCTTGCAATCAGCAATCTTGCAATCAGCAATCTTGCAATCAGCAATCTTGCAATCAGCAATCTTGCAATCAGCAATCTTGCAATCAGCAATCAGCAATCTTGCAATCAGCAATCTTGCAATCAGCAATCTTGCAATCTTGCAATCAGCAATCTTGCAATCAGCAATCTTGCAATCAGCAATCTTGCAATCAGCAATCTTGCAACCAGCAATCAACAATCTTGCAATTTGCAATCTGGCAATCTGGCAATCTTGCAATCAGCAAACTTGCAATCAGCAATCAGCAATCTTGCAATTAGCAATCTGGCAATCAGCAATCTTGCAATCAGCAATCTTGCAATCAGCAATCATCAATCTTACAATTTGCAATCTGGCAATCAGCAATCTTGCAATCAGCAATCTTGCAATCAGCAATCTTGCAATCAGCAATCTTGCAATCAGCAATCTTGAAATCAGCAATCAGCAATCTTGCAATCAGCAATCTTGCAATCAGCAATCATGCAATCAGCAATCTTGCAATCAGCAATCTTGCAATCAGCAATCTTGCAATCAGCAATCTTGCAATCAGCAATCTTGCAATCAGCAATCTTGCAATCAGCAATCTTGCAATCAGCAATCTTGCAATCAGCAATCTTGCAATCAGCAATCTTGCAATCAGCAATCTTGCAATCTTGCAATCAGCAATCTTGCAATCAGCAATCTTGCAATCAGTAATCAGCAATCTTGCAATCAGCAATCTTGAATCAGCAATCTTGCAATCAGCAATCTCGCAATCAGAAATCTTGCAATCAGCAATCTTGCAATCAGCAATCAGCAATCTTGCAATTTGCAATCTGGCAATCAGCAATCTTACAATCAGCAATCTTACAATCAGCAATCTTGCAATCAGCAATCTTGCAATCAGCAATCTTGCCATCAGCAATCTTGCAATTTGCAATCTGGCAATCAGCAATCTTGCAATCAGCAATCTTGCAATCAGCAATCTTGCAATCAGCAATCTTGCAATCAGCAATCTTGCAATCAGCAATCTTGCAATCAGCAATCTTGCAATCAGCAATCTTGCAATCAGCAATCTTGCAATCAGCAATCTTGCAATCAGCAATCTTGCAATCTTGCAATCAGCAATCTTGCAATCAGCAATCTTGCAATCAGCAATCTTGCAATCAGCAATCAGCAATTTTGCAATCAGCAATTTTGCAATCAGCAATCTTGCAATCAGCAATCTTGCAATCAGCAATCTTGCAATCAGCAATCTTGCAATCAGCAATCTTGCAATCAGCAATCTTGCAATCAGCAATCTTGCAATCAGCAATCTTGCAATCAGCAATCTTGCAATCAGCAATCTTGCAATCAGCAATCTTGCAATCAGCAATCTTGCAATCAGCAATCTTGCAATCAGCAATCTTGCAATCAGCAATCTTGCAATCAGCAATCAGCAATCTTGCAATTAGCAATCTGGCAATCAGCAATCTTGCAATCAGCAATCTTGCAATCAGCAATCAGCAATCTTGCAATTTGCAATCTGGCAATCAGCAATCTTGCAATCAGCAATCTTGCAATCAGCATTCTTGCAATCAGCAATCTTGCAAACAGCAATCTTGCAATCAGCAATTTTGCAATCAGCAATCTTGCAATCAGCAATCTTGCAATCAGCAATCTTGCAATCAGCAATCTTGCAATCAGCAATATTTCAATCAGCAATCTTGCAATCAGCAATCTTGCAATCAGCAATCTTGCAATCAGCAATCTTGCAATCAGCAATCTTGCAATCAGCAATCTTGAAATCAGCAATCAGCAATCTTGCAACCAGCAATCAACAATCTTGCAATTTGCAATCTGGCAATCTGGCAATCTTGCAATCAGCAAACTTGCAATCAGCAATCAGCAATCTTGCAATTAGCAATCTGGCAATCAGCAATCTTGCAATCAGCAATCTTGCAATCAGCAATCTTGCAATCAGCAATCTTGCAATCAGCAATCTTGCAATCAGCAATCTTGCAATCAGCAATATTGCAATCAGCAATCTTGCAATCAGCAATCTTGCAATCAGCAATCTTGCAATCAGCAATCTTGCAATCAGCAATCTTGCAATCAGCAATCAGCAATCTTGCAATTAGCAATCTGGCAATCAGCAATCTTGCAATCAGCAATCTTGCAATCAGCAATCTTGCAATCAGCAATCTTGCAATCAGCAATCTTGCAATCAGCAATCTTGCAATCAGCAATCTTGCAATCAGCAATATTGCAATCAGCAATATTGCAATCAGCAATCTTGCAATCAGCAATCTTGCAATCAGCAATCTTGAAATCAGCAATCTTGCAATCAGCAATCTTGCAATCAGCAATCTTGCAATCAGCAATCTTGCAATCAGCAATCTTGCAATCAGCAATCTTGCAATCAGCAATCTTGCAATCAGCAATCTTGCAATCAGCAATCTTGCAATCAGCAATCTTGCAATCAGCAATCTTGCAATCAGCAATCTTGCAATCAGCAATCTTGCAATCAGCAATATTGCAATCAGCAATCTTGCAATCAGCAATCTTGCAATCAGCAATCTTGAAATCAGCAATCTTGCAATCAGCAATCTTGCAATCAGCAATATTGCAATCAGCAATCTTGCAATCAGCAATCTTGCAATCAGCAATCTTGCAATCAGCAGTCTTGCAATCAGCAATCTTGCAATCAGCAATCTTGCAATCAGCAATCTTGCAATCAGCAATCTTGCAATCAGCAATCTTGCAATCAGCAATCTTGCAATCAGCAATCTTGCAATCAGCAATCTTGCAATCAGCAATCTTGCAATCAGCAATCTTGCAATCAGCAATCAGCAATCTTGCAATTAGCAATCTGGCAATCAGCAATCTTGCAATCAGCAATCTTGCAATCAGCAATCTTGCAATCAGCATTCAGCAATCTTGCAATCAGCAATCTTGCAATCAGCAATCAGCAATTTTGCAATCAGCAATTTTGCAATCAGCAATCTTGCAATCAGCAATCTTGCAATCAGCAATCTTGCAATCAGCAATCTTGCAATCAGCAATCTTGCAATCAGCAATCTTGCAATCAGCAATCTTGCAATCAGCAATCTTGCAGTCAGCAATCTTGCAATCAGCAATCTTGCAATCAGCAATTTTGCAATCAGCAATCTTGCAATCAGCAATCTTGCAATCAGCAATCTTGAAATCAGCAATCAGCAATCTTGCAATCAGCAATCTTGCAATCTTGCAATCAGCAATCTTGCAATCAGCAATCTTGCAATCAGCAATCTTGCAATCAGCAATCTTGCAATCAGCAATCTTGCAATCAGCAATCTTGCAATCAGCAATCAGCAATCTTGCAATCAGCAATCAGCAATCAGCAATCTTGCAATTTGCAATCTGGCAATCAGCAATCTTGCAATCAGCAATCTTGCAATCAGCAATCTTGCAATAAGCAATCTTGCAATCAGCAATCTTGCAATCAGCAATCTTGCAATCAGCAATCTTGCAATCAGCAATCTTGCAATCAGCAATCTTGCAATCAGCAATCTTGCAATCAGCAATCAGCAATCTTGCAATTAGCAATCTGGCAATCAGCAATCAGCAATCTTGCAATCAGCAATCTTGCAATCAGCAATCTTGCAATCAGCAATATTGCAATCAGCAATCTTGCAATCAGCAATCTTGAAATCAGCAATCTTGCAATCAGCAATCTTGCAATCAGCAATCTTGCAATCAGCAATCTTGCAATCAGCAATCTTGCAATCAGCAATCTTGCAATCAGCAATCTTGCAATCAGCAATATTGCAATCAGCAATCTTGCAATCAGCAATCTTGCAATCAGCAATCTTGAAATCAGCAATCTTGCAATCAGCAATCTTGCAATCAGCAATCTTGCAATCAGCAATCTTGCAATCAGCAATCTTGCAATCAGCAATCTTGCAATCAGCAATCTTGCAATCAGCAATCTTGCAATCAGCAATCTTGCAATCAGCAATCTTGCAATCAGCAATCTTGCAATCAGCAATCTTGCAATCAGCAATCTTGCAATCAGCAATCTTGCAATCAGCAATCTTGCAATCAGCAATCTTGCAATCAGCAATCTTGCAATCAGCAATCTTGCAATCAGCAATCTTGCAATCACCAATCTTGCAATCAGCAATCAGCAATCTTGGAATTTGCAATCTGGCAATCAGCAATCTTGCAATCAGCAATCTTGCAATCAGCAATCTTGCAATCAGCAATCTTGCAATCAGCAATCTTGCAATCAGCAATCTTGCAATCAGCAATCTTGCAATCAGCAATCTTGCAATCAGCAATCTTGCAATCAGCAATCTTGCAATCAGCAATCTTGCAATCAGCAATCTTGCAATCAGCAATCTTGCAATCAGCAATCTTGCAATCAGCAATCTTGCAATCAGCAATCTTGCAATCAGCAATCTTGCAATCAGCAATCTTGCAATCAGCAATCATCAATCTTGCAATTTGCAATCTGGCAATCAGCAATCTTGCAATCAGCAATCTTGCAATCAGCAATCTTGCAATCAGCAATCAGCAATCTTGCAATTAGCAATCTGGCAATCAGCAATCTTGTAATCAGCAATCTTGCAATCAGCAATCTTGCAATCAGCAATCTTGCAATCAGCAATCTTGCAATCAGCAATCTTGCAATCAGCAATCTTGCAATCAGCAATCATCAATCTTGCAATTTGCAATCTGGCAATCAGCAATCTTGTAATCAGCAATCTTGCAATCAGCAATCTTGCAATCAGCAATCTTGCAATCAGCAATCTTGCAATCAGCAATCTTGCAATCAGCAATCTTGCAATCAGCAATCTTGCAATCAGCAATCTTGCAATCAGCAATCTTGCAGTCAGCAATCTTGCAATCAGCAATCTTGCAATCAGCAATTTTGCAATCAGCAATTTTGCAATCAGCAATCTGGCAATTTGCAATCTGGCAATCAGCAATCTTGCAATCAGAAATCTTGCAATCAGCAATCTTGCAATCAGCAATCTTGCAATCAGCAATCTTGCAATCAGCAATCTTGCAATCAGCAATCTTGCAATCAGCAATCTGGCAATCAGCAATCTTGCAATCAGCAATCTTGCAATCAGCAATCTTGCAATCAGCAATCTTGCAATCAGCAATCTTGCAATCAGCAATCTTGCAATCAGCAATCTTGCAATCAGCAATCTTGCAATCAGCAATCTTGCAATCAGCAATCTTGCAATTTGCAATCTGGCAATCAGCAATCTTGCAATCAGCAATCTTGCAATCAGCAATCTTGCAATCAGCAATCTTGCAGTCAGCAATCTTGCAATCAGCAATCTTGCAATCAGCAATCTTGCAATCAGCAATCTTGCAATCAGCAATCTTGCAATCAGCAATCTTGCAATCAGCAATCTTGCAATCAGCAATCAGCAATCTTGCAATCAGCAATCTTGCAATCAGCAATCTTACAATCAGCAATCTTGCAATCAGCAATCTTGCAATCAGCAATCTTGCAATCAGCAATCTTGCAATCAGCAATCTTGCAATCAGCAATCAGCAATCTTGCAATCAGCAATCTTGCAATCAGCAATCTTGCAATCAGCAATCTTGCAATCAGCAATCATGCAATCAGCAATCTTGAAATCAGCAATCTTGCAATCAGCAATCTTGCAATCAGCAATCTTGCAATCAGCAATCAGCAATCTTGCAATTAGCAATCTGGCAATCAGCAATCAGCAATCTTGCAATCAGCAATCTTGCAATCAGCAATCTTGCAATCAGCAATATTGCAATCAGCAATCTTGCAATCAGCAATCTTGAAATCAGCAATCTTGCAATCAGCAATCTTGCAATCAGCAATCTTGCAATCAGCAATCTTGCAATCAGCAATCTTGCAATCAGCAATCTTGCAATCAGAAATCTTGCAACCAGCAATCAACAATCTTGCAATTTGCAATCTGGCAATCTGGCAATCTGGCAATCTGGCAATCTTGCAATCAGCAAACTTGCAATCAGCAATCAGCAATCTTGCAATTAGCAATCTGGCTATCAGCAATCTTGCAATCAGCAATCTTGCAATCAGCAATCTTGCAATCAGCAATCTTGCAATCAGCAATCATCAATCTTGCAATTTGCAATCTGGCAATCAGCAATCTTGCAATCAGCAATCTTGCAATCAGCAATCTTGCAATCAGCAATCTTGCAATCAGCAATCTTGCAATCAGCAATCTTGCAATCAGCAATCTTGCAATCAGCAATCTTGCAATCAGCAATCTTGAAATCAGCAATCAGCAATCTTGCAATCAGCAATCTTGCAATCTTGCAATCAGCAATCTTGCAGTCAGCAATCTTGCAATCAGCAATCTTGCAATCAGCAATCTTGCAATCAGCAATCTTGCAATCAGCAATCTTGCAATCAGCAATCTTGCAATCAGCAATCTTGCAATCAGCAATCTTGCAATCAGCAATCTTGCAATCTTGCAATCAGCAATCTTGCAATCAGCAATCTTGCAATCAGCAATCTTGCAATCAGTAATCAGCAATCTTGCAATCAGCAATCTTGAATCAGCAATCTTGCAATCAGCAATCTTGCAATCAGCAATCTTGCGATCAGCAATCAGCAATCTTGCAATTTGCAATCTGGCAATCAGCAATCTTACAATCAGCAATCTTGCAATCAGCAATCTTGCAATCAGCAATCTTGCAATCAGCAATCTTGCCATCAGCAATCTTGCAATTTGCAATCTGGCAATCAGCAATCTTGCAATCAGCAATCTTGCAATCAGCAATCTTGCAATCAGCAATCTTGCAATCAGCAATCTTGCAATCAGCAATCTTGCAATCAGCAATCTTGCAATCAGCAATCTTGCAATCAGCAATCTTGCAATCAGCAATCTTGCAATCAGCAATCTTGCAATCAGCAATCTTGCAATCAGCAATCTTGCAATCTTGCAATCAGCAATCTTGTAATCAGCAATCTTGCAATCAGCAATCTTGCAATCAGCAATCTTGCAATCAGCAATCAGCAATTTTGCAATCAGCAATTTTGCAATCAGCAATCTTGCAATCAGCAATCTTGCAATCAGCAATCTTGCAATCAGCAATCTTGCAATCAGCAATCTTGCAATCTTGCAATCAGCAATCTTGTAATCAGCAATCTTGCAATCAGCAATCTTGCAATCAGCAATCTTGCAATCAGCAATCTTGCAATCAGCAATCTTGCAATCAGCAATCAGCAATCTTGCAATTAGCAATCTGGTAATCAGCAATCTTGCAATCAGCAATCTTGCAATCAGCAATCTTGCAATCAGCAATCTTGCAATCAGCAATCTTGCAATCAGCAATCTTGCAATCAGCAATCTTGCAATCAGCAATCAGCAATCTTGCAATCAGCAATCAGCAATCAGCAATCTTGCAATTTGCAATCTGGCAATCAGCAATCTTGCAATCAGCAATCTTGCAATCAGTAATCAGCAATCTTGCAATCAGCAATCTTGAATCAGCAATCTTGCAATCAGCAATCTTGCAATCAGCAATCTTGCAATCAGCAATCAGCAATCTTGCAATTTGCAATCTGGCAATCAGCAATCTTACAATCAGCAATCTTGCAATCAGCAATCTTGCAATCAGCAATCTTGCAATCAGCAATCTTGCCATCAGCAATCTTGCAATTTGCAATCTGGCAATCAGCAATCTTGCAATCAGCAATCTTGCAATCAGCAATCTTGCAATCAGCAATCTTGCAATCAGCAATCTTGCAATCAGCAATCTTGCAATCAGCAATCTTGCAATCAGCAATCTTGCAATCAGCAATCTTGCAATCAGCAATCTTGCAATCAGCAATCTTGCAATCAGCAATCTTGCAATCTTGCAATCAGCAATCTTGTAATCAGCAATCTTGCAATCAGCAATCTTGCAATCAGCAATCTTGCAATCAGCAATCTTGCAATCAGCAATCTTGCAATCAGCAATCAGCAATCTTGCAATTAGCAATCTGGCAATCAGCAATCTTGCAATCAGCAATCTTGCAATCAGCAATCTTGCAATCAGCAATCAGCAATCTTGCAATTTGCAATCTGGCAATCAGCAATCTTGCAATCAGCAATCTTGCAATCAGCATTCTTGCAATCAGCAATCTTGCAATCAGCAATCTTGCAATCAGCAATCTTGCAATCAGCAATTTTGCAATCAGCAATCTTGCAATCAGCAATCTTGCAATCAGCAATCTTGCAATCAGCAATCTTGCAATCTTGCTATCAGCAATCTTGCAATCAGAAATCTTGCAATCAGCAATCTTGCAATCAGCAATCTTGCAATCAGCAATCTTGCAATCAGCAATCTTGCAATCAGCAATCTTGCAATCAGCAATCTTGCAATCAGCAATCTGGCAATCAGCAATCTTGCAATCAGCAATCTTGCAATCAGCAATCAGCAATCTTGCAATCAGCAATCTTTGCAATCAGCAATCTTGCAATCAGCAATCAGCAATCTTGCAATCAGCAATCTTGCAATCAGCAATCTTGCAATCAGCAATCTTGCAATCAGCAATCTTGCAATCAGCAATCTTGCAATCAGCAATCTTGCAATCAGCAATCATGCAATCAGCAATCTTGCAATCAGCAATCTTGCAATCAGCAATCTTGCAATCAGCAATCTTGCAATCAGCAATCTGGCAATCAGCAATCTTGCAATCAGCAATCTTGCAATCAGCAATCTTGCAATCAGCAATCAGCAATCTTGCAATCAGCAATCTTTGCAATCAGCAATCTTGCAATCAGCAATCAGCAATCTTGCAATCAGCAATCTTGCAATCAGCAATCTTGCAATCAGCAATCTTGCAATCAGCAATCTTGCAATCAGCAATCTTGCAATCAGCAATCTTGCAATCAGCAATCTTGCAATCAGCAATCAGCAATCTTGCAATCAGCAATCAGCAATCAGCAATCTTGCAATTTGCAATCTGGCAATCAGCAATCTTGCAATCAGCAATCTTGCAATCAGCAATCTTGCAATAAGCAATCTTGCAATAAGCAATCTTGCAATCAGCAATCTTGCAATCAGCAATCTTGCAATCAGCAATCTTGCAATCAGCAATCTTGCAATCAGCAATCAGCAATCTTGCAATTAGCAATCTGGCAATCAGCAATCAGCAATCTTGCAATCAGCAATCTTGCAATCAGCAATCTTGCAATCAGCAATATTGCAATCAGCAATCTTGCAATCAGCAATCTTGCAATCAGCAATCTTGAAATCAGCAATCTTGCAATCAGCAATCTTGCATTCAGCAATCTTGCAATCAGCAATCTTGCAATCAGCAATCTTGCAATCAGCAATCTTGCAATCAGCAATATTGCAATCAGCAATCTTGCAATCAGCAATCTTGCAATCAGCAATCTTGAAATCAGCAATCTTGCAATCAGCAATCTTGCAATCAGCAATCTTGCAATCAGCAATCTTGCAATCAGCAATCTTGCAATCAGCAATCTTGCAATCAGCAATCTTGCAATCAGCAATCTTGCAATCAGCAATCTTGCAATCAGCAATCTTGCAATCAGCAATCTTGCAATCAGCAATCTTGCAATCAGCAATCTTGCAATCAGCAATCTTGCAATCAGCAATCTTGCAATCAGCAATCTTGCAATCAGCAATCTTGCAATCAGCAATCTTGCAATCACCAATCTTGCAATCAGCAATCAGCAATCTTGGAATTTGCAATCTGGCAATCAGCAATCTTGCAATCAGCAATCTTGCAATCAGCAATCTTGCAATCAGCAATCTTGCAATCAGCAATCTTGCAATCAGCAATCTTGCAATCAGCAATCTTGCAATCAGCAATCTTGCAATCAGCAATCTTGCAATCAGCAATCTTGCAATCAGCAATCTTGCAATCAGCAATCTTGCAATCAGCAATCTTGCAATCAGCAATCAGCAATCTTGCAATCAGCAATCTTGCAATCAGCAATCTTGCAATCAGCAATCTTGCAATCAGCAATCTTGCAATCAGCAATCTTGCAATCAGCAATCTTGCAATCAGCAATCTTGCAATCAGCAATCTTGCAATCAGCAATCTTGCAATCAGCAATCAGCAATCTTGCAATTAGCAATCTAGCAATCAGCAATCTTGCAATCAGCAATCTTGCAATCAGCAATCTTGCAATCAGCAATCTTGCAATCAGCAATCTTGCAATCAGCAATCAGCAATCTTGCAATTAGCAATCTGGCAATCAGCAATCTTGCAATCAGCAATCTTGCAATCAGCAATCTTGCAATCAGCAATCTTGCAATCAGCAATCTTGCAATCAGCAATCTTGCAATCAGCAATATTGCAATCAGCAATCTTGCAATCAGCAATCTTGAAATCAGCAATCTTGCAATCAGCAATCTTGCAATCAGCAATCTTGCAATCAGAAATCTTGCAATCAGCAATCTTGCAATCAGCAATCTTGCAATCAGCAATCTTGCAATCAGCAATCTTGCAATCAGCAATCTTGCAATCAGCAATCTTGCAATCAGCAATCTTGCAATCAGCAATCTTGCAATCAGCAATCAGCAATCTTGCAATTAGCAATCTGGCAATCAGCAATCTTGCAATCAGCAATCTTGCAATCAGCAATCTTGCAATCAGCAATCTTGCAATCAGCAATCATCAATCTTGCAATTTGCAATCTGGCAATCAGCAATCTTGCAATCAGCAATCTTGCAATCAGCAATCTTGCAATCAGCAATCTTGCAGTCAGCAATCTTGCAATCAGCAATCTTGCAATCAGCAATCTTGCAATCAGCAATCTTGCAATCAGCAATCTTGCAATCAGCAATCTTGCAATCAGCAATCTTGCAATCAGCAATCAGCAATCTTGCAATCAGCAATCTTGCAATCAGCAATCTTGCAATCAGCAATCTTGCAATCAGCAATCTTGCAATCAGCAATCTTGCAATCAGCAATCTTGCAATCAGCAATCTTGCAATCAGCAATCTTGCAATCAGCAATCTTGCAATCAGCAATCAGCAATCTTGCAATCAGCAATCTTGCAATCAGCAATCTTGCAATCAGCAATCTTGCAATCAGCAATCTTGCAATCAGCAATCAGCAATCTTGCAATCAGCAATCTTGAAATCAGCAATCTTGCAATCAGCAATCTTGCAATCTTGCTATCAGCAATCTTGCAATCAGCAATCTTGCAATCAGCAATCTTGCAATCAGCAATCTTGCAATCAGCAATCTTGCAATCAGCAATCTTGCAATCAGCAATCTTGCAATCAGCAATCTTGCAATCAGCAATCAGCAATCTTGCAATCAGCAATCAGCAATCTTGCAATCAGCAATCTTGCAATCAGCAATCTTGCAATCAGCAATCTTGCAATCAGCAATCAGCAATCTTGCAATCAGCAATCAGCAATCTTGCAATTTGCAATCTGGCAATCAGCAATCTTGCAATCAGCAATCTTGCAATCAGCAATCTTGCAATCAGCAATCTTGCAATCAGCAATCTTGCAATCAACAATCTTGCAATCAGCAATCTTGCAATCAGCAATCTTGCAATCAGCAATCTTGCAATCAGCAATCTTGCAATCAGCAATCTTGCAATCAGCAATCTTGCAATCAGCAATCTTGCACTCAGCAATCTTGCACTCAGCAATCAGCAATCTTGCAATTAGCAATCTGGCAATCAGCAATCTTGCAATCAGCATTCAGCAATCTTGCAATTTGCAATCTTGCAATCAGCAATCTTGCAATCAGCAATCTTGCAATTAGCAATCTTGCAATCAGCAATCTTGCAATCAGCAATCATCAATCTTGCAATTTGCAATCTGGCAATCAGCAATCTTGTAATCAGCAATCTTGCAATCAGCAATCTTGCAATCAGCAATCTTGCAATCAGCAATCTTGCAATCAGCAATCTTGCAATCAGCAATCAGCAATCTTGCAATCAGCAATCTTGCAATCAGTAATCTTGCAATCTTGCAATCAGCAATCTTGCAATCAGCAATCTTGCAATCAGAAATCTTGCAACCAGCAATCAACAATCTTGCAATTTGCAATCTGGCAATCTGGCAATCTGGCAATCTTGCAATCAGCAAACTTGCAATCAGCAATCAGCAATCTTGCAATTAGCAATCTGACTATCAGCAATCTTGCAATCAGCAATCTTGCAATCAGCAATCTTGCAATCAGCAATCATCAATCTTGCAATTTGCAATCTGGCAATCAGCAATCTTGCAATCAGCAATCTTGCAATCAGCAATCTTGCAATCAGCAATCTTGCAATCAGCAATCTTGCAATCAGCAATCTTGCAATCAGCAATCTTGCAATCAGCAATCTTGCAATCAGCAATCTTGAAATCAGCAATCTTGAAATCAGCAATCAGCAATCTTGCAATCTTGCAATCAGCAATCTTGCAGTCAGCAATCTTGCAATCAGCAATCTTGCAATCAGCAATCTTGCAATCAGCAATCTTGCAATCAGCAATCTTGCAATCAGCAATCTTGCAATCAGCAATCTTGCAATCAGCAATCTTGCAATCAGCAATCTTGCAATCTTGCAATCAGCAATCTTGCAATCAGCAATCTTGCAATCAGCAATCTTGCAATCAGCAATCTTGCAATCAGTAATCAGCAATCTTGCAATCAGCAATCTTGAATCAGCAATCTTGCAATCAGCAATCTTGCAATCAGCAATCTTGCAATCAGCAATCTTGCAATCAGCAATCAGCAATCTTGCAATTTGCAATCTGGCAATCAGCAATCTTACAATCAGCAATCTTGCAATCAGCAATCTTGCAATCAGCAATCTTGCAATCAGCAATCTTGCCATCAGCAATCTTGCAATTTGCAATCTGGCAATCAGCAATCTTGCAATCAGCAATCTTGCAATCAGCAATCTTGCAATCAGCAATCTTGCAATCAGCAATCTTGCAATCAGCAATCTTGCAATCAGCAATCTTGCAATCAGCAATCTTGCAATCAGCAATCTTGCAATCAGCAATCTTGCAATCAGCAATCTTGCAATCAGCAATCTTGCAATCAGCAATCTTGCAATCTTGCAATCAGCAATCTTGTAATCAGCAATCTTGCAATCAGCAATCTTGCAATCAGCAATCTTGCAATCAGCAATCAGCAATTTTGCAATCAGCAATTTTGCAATCAGCAATCTTGCAATCAGCAATCTTGCAATCAGAAATCTTGCAATCAGCAATCTTGCAATCAGCAATCTTGCAATCAGCAATCGTGCAATCAGCAATCAGCAATCTTGCAATTAGCAATCTGGCAATCAGCAATCTTGCAATCAGCAATCTTGCAATCAGCAATCAGCAATCTTGCAATTTGCAATCTGGCAATCAGCAATCTTGCAATCAGCAATCTTGCAATCAGCAATCTTGCAATCAGCATTCTTGCAATCAGCAATCTTGCAATCAGCAATCTTGCAATCAGCAATCTTGCAATCAGCAATTTTGCAATCAGCAATCTTGCAATCAGCAATCTTGCAATCAGCAATCTTGCAATCTTGCTATCAGCAATCTTGCAATCAGCAATCTTGCAATCAGCAATCTTGCAATCAGCAATCTTGCAATCAGCAATCTTGCAATCAGCAATCTTGCAATCAGCAATCTTGCAATCAGCAATCTGGCAATCAGCAATCTTGCAATCAGCAATCTTGCAATCAGCAATCAGCAATCTTGCAATCAGCAATCTTTGCAATCAGCAATCTTGCAATCAGCAATCAGCAATCTTGCAATCAGCAATCTTGCAATCAGCAATCTTGCAATCAGCAATCTTGCAATCAGCAATCTTGCAATCAGCAATCTTGCAATCAGCAATCTTGCAATCAGCAATCTTGCAATCAGCAATCTTGCAATCAGCAATCTTGCAATCAGCAATCTTGCAATCAGCAATCTTGCAATCAGCAATATTGCAATCAGCAATCTTGCAATCAGCAATCTTGCAATCAGCAATCTTGCAATCAGCAATCTTGCAATCAGCAATCTTGCAATCAGCAATCAGCAATCTTGGAATTTGCAATCTGGCAATCAGCAATCTTGCAATCAGCAATCTTGCAATCAGCAATCTTGCAATCAGCAATCTTGCAATCAGCAATCTTGCAATCAGCAATCATCAATCTTGCAATTTGCAATCTGGCAATCAGCAATCTTGTAATCAGCAATCTTGCAATCAGCAATCTTGCAATCAGCAATCTTGCAATCAGCAATCTTGCAATCAGCAATCTTGCAATCAGCAATCTTGCAATCAGCAATCTTGCAGTCAGCAATCTTGCAATCAGCAATCTTGCAATCAGCAATTTTGCAATCAGCAATCTTGCAATCAGCAATCTTGCAATCAGCAATCTTGAAATCAGCAATCAGCAATCTTGCAATCAGCAATCTTGCAATCTTGCAATCAGCAATCTTGCAATCAGCAATCTTGCAATCAGCAATTTTGCAATCAGCAATCTTGCAATCAGCAATCTTGCAATCAGCAATCTTGAAATCAGCAATCTTGAAATCAGCAATCAGCAATCTTGCAATCAGCAATCTTGCAATCTTGCAATCAGCAATCTTGCAATCAGCAATCTTGCAATCAGCAATCTTGCAATCAGCAATCTTGCAATCAGCAATCTTGCAATCAGCAATCTTGCAATCAGCAATCTTGCAATCAGCAATCTTTCAATCAGCAATCTTGCAATCAGCAATCTTGCAATCTTGCAATCAGCAATCTTGCAATCTTGCAATCAGCAATCTTGCAATCAGCAATCTTGCAATCAGCAATCTTGCAATCAGCAATCTTGCAATCAGCAATCTTGCAATCTTTCAATCTTGCAATCTTTCAATCTTTCAATCAGCAATCTTGCAATCAGCAATCTTGCAATCAGCAATCTTGCAATCAGCAATCAGCAATCTTGCAATCAGCAATCTTGCAATCAGCAATCTTGCAATCAGCAATCTTGCAATCTTGCAATCAGCAATCTTGCAATCAGCAATCTGGCAATCAGCAATCTTGCAGTCAGCAATCTTGCAATCAGCAATTTTGCAATCAGCATCTTGCAATCAGCAATCTTGCAATCAGCAATCTTGCAATCAACAATCTTGAAATCAGCAATCAGCAATCTTGCAATCAGCAATCTTGCAATCTTGCAATCAGCAATCTTGCAATCAGCAATCTTGCAATCAGCAATCTTGCAATCAGCAATCTTGCAATCAGCAATCTTGCAATCAGCAATCTTGCAATCAGCAATCTTGCAATCAGCAATCAGCAATCTTGCAATCAGCAATCAGCAATCTTGCAATTTGCAATCTGGCAATCAGCAATCTTGCAATCAGCAATCTTGCAATCAGCAATCTTGCAATCAGCAATCTTGCAATCAGCAATCTTCCAATCAGCAATCTTGCAATCAGCAATCTTGCAATCAGCAATCTTGCAATCAGCAATCTTGCAATCAGCAATCAGCAATCTTGCAATTAGCAATCTGGCAATCAGCAATCTTGCAATCAGCAATCTTGCAATCAGCAATCTTGCAATCAGCATTCAGCAATCTTGCAATTTGCAATCTTGCAATCAGCATACTTGCAATCAGCAATCTTGCAATCAGCAATCTTGCAATCAGCAATCAGCAATCTTGCAATTTGCAATCTGGCAATCAGCAATCTTGCAATCAGCAATCTAGCAATAAGCAATCTTGCAATCAGCAATCTTGCAATCAGCAATCTTGCAATCAGCAATCTTGCAATCAGCAATCTTGCAATCAGCAATCTTGCAATCAGCAATCTTGCAATCAGCAATCTTGCAATCAGCAATCTTGCAATCAGCAATCTTGCAATCAGCAATCTTTCAATCAGCAATCTTGCAATCAGCAATCTTGCAATCTTGCAATCTTGCAATCAGTAATCTTGCAATCAGCAATCTTGCAATCAGCAATCTTGCAATCAGCAATCTTGCAATCAGCAATCTTGCAATCAGCAATCTTGCAATCAGCAATCTTGCAATCAGCAATCTTGCAATCAGCAATCTTGCAATCAGCAATCTTGCAATCAGCAATCTTGCAATCAGCAATCTTGCAATCAGCAATCTTGCAATCAGCAATCTTGCAATTTGCAATCTTGCAATCAGCAATCAGCAATCAGCAATCAGCAATCTTGCAATCAGCAATCAGCAATCTTGCAATTTGCAATCTGGCAATCAGCAATCTTGCAATCAGCAATCTTGCAATCAGCAATCTTGCAATCAGCAATCTTGCAATCAGCAATCTTGCAATCAGCAATCAGCAATCAGGCAATCAGCAATCTTGCAATCAGCAATCTTGCAATCAGCAATCTTGCAATCAGCAATCTTGCAATCAGCAATCTTGCAATCAGCAATCTTGCAGTCAGCAATCTTGCAATCAGCAATCTTGCAATCAGCAATTTTGCAATCAGCAATCTTGCAATCAGCAATCTTGCAATCAGCAATCTTGCAATCAGCAATCTTGCAATCAGCAATCTTGCAATCAGCAATCTTGCAATCAGCAATCTTTCAATCAGCAATCTTGCAATCAGCAATCTTGCAATCTTGCAATCAACAATCTTGCAATCTTGCAATCAGCAATCTTGCAATCAGCAATCTTGCAATCAGCAATCTTGCAATCAGCAATCTTGCAATCAGCAATCTTGCAATCTTTCAATCAGCAATCTTGCAATCAGCAATCTTGCAATCAGCAATCTTGCAATCAGCAATCTTGCAATCAGCAATCTTGCAATCAGCAATCTTGCAATCTTGCAATCAGCAATCTTGCAATCAGCAATCTTGCAATCAGCAATCTTGCAATCAGCAATCTTGCAATCAGCAATCTTGCAATCAGCAATCAGCAATCTTGCAATTTGCAATCTGGCAATCAGCAATCTTACAATCAGCAATCTTGCAATCAGCAATCTTGCAATCAGCAATCTTGCAATCAGCAATCTTGCAATCAGCAATCTTGCCATCAGCAATCTTGCAATTTGCAATCTGGCAATCAGCAATCTTGCAATCAGCAATCTTGCAATCAGCAATCTTGCAATCAGCAATCTTGCAATCAGCAATATTGCAATCAGCAATCTTGCAATCAGCAATCTTGCAATTGGCAATCTTGAAATCAGCAATCTTGCAATCAGCAATCTTGCAATCAGCAATCTTGCAATCAGCAATCTTGAAATCAGCAATCTTGCAATCAGCAATATTGCAATCAGCAATCTTGCAATCAGCAATCTTGCAATCAGCAATCTTGCAATCAGCAATCTTGAAATCAGCAATCTTGCAATCAGCAATCTTGCAATCAGCAATCTTGCAATCAGCAATCTTGCAATCAGCAATCTTGCAATCAGCAATCTTGCAATCAGCAATCTTGCAATCAGCAATCTTGCAATCAGCAATCTTGCAATCAGCAATCTTGCAATCAGCAATCTTGCAATCAGCAATCTTGCAATCAGCAATCTTGCAATCAGCAATCTTGCAATCAGCAATCTTGCAATCACCAATCTTGCAATCAGCAATCAGCAATCTTGGAATTTGCAATCTGGCAATCAGCAATCTTGCAATCAGCAATCTTGCAATCAGCAATCTTGCAATCAGCAATCTTGCAATCAGCAATCTTGCAATCAGCAATCTTGCAATCAGCAATCTTGCAATCAGCAATCTTGCAATCAGCAATCTTGCAATCAGCAATCTTGCAATCAGCAATCTTGCAATCAGCAATCTTGCAATCAGCAATCTTGCAATCAGCAATCTTGCAATCAGCAATCAGCAATCTTGCAATCAGCAATCTTGCAATCAGTAATCTTGCAATCAGCAATCTTGCAATCAGCAATCTTGCAATCAGCAATCTTGCAATCAGCAATCTTGCAATCAGCAATCAGCAATCTTGCAATTAGCAATCTGGCAATCAGCAATCTTGCAATCAGCAATCTTGCAATCAGCAATCTTGCAATCAGCAATCTTGCAATCAGCAATCAGCAACCTTGCAATTAGCAATCTGGCAATCAGCAATCTTGCAATCAGCAATCTTGCAATCAGCAATCTTGCAATCAGCAATATTGCAATCAGCAATCTTGCAATCAGCAATCTTGCAATCAGCAATCTTGAAATCAGCAATCTTGCAATCAGCAATCTTGCAATCAGCAATCTTGCAATCAGCAATCTTGCAATCAGCAATCTTGCAATCAGCAATCTTGCAATCAGCAATCTTGCAATCAGCAATCTTGCAATCAGCAATCTTGCAATCAGCAATCTTGCAATCAGGAATCTTGCAATCAGCAATCTTGCAATCAGCAATCAGCAATCTTGCAATTAGCAATCTGGCAATCAGCAATCTTGCAATCAGCAATCTTGCAATCAGCAATCATCAATCTTGCAATTTGCAATCTGGCAATCAGCAATCTTGCAATCAGCAATCTTGCAATCAGCAATCTTGCAATCAGCAATCTTGCAATCAGCAATCTTGCAGTCAGCAATCTTGCAATCAGCAATCTTGCAATCAGCAATCTTGCAATCAGCAATCTTGCAATCAGCAATCTTGCAATCAGCAATCTTGCAATCAGCAATCTTGCAATCAGCAATCTTGCAATCAGCAATCTTGCAATCAGCAATCTTGCAATCAGCAATCTTGCAATCAGCAATCTTGCAATCAGCAATCAGCAATCTTGCAATCAGCAATCTTGCAATCAGCAATCTTGCAATCAGCAATCTTGCAATCAGCAATCTTACAATCAGCAATCTTGCAATCAGGAATCTTGCAATCAGCAATCTTGCAATCAGCAATCTTGCAATCAGCAATCAGCAATCTTGCAATCAGCAATCTTGCAATCAGCAATCTTGCAATCAGCAATCTTGCAATCACCAATCTTGCAATCAGCAATCTTGCAATCAGCAATCTTGAAATCAGCAATCTTGCAATCAGCAATCTTGCAATCTTGCTATCAGCAATCTTGCAATCAGCAATCTTGCGATCAGCAATCTTGCAATCAGCAATCTTGCAATCAGCAATCTTGCAATCAGCAATCTTGCAATCAGCAATCTTGCAATCAGCAATCTTGCAATCAGCAATCTTGCAATCAGCAATCTTGCAATCAGCAATCTTGCAATCAGCAATCTTGCAATCAGCAATCAGCAATCTTGCAATCAGCAATCAGCAATCTTGCAATCAGCAATCTTGCAATCAGCAATCTTGCAATCAGCAATCTTGCAATCAGCAATCAGCAATCTTGCAATCAGCAATCAGCAATCTTGCAATTTGCAATCTGGCAATCAGCAATCTTGCAATCAGCAATCTTGCAATCAGCAATCTTGCAATCAGCAATCTTGCAATCAGCAATCTTGCAATCAGCAATCTTGCAATCAGCAATCTTGCAATCAGCAATCTTGCAATCAGCAATCTTGCAATCAACAATCTTGCAATCAGCAATCTTGCAATCAGCAATCTTGCAATCAGCAATCTTGCAATCAGCAATCTTGCAATCAGCAATCTTGCACTCAGCAATCAGCAATCTTGCAATTTGCAATCTGGCAATCAGCAATCTTGCAATCAGCAATCTTGCAATCAGCAATCTTGCAATCAGCAATCATCAATCTTGCAATTTGCAATATGGCAATCAGCAATCTTGCAATCAGCAATCTTGCAATCAGCAATCTTGCAATCAGCAATCTTGCAATCAGCAATCTTGCAATCAGCAATCTTGCAATCAGCAATCAGCAATCAGCAATCTTGCAATTTGCAATCTGGCAATCAGCAATCTTGCAATCAGCAATCTTGCAATCAGCAATCTTGCAATCAGCAATCTTGCAATCAGCAATCTTGCAATCAGCAATCTTGCAATCAGCAATCTTGCAATCAGCAATCTTGCAATCAGCAATCTTGCAATCAGCAATCAGCAATCAGCAATCTTGCAATCAGCAATCTTGCAATTAGCAATCTTGCAATCAGCAATCTTGCAATCAGCAATCTTGCAATCAGCAATCAGCAATCTTGCAATTAGCAATCTGGCAATCAGCAATCTTGCAATCAGCAATCTTGCAATCAGCAATCTTGCAATCAGCAATCTTGCAATCAGCAATCTTGCAATCAGCAATCTTGCAATCAGCAATCTTGCAATCAGCAATCTTGCATTCAGCAATCTTGCAATCAGCAATCTTGCAATCAGCAATCTTGCAATCAGCAATCTTGCAATCAGCAATCTTGCAATCAGCAATCTTGCAATCAGCAATCATCAATCTTGCAATTTGCAATCTGGCAATCAGCAATCTTGCAATCAGCAATCTTGCAATCAGCAATCTTGCAATCAGCAATCTTGCAATCAGCAATCTTGCAATCAGCAATCTTGCAATCAGCAATCTTGCAATCAGCAATCTTGCAATCAGCAATCTTGCAATCAGCAATCTTGCAATCAGCAATCTTGCAATCAGCAATCTTGCAATCAACAATCTTGCAATCAGCAATCTTGCAATCAGCAATCTTGCAATCAGCAATCTTGCAATCAGCAATCTTGCAATCATCAATCTTGCAATCAGCAATCTTGCAATCAGCAATCTTGCAATCAGCAATCTTGCAATCAGCAATCTTGCAATCAGCAATCTTGCAATCAGCAATCTTGCAATCAGCAATCTTGCAATCAGCAATCTTGCAATCAGCAATCATCAATCTTGCAATTTGCAATCTGGCAATCAGCAATCTTGCAATCAGCAATCTTGCAATCAGCAATCTTGCAATCAGCAATCTTGCAATCAGCAATCTTGCAGTCAGCAATCTTGCAATCAGCAATCTTGCAATCAGCAATTTTGCAATCAGCAATCTTGCAATCAGCAATCTTGCAATCAGCAATCTTGCAATCAGCAATCTTGCAATCAGCAATCTTGAAATCAGCAATCAGCAATCTTGCAATCAGCAATCTTGCAATCTTGCAATCAGCAATCTTGCAATCAGCAATCTTGCAATCAGCAATTTTGCAATCAGCAATCTTGCAATCAGCAATCAGCAATCCAGCAATCTTGCAATCAGCAATCTTGCAATCAGCAATCTTGCAATCAGCAATCTTGCAATCAGCAATCTTGCAATCAGCAATCTTGCAATCAGCAATCTTGCAATCAGCAATCTTGCAATCAGCAATCTTGCAATCAGCAATCTTGCAATCAGCAATCTTGCAATCAGCAATCAGCAATCTTGCAATTAGCAATCTGGCAATCAGCAATCTTGCAATCAGCAATCTTGCAATCAGCAATCAGCAATCTTGCAATTAGCAATCTGGCAATCAGCAATCATCAATCTTGCAATTTGCAATCTGGCAATCAGCAATCTTGTAATCAGCAATCTTGCAATCAGCAATCTTGCAATCAGCAATCTTGCAATCAGCAATCTTGCAATCAGCAATCTTGCAATCAGCAATCTTGCAGTCAGCAATCTTGCAATCAGCAATCTTGCAATCAGCAATTTTGCAATCAGCAATCTTGCAATCAGCAATCTTCCAATCAGCAATCTTGCAATCAGCAATCTTGCAATCAGCAATCTTGAAATCAGCAATCAGCAATCTTGCAATCAGCAATCTTGCAATCAGCAATTTTGCAATCAGCAATCTTGCAATCAGCAATCAGCAATCCAGCAATCTTGCAATCAGCAATCTTGCAATCAGCAATCTTGCAATCAGCAATCTTGCAATCAGCAATCTTGCAATCAGCAATCTTGCAATCAGCAATCTTGCAATCAGCAATCTTGCAATCAGCAATCTTGCAATCAGCAATCTTGCAATCAGCAATCTTGCAATCAGCAATCTTGCAATCAGCAATCAGCAATCTAGCAATTAGCAATCTGGCAATCAGCAATCTTGCAATCAGCAATCTTGCAATCAGCAATCAGCAATCTTGCAATCAGCAATCTTGCAATCTTGCAATCTTGCAATCAGCAATCTTGCAATCAGCAATCTTGCAATCAGCAATCTTGCAATCAGCAATCTTGCAACCAGCAATCTTGCAATCAGCAATCTTGCAATCAGCAATCTTGCAATCAGCAATCTTGCAATCAGCAATCTTGCAATCAGCAATCAGCAATCTTGCAATTAGCAATCTTGCAATCAGCAATCTTGCAATCAGCAATCTTGCAATCAGCAATCATCAATCTTGCAATTTGCAATCTGGCAATCAGCAATCTTGTAATCAGCAATCTTGCAATCAGCAATCTTGCAATCAGCAATCTTGCAATCAGCAATCTTGCAGTCAGCAATCTTGCAATCAGCAATCTTGCAATCAGCAATTTTGCAATCAGCATTCTTGCAATCAGCAATCTTGAAATCAGCAATCAGCAATCTTGCAATCAGCAATCTTGCAATCTTGCAATCAGCAATCTTGCAATCAGCAATTTTGCAATCAGCAATCTTGCAATCAGCAATCAGTTATCCAGCAATCTTGCAATCAGCAATCTTGCAATCAGCAATCTTGCAATCAGCAATCTTGCAATCAGCAATCTTGCAATCAGCAATCTTGCAATCAGCAATCTTGCAATCAGCAATCTTGCAATCAGCAATCTTGCAATCAGCAATCTTGCAATCAGCAATCAGCAATCTTGCAATTAGCAATGTTGCAATCAGCAATCTTGCAATCAGCAATCTTACAATCAGCAATCTTGCAATCAGCAATCTTGCAAACAGCAATCTTGCAATCAGCAATCTTGCAATCAGCAATCAGCAATCTTGCAATTAGCAATCTGGCAATCTGCAATCTTGCAATCAGCAATCTTGCAATCAGCAATCTTGTAATCAGCAATCTTGCAATCAGCAATCTTGCAATCAGCAATCTTGCAATCAGCAATCTTGCAATCAGCAATCTTGCAATCAGCAATCTTGCAATCAGCAATCATCAATCTTGCAATTTGCAATCTGGCAATCAGCAACCTTGCAATCAGCAATCTTGCAATCAGCAATCTTGCAATCAGCAATCTTGCAATCAGCAATCTTGCAATCAGCAATCTTGCAATCAGCAATCTTGCAATCAGCAATCTTGCAATCAGCAATCAGCAATTTTGAAATTAGCAATCTGGCAATCAGGAATCTTGCAATCAGCAATCTTGCAATCAGCAATCTTGCAATCAGCAATCTTGCAATCAGCAATCTTGCAATCAGCAATCATCAATCTTGCAATTTGCAATCTGGCAATCAGCAATCTTGTAATCAGCAATCTTGCAATCAGCAATCTTGCAATCAGCAATCTTGCAATCAGCAATCTTGCAATCAGCAATCTTGCAATCAGCAATCTTGCAATCAGCAATCTTGCAATCAGCAATCTTGCAATCAGCAATCTTGCAATCAGCAATCTTGCAATCAGCAATCTTGCAATCAGCAATCTTGCAATCAGCAATCTTGCAATCAGCAATCTTGCAGTCAGCAATCTTGCAATCAGCAATCTTGCAATCAGCAATCTTGCAATCAGCAATCTTGCAATCAGCAATCTTGCAATCAGCAATCTTGCAATCAGCAATCTTGCAATCAGCAATCTTGCAATCAGCAATCTTGCAATCAGCAATCTTGCAATCAGCAATCAGCAATCTTGCAATTAGCAATCTGGCAATCAGCAATCTTGCAATCAGCAATCAGCAATCTTGCAATTAGCAATCTGGCAATCAGCAATCTTGCAATCAGCAATCTTGCAATCAGCAATCTTGCAATCAGCAATCTTGCAATCAGCAATCTTGCAATCAGGAATCTTGCAATCAGCAATCTTGCAATCAGCAATCTTGCAATCAGCAATCATCAATCTTGCAATTTGCAATCTGGCAATCAGCAATCTTGCAATCAGCAATCTTGCAATCAGCAATCTTGCAATCAGCAATCTTGCAATCAGCAATCTTGCAATCAGCAATCTTGCAATCAGCAATCTTGCAATCAGCAATCTTGCAGTCAGCAATCTTGCAATCAGCAATCTTGCAATCAGCAATTTTGCAATCAGCAATCTTGCAATCAGCAATCTTGCAATCAGCAATCTTGCAATCAGCAATCTTGCAATCAGCAATCTTGCAATCAGCAATCTTGAAATCAGCAATCAG
The DNA here is from genome assembly GCA_963920215.1 of Nineta flava. Lineage (NCBI taxonomy): Eukaryota > Metazoa > Arthropoda > Insecta > Neuroptera > Chrysopidae > Nineta > Nineta flava. Next base: position 235,717 of record OY986043.1, on the reverse strand, counting down.
CAATCTTGCAATCAGCAATCTTGCAATCTTGCAATCAGCAATCTTGCAATCAGCAATCTTGCAATCAGCAATTTTGCAATCAGCAATCTTGCAATCAGCAATCAGCAATCCAGCAATCTTGCAATCAGCAATCTTGCAATCAGCAATCTTGCAATCAGCAATCTTGCAATCAGCAATCTTGCAATCAGCAATCTTGCAATCAGCAATCTTGCAATCAGCAATCTTGCAATCAGCAATCTTGCAATCAGCAATCTTGCAATCAGCAATCTTGCAATCAGCAATCTTGCAATCAGCAATCAGCAATCTTGCAATTAGCAATCTGGCAATCAGCAATCTTGCAATCAGCAATCAGCAATCTTGCAATTAGCAATCTGGCAATCAGCAATCTTGCAATCAGCAATCTTGCAATCAGCAATCTTGCAATCAGCAATCATCAATCTTGCAATTTGCAATCTGGCAATCAGCAATCTTGTAATCAGCAATCTTGCAATCAGCAATCTTGCAATCAGCAATCTTGCAATCAGCAATCTTGCAATCAGCAATCTTGCAATCAGCAATCTTGCAATCAGCAATCTTGCAATCAGCAATCTTGCAGTCAGCAATCTTGCAATCAGCAATCTTGCAATCAGCAATTTTGCAATCAGCAATTTTGCAATCAGCAATCTTGCAATCAGCAATCTTGCAATCAGCAATCTTGCAATCAGCAATCTTGCAATCAGCAATCTTGAAATCAGCAATCAGCAATCTTGCAATCAGCAATCTTGCAATCAGCAATTTTGCAATCAGCAATCTTGCAATCAGCAATTCAGCAATCTTGCAATCAGCAATCTTGCAATCAGCAATCTTGCAATCAGCAATCTTGCAATCAGCAATCTTGCAATCAGCAATCTTGCAATCAGCAATCTTGCAATCAGCAATCTTGCAATCAGCAATCTTGCAATCAGCAATCTTGCAATCAGCAATTCTGCAATCAGCAATCAGCAATCTAGCAATTAGCAATCTGGCAATCAGCAATCTTGCAATCAGCAATCAGCAATCTTGCAATCAGCAATCTTGCAATCTTGCAATCTTGCAATCAGCAATCTTGCAATCAGCAATCTTGCAATCAGCAATCTTGCAATCAGCAATCTTGCAATCAGCAATCTTGCAATCAGCAATCTTGCAATCAGCAATCTTGCAATCAGCAATCTTGCAATCAGCAATCAGCAATCTTGCAATTAGCAATCTTGCAATCAGCAATCTTGCAATCAGCAATCTTGCAATCAGCAATCAGCAATCTTGCAATTTGCAATCTGGCAATCAGCAATCTTGCAATCAGCAATCTTGCAATCAGCAATCATCAATCTTGCAATTTGCAATATGGCAATCAGCAATCTTGCAATCAGAAATCTTGCAATCAGCAATCTTGCAATCAGCAATCTTGCAATCAGCAATCTTGCAATCATCAATCTTGCAATCAGCAATCTTGCAATCAGCAATCTTGCAAACAGCAATCTTGCAATCAGCAATCTTGCAATCAGCAATCAGCAATCTTGCAATTAGCAATCTGGCAATCTGCAATCTTGCAATCAGCAATCTTGCAATCAGCAATCTTGTAATCAGCAATCTTGCAATCAGCAATCTTGCAATCAGCAATCTTGCAATCAGCAATCTTGCAATCAGCAATCTTGCAATCAGCAATCTTGCAATCAGCAATCATCAATCTTGCAATTTGCAATCTGGCAATCAGCAACCTTGCAATCAGCAATCTTGCAATCAGCAATCTTGCAATCAGCAATCTTGCAATCAGCAATCTTGCAATCAGCAATCTTGCAATCAGCAATCTTGCAATCAGCAATCTTGCAATCAGCAATCAGCAATTTTGAAATTAGCAATCTGGCAATCAGGAATCTTGCAATCAGCAATCTTGCAATCAGCAATCTTGCAATCAGCAATCTTGCAATCAGCAATCTTGCAATCAGCAATCATCAATCTTGCAATTTGCAATCTGGCAATCAGCAATCTTGTAATCAGCAATCTTGCAATCAGCAATCTTGCAATCAGCAATCTTGCAATCAGCAATCTTGCAATCAGCAATCTTGCAATCAGCAATCTTGCAATCAGCAATCTTGCAATCAGCAATCTTGCAATCAGCAATCTTGCAATCAGCAATCTTGCAATCAGCAATCTTGCAATCAGCAATCTTGCAGTCAGCAATCTTGCAATCAGCAATCTTGCAATCAGCAATCTTGCAATCAGCAATCTTGCAATCAGCAATCTTGCAATCAGCAATCTTGCAATCAGCAATCTTGCAATCAGCAATCTTGCAATCAGCAATCAGCAATCTTGCAATTAGCAAACTGGCAATCAGCAATCTTGCAATCAGCAATCAGCAATCTTGCAATTAGCAATCTGGCAATCAGCAATCTTGCAATCAGCAATCTTGCAATCAGCAATCTTGCAATCAGCAATCTTGCAATCAGCAATCTTGCAATCAGCAATCTTGCAATCAGGAATCTTGCAATCAGCAATCTTGCAATCAGCAATCTTGCAATCAGCAATCATCAATCTTGCAATTTGCAATCTGGCAATCAGCAATCTTGCAATCAGCAATCTTGCAATCAGCAATCTTGCAATCAGCAATCTTGCAATCAGCAATCTTGCAATCAGCAATCTTGCAATCAGCAATCTTGCAATCAGCAATCTTGCAGTCAGCAATCTTGCAATCAGCAATCTTGCAATCAGCAATTTTGCAATCAGCAATTTTGCAATCAGCAATCTTGCAATCAGCAATCTTGCAATCAGCAATCTTGCAATCAGCAATCTTGCAATCAGCAATCTTGAAATCAGCAATCAGCAATCTTGCAATCAGCAATCTTGCAATCTTGCAATCAGCAATCTTGCAATCAGCAATCTTGCAATCAGCAATTTTGCAATCAGCAATCTTGCAATCAGCAATCAGCAATCCAGCAATCTTGCAATCAGCAATCTTGCAATCAGCAATCTTGCAATCAGCAATCTTGCAATCAGCAATCTTGCAATCAGCAATCTTGCAATCAGCAATCTTGCAATCAGCAATCTTGCAATCAGCAATCTTGCAATCAGCAATCTTGCAATCAGCAATCAGCAATCTTGCAATTAGCAATCTGGCAATCAGCAATCTTGCAATCAGCAATCAGCAATCTTGCAATTAGCAATCTGGCAATCAGCAATCTTGCAATCAGCAATCTTGCAATCAGCAATCTTGCAATCAGCAATCTTGCAATCAGCAATCATCAATCTTGCAATTTGCAATCTGGCAATCAGCAATCTTGTAATCAGCAATCTTGCAATCAGCAATCTTGCAATCAGCAATCTTGCAATCAGCAATCTTGCAATCAGCAATCTTGCAATCAGCAATCTTGCAATCAGCAATCTTGCAGTCAGCAATCTTGCAATCAGCAATCTTGCAATCAGCAATTTTGCAATCAGCAATTTTGCAATCAGCAATCTTGCAATCAGCAATCTTGCAATCAGCAATCTTGCAATCAGCAATCTTGCAATCAGCAATCTTGAAATCAGCAATCAGCAATCTTGCAATCAGCAATCTTGCAATCAGCAATTTTGCAATCAGCAATCTTGCAATCAGCAATTCAGCAATCTTGCAATCAGCAATCTTGCAATCAGCAATCTTGCAATCAGCAATCTTGCAATCAGCAATCTTGCAATCAGCAATCTTGCAATCAGCAATCTTGCAATCAGCAATCTTGCAATCAGCAATTCTGCAATCAGCAATCAGCAATCTAGCAATTAGCAATCTGGCAATCAGCAATCTTGCAATCAGCAATCTTGCAATCAGCAATCAGCAATCTTGCAATCAGCAATCTTGCAATCTTGCAATCTTGCAATCTTGCAATCAGCAATCTTGCAATCAGCAATCTTGCAATCAGCAATCTTGCAATCAGCAATCTTGCAATCAGCAATCTTGCAATCAGCAATCTTGCAATCAGCAATCTTGCAATCAGCAATCTTGCAATCAGCAATCTTGCAATCAGCAATCTTGCAATCAGCAATCAGCAATCTTGCAATTAGCAATCTTGCAATCAGCAATCTTGCAATCAGCAATCTTGCAATCAGCAATCAGCAATCTTGCAATTTGCAATCTGGCAATCAGCAATCTTGCAATCAGCAATCTTGCAATCAGCAATCTTGCAATCAGCAATCATCAATCTTGCAATTTGCAATATGGCAATCAGCAATCTTGCAATCAGAAATCTTGCAATCAGCAATCTTGCAATCAGCAATCTTGCAATCAGCAATCTTGCAATCAGCAATCAGCAATCTTGCAATCAGCAATCAGCAATCTTGCAATTTGCAATCTGGCAATCAGCAATCTTGCAATCAGCAATCTTGCAATCAGCAATCTTGCAATCAGCAATCTTGCAATCAGCAATCTTGCAATCAGCAATCTTGCAATCAGCAATCTTGCAATCAGCAATCTTGCAATCAGCAATCTTGCAATCAGCAATCTTGCAATCAGCAATCTTGCAATCAGCAATGAGCAATCTTGCAATTTGCAATCTGGCAATCAGCAATCTTGCAATCAGCAATCTTGCAATCAGCAATCTTGCAATCAGCAATCTTGCAATCAGCAATCTTGCAATCAGCAATCTTGCAATCAGCAATCTTGCAATCAGCAATCTTGCAATCAGCAATCTTGCAATCAGCAATCTTGCAATCAGCAATCTTGCAATCAGCAATCTTGCAATCAGCAATCTTGCAATCAGCAATCTTGCAATCAGCAATCTTGCAATCAGTAATCTTGCAGTCAGCAATCTTGCAATTAGCAATCTTGCAATCAGCAATCTTGCAATCAGCAATCTTGCAATCTTTCAATCAGCAGTCTTGCAATCAGCAATCTTGCAATCTTGCAATCAGCAATCTTGCAATCAGCAATCTTGCAATCAGCAATCTTGCAATCAGCAATCTTGCAATCTTTCAATCAGCAATCTTGCAATCAGCAATCTTGCAATCAGCAATCTTGCAGTCAGCAATCTTGCAATCAGCAATCTTGCAGTCAGCAATCTTGCAATCAGCAATCTTGCAATCTTTCAATCAGCAATCTTGCAATCAGCAATCTTGCAATCAGCAATCAGCAATCTTGTAATCAGCAATCTTGCAATCAGCAATCTTGCGATCAGCAAACTTGCAATCAGCAATCTTGCAATCAGCAATCTTGCAATCAGCAATCTTGCAATCAGCAATTTTGCAATCAGCAATCTTGCAATCAGCAATCTTGCAATCAGCAATCATCAATCAGCAATCTTGCAATTAGCAATCTGGCAATCAGCAATCTTGCAATCAGCAATCTTGCAATCAGCAATCTTGCAATCAGCAATCTTGCAATCAGCAATCAGCAATCTTGCAATTTGCAATATGGCAATCAGCAATCTTGCAATCAGCAATCATCAATCTTGCAATTTGCAATATGGCAATCAGCAATCTTGCAATCAGCAATCTTGCAATCAGCAATCTTGCAATCAGCAATCTTGCAATCAGCAATCTTGCAATCAGCAATCAGCAATCTTGCAATTTGCAATCTGGCAATCAGCAATCTTGCAATCAGCAATCTTGCAATCAGCAATCTTGCAATCAGCAATCTTGCAATCAGCAATCTTGCAATCAGCAATCTTGCAATCAGCAATCTTGCAATCAGCAATCTTGCAATCAGCAATCTTGCAATCAGCAATCTTGCAATCAGCAATCTTGCAATCAGCAATCTTGCAATCAGCAATCTTGCAATCAGCAATCTTGCAATCAGCAATCTTGCAATCAGCAATCAGCAATCAGCAATCTTGCAATTAGCAATCTGGCAATCAGCAATCTTGCAATCAGCAATCTTGCAATCAGCAATCTTGCAATCAGCAATCAGCAATCTTGCAATCAGCAATCAGCAATCTTGCAATTTGCAATCTGGCAATCAGCAATCTTGCAATCAGCAATCTTGCAATCAGCAATCTTGCAATCAGCAATCTTGCAATCAGCAATCTTGCAATCAGCAATCTTGCAATCAGCAATCTTGCAATCAGCAATCTTGCAATCAGCAATCAGCAATCTTGCAATCAGCAATCTTGCAATCAGCAATCAGCAATCTTGTAATCAGCAATCTTGCAATCAGCAATCTTGCGATCAGCAAACTTGCAATCAGCAATCTTGCAATCAGCAATCTTGCAATCAGCAATCTTGCAATCAGCAATTTTGCAATCAGCAATCTTGCAATCAGCAATCTTGCAATCAGCAATCATCAATCAGCAATCTTGCAATCAGCAATCTTACAATCAGCAATCAGCAATCTTGCAATCAGCAATCTTGCAATCTTGCAATCAGCAATCTTGCAATCAGCAATCTTGCAATCAGCAATCTTGCAATCAGCAATCTTGCAATCAGCAATCTTGCAATCAGCAATCTTGCAATCAGCAATCTTGCAATCAGCAATCTTGCAATCAGCAATCAGCAATCTTGCAATTAGCAATCTTGCAATCAGCAATCTTGCAATCAGCAATCTTGCAATCAGCAATCAGCAATCTTGCAATTTGCAATCTGGCAATCAGCAATCTTGCAATCAGCAATCTTGCAATCAGCAATCATCAATCTTGCAATTTGCAATATGGCAATCAGCAATCTTGCAATCAGAAATCTTGCAATCAGCAATCTTGCAATCAGCAATCTTGCAATCAGCAATCTTGCAATCAGCAATCAGCAATCTTGCAATCAGCAATCAGCAATCTTGCAATTTGCAATCTGGCAATCAGCAATCTTGCAATCAGCAATCTTGCAATCAGCAATCTTGCAATCAGCAATCTTGCAATCAGCAATCTTGCAATCAGCAATCTTGCAATCAGCAATCTTGCAATCAGCAATCTTGCAATCAGCAATCTTGCAATCAGCAATCTTGCAATCAGCAATCTTGCAATCAGCAATCTTGCAATCAGCAATCTTGCAATCAGCAATGAGCAATCTTGCAATTTGCAATCTGGCAATCAGCAATCTTGCAATCAGCAATCTTGCAATCAGCAATCTTGCAATCAGCAATCTTGCAATCAGCAATCTTGCAATCAGCAATCTTGCAATCAGCAATCTTGCAATCAGCAATCTTGCAATCAGCAATCTTGCAATCAGCAATCTTGCAATCAGCAATCTTGCAATCAGCAATCTTGCAATCAGCAATCTTGCAATCAGCAATCTTGCAATCAGTAATCTTGCAGTCAGCAATCTTGCAATTAGCAATCTTGCAATCAGCAATCTTGCAATCAGCAATCTTGCAATCTTTCAATCAGCAGTCTTGCAATCAGCAATCTTGCAATCTTGCAATCAGCAATCTTGCAATCAGCAATCTTGCAATCAGCAATCTTGCAATCAGCAATCTTGCAATCTTTCAATCAGCAATCTTGCAATCAGCAATCTTGCAATCAGCAATCTTGCAGTCAGCAATCTTGCAATCAGCAATCTTGCAGTCAGCAATCTTGCAATCAGCAATCTTGCAATCTTTCAATCAGCAATCTTGCAATCAGCAATCTTGCAATCAGCAATCAGCAATCTTGTAATCAGCAATCTTGCAATCAGCAATCTTGCGATCAGCAAACTTGCAATCAGCAATCTTGCAATCAGCAATCTTGCAATCAGCAATCTTGCAATCAGCAATTTTGCAATCAGCAATCTTGCAATCAGCAATCAGCAATCTTGCAATCAGCAATCTTGCAATCAGCAATCTTGCAATCAGCAATCTTGCAATCAGCAATCTTGCAATCAGCAATCTTGCAATCAGCAATCAGCAATCTTGCAATCAGCAATCTTGCAATCTTGCAATCTTGCAATCAGCAATCTTGCAATCAGCAATCTTGCAATCAGCAATCTTGCAATCAGCAATCTTGCAATCAGCAATCTTGCAATCAGCAATCTTGCAATCAGCAATCTTGCAATCAGCAATCTTGCAATCAGCAATCTTGCAATCAGCAATCTTGCAATCAGCAATCAGCAATCAGCAATCTTGCAATTAGCAATCTGGCAATCAGCAATCTTGCAATCAGCAATCTTGCAATCAGCAATCTTGCAATCAGCAATCTTGCAATCAGCAATCAGCAATCTTGCAATTTGCAATATGGCAATCAGCAATCTTGCAATCAGCAATCATCAATCTTGCAATTTGCAATATGGCAATCAGCAATCTTGCAATCAGCAATCTTGCAATCAGCAATCTTGCAATCAGCAATCTTGCAATCAGCAATCTTGCAATCAGCAATCTTGCAATCAGCAATCAGCAATCTTGCAATCAGCAATCAGCAATCTTGCAATTTGCAATCTGGCAATCAGCAATCTTGCAATCAGCAATCTTGCAATCAGCAATCTTGCAATCAGCAATCTTGCAATCAGCAATCTTGCAATCAGCAATCTTGCAATCAGCAATCTTGCAATCAGCAATCTTGCAATCAGCAATCTTGCAATCAGCAATCTTGCAATCAGCAATCTTGCAATCAGCAATCTTGCAATCAGCAATCAGCAATCTTGCAATTTGCAATCTGGCAATCAGCAATCTTGCAATCAGCAATCTTGCAATCAGCAATCTTGCAATCAGCAATCTTGCAATCAGCAATCTTGCAATCAGCAATCTTGCAATCAGCAATCTTGCAATCAGCAATCTTGCAATCAGCCATCTTGCAATCAGCAATCTTGCAATCAGCAATCAGCAATCTTGCAATTAGCAATCTGGCAATCAGCAATCTTGCAATCAGCAATCTTGCAATCAGCAATCTTGCAATCAGCAATCAGCAATCTTGCAATTAGCAATCTGGCAATCAGCAATCTTGCAATCAGCAATCTTGCAATCAGCAATCTTGCAATCAGCAATCTTGCAATCAGCAATCTTGCAATCAGCAATCTTGCAATCAGCAATCTTGCAATCAGCAATCTTGCAATCAGCAATCAGCAATCTTGCAATTAGCAATCTGGCAATCAGCAATCTTGCAATCAGCAATCTTGCAATCAGCAATCTTGCAATCAGCAATCTTGCAATCAGCAATCTTGCAATCAGCAATCTTGCATTCAGCAATCTTGCAATCAGCAATCTTGCAATCAGCAATCTTGCAATCAGCAATCTTGCAATCAGCAATCTTGCAATCAGCAATCTTGCAATCAGCAATCATCATTCTTGCAATTTGCAATCTGGCAATCAGCAATCTTGCAATCAGCAATCTTGCAATCAGCAATCTTGCAATCAGCAATCTTGCAATCAGCAATCTTGCAATCAGCAATCTTGCAATCAGCAATCTTGCAATCAGCAATCTTGCAATCAGCAATCTTGCAATCAGCAATCTTGCAATCAGCAATCTTGCAATCAGCAATCTTGCAATCAGCAATCTTGCAATCAGCAATCTTGCAATCAGCAATCTTGCAATCAGCAATCAGCAATCTTGCAATTAGCAATCTGGCAATCAGCAATCTTGCAATCAGCAATCAGCAATCTTGCAATTAGCAATCTGGCAATCAGCAATCTTGCAAACAGCAATCTTGCAATCAGCAATCTTGCAATCAGCAATCATCAATCTTGCAATTTGCAATCTGGCAATCAGCAACCTTGCAATCAGCAATCTTGCAATCAGCAATCTTGCAATCAGCAATCTTGCAATCAGCAATCTTGCAATCAGCAATCTTGCAATCAGCAATCTTGCAATCAGCAATCTTGCAATCAGCAATCTTGCAATCAGCAATCAGCAATCTTGAAATTAGCAATCTGGCAATCAGCAATCTTGCAATCAGCAATCTTGCAATCAGCAATCTTGCAATCAGCAATCTTGCAATCAGCAATCATCAATCTTGCAATTTGCAATCTGGCAATCAGCAATCTTGTAATCAGCAATCTTGCAATCAGCAATCTTGCAATCAGCAATCTTGCAATCAGCAATCTTGCAATCAGCAATCAGCAATCTAGCAATTAGCAATCTGGCAATCAGCAATCTTGCAATCAGCAATCTTGCAATCAGCAATCTTGCAATCAGCAATCAGCAATCTTGCAATCAGCAATCTTGCAATCTTGCAATCTTGCAATCTTGCAATCAGCAATCTTGCAATCAGCAATCTTGCAATCAGCAATCTTGCAATCAGCAATCTTGCAATCAGCAATCTTGCAATCAGCAATCTTGCAATCAGCAATCTTGCAATCAGCAATCATCAATCTTGCAATTTGCAATCTGGCAATCAGCAATCTTGTAATCAGCAATCTTGCAATCAGCAAACTTGCAGTCAGCAATCTTGCAATCAGCAATCTTGCAATCAGCAATTTTGCAATCAGCAATCTTGCAATCAGCAATCTTGCAATCAGCAATCTTGCAATCAGCAATCTTGAAATCAGCAATCAGCAATCTTGCAATCAGCAATCTTGCAATATTGCAATTTGCAATCTTGCAATCAGCAATCTTGCAATCAGCAATTTTGCAATCAGCAATTTTGCAATCAGCAATTTTGCAATCAGCAATCAGCAATCCAGCAAACTTGCAATCAGCAATCTTGCAATCAGCAATCTTGCAATCAGCAATCTTGCAATCAGCAATCTTGCAATCAGCAATCTTGCAATCAGCAATCTTGCAATCAGCAATCTTGCAATCAGCAATCAGCAATCTTGCAATTAGCAATGTTGCAATCAGCAATCTTGCAATCAGCAATCTTACAATCAGCAATCTTGCAATCAGCAATCTTGCAATCAGCAATCAGCAATCTTGAAATTAGCAATCTGGCAATCAGCAATCTTGCAATCAGCAATCTTGCAATCAGCAAACTTGCAATCAGCAATCTTGCAATCAGCAATCTTGCAATCAGCAATTTTGCAATCAGCAATCTTGCAATCAGCAATCTTGCAATCAGCAATCTTGCAATCAGCAATCTTGAAATCAGCAATCAGCAATCTTGCAATCAGCAATCTTGCAATCTTGCAATCAGCAATCTTGCAATCAGCAATCTTGCAATCAGCAATTTTGCAATCAGCAATCTTGCAATCAGCAATCAGCAATCCAGCAATCTTGCAATCAGCAATCTTGCAATCAGCAATCTTGCAATCAGCAATCTTGCAATCAGCAATCTTGCAATCAGCAATCTTGCAATCAGCAATCTTGCAATCAGCAATCTTGCAATCAGCAATCAGCAATCTTGCAATTAGCAATCTGGCAATCAGCAATCTTGCAATCAGCAATCAGCAATCTTGCAATTAGCAATCTGGCAATCAGCAATCTTGCAATCAGCAATCTTGCAATCAGCAGTCTTGCAATCAGCAATCTTGCAATCAGCAATCTTGCAATCAGCAATCATCAATCTTGCAATTTGCAATCTGGCAATCAGCAATCTTGTAATCAGCAATCTTGCAATCAGCAATCTTGCAATCAGCAATCTTGCAATCAGCAATCTTGCAATCAGCAATCTTGCAATCAGCAATCTTGCAATCAGCAATCTTGCAATCAGCAATTTTGCAATCAGCAATCCTGCAATCAGCAATCTTGCAATCAGCAATCTTGCAATCAGCAATCTTGCAATCAGCAATCTTGAAATCAGCAATCAGCAATCTTGCAATCAGCAATCTTGCAATCTTGCAATCAGCAATCTTGCAATCAGCAATCTTGCAATCAGCAATTTTGCAATCAGCAATCTTGCAATCAGCAATCAGCAATCCAGCAATCTTGCAATCAGCAATCTTGCAATCAGCAATCTTGCAATCAGCAATCTTGCAATCAGCAATCTTGCAATCAGCAATCTTGCAATCAGCAATTTGCAATCAGCAATCAGCAATCTTGCAATTAGCAATGTTGCAATCAGCAATCTTGCAATCAGCAATCTTACAATCAGCAATCTTGCAATCAGCAATCTTGCAAACAGCAATCTTGCAATCAGCAATCTTGCAATCAGCAATCAGCAATCTTGCAATTAGCAATCTGGCAATCAGCAATCTTGCAATCAGCAATCTTGCAATCAGCAATCTTGCAATCAGCAATCTTGCAATCAGCAATCTTGCAATCAGCAATCTTGCAATCAGCAATCTTGCAATCAGCAATCTTGCAATCAGCAATCTTGCAATCAGCAATCTTGCAATCAGCAATCTTGCAATCAGCAATCTTGCAATCAGCAATCTTGCAATCAGCAATCATCAATCTTGCAATTTGCAATCTGGCAATCAGCAACCTTGCAATCAGCAATCTTGCAATCAGCAATCTTGCAATCAGCAATCTTGCAATCAGCAATCTTGCAATCAGCAATCTTGCAATCAGCAATCTTGCAATCAGCAATCTTGCAATCAGCAATCTTGCAATCAGCAATCAGCAATCTTGAAATTAGCAATCTGGCAATCAGCAATCTTGCAATCAGCAATCTTGCAATCAGCAATCTTGCAATCAGCAATCTTGCAATCAGCAATCTTGCAATCAGCAATCTTGCAATCAGCAATCATCAATCTTGCAATTTGCAATCTGGCAATCAGCAATCTTGTAATCAGCAATCTTGCAATCAGCAATCTTGCAATCAGCAATCTTGCAATCAGCAATCTTGCAATCAGCAATCTTGCAATCAGCAATCTTGCAATCAGCAATCTTGCAATCAGCAATCTTGCAATCAGCAATCAGCAATCTTGCAATTAGCAATCTGGCAATCAGCAATCTTGCAATCAGCAATCAGCAATCTTGCAATTAGCAATCTGGCAATCAGCAATCTTGCAATCAGCAATCTTGCAATCAGCAATCTTGCAATCAGCAATCTTGCAATCAGCAATCTTGCAATCAGGAATCTTGCAATCAGCAATCTTGCAATCAGCAATCTTGCAATCAGCAATCTTGCAATCAGCAATCATCAATCTTGCAATTTGCAATCTGGCAATCAGCAATCTTGCAATCAGCAATCTTGCAATCAGCAATCTTGCAATCAGCAATCTTGCAGTCAGCAATCTTGCAATCAGCAATCTTGCAATCAGCAATTTTGCAATCAGCAATCTTGCAATCAGCAATCTTGCAATCAGCAATCTTGAAATCAGCAATCAGCAATCTTGCAATCAGCAATCTTGCAATCTTGCAATCAGCAATCTTGCAATCAGCAATCTTGCAATCAGCAATCTTGCAATCAGCAATCTTGCAATCAGCAATTTTGCAATCAGCAATCTTGCAATCAGCAATCAGCAATCCAGCATTCTTGCAATCAGCAATCTTGCAATCAGCAATCTTGCAATCAGCAATCTTGCAATCAGCAATCTTGCAATCAGCAATCTTGCAATCAGCAATCTTGCAATCAGCAATCTTGCAATCAGCAATCTTGCAATCAGCAATCTTGCAATCAGCAATCTTGCAATCAGCAATCTTGCAATCAGCAATCTTGCAATCAGCAATCAGCAATCTTGCAATTAGCAATCTGGCAATCAGCAATCTTGCAATCAGCAATCAGCAATCTTGCAATTAGCAATCTGGCAATCAGCAATCTTGCAATCAGCAATCTTGCAATCAGCAATCTTGCAATCAGCAATCTTGCAATCAGCAATGTTGCAATCAGCAATCTTGCAATCAGCAATCTTGCAATCAGCAATCATCAATCTTGCAATTTGCAATCTGGCAATCAGCAATCTTGTAATCAGCAATCTTGCAATCAGCAATCTTGCAATCAGCAATCTTGCAATCAGCAATCTTGCAATCAGCAATCTTGCAATCAGCAATCTTGCAATCAGCAATCTTGCAATCAGCAATCTTGCAGTCAGCAATCTTGCAATCAGCAATCTTGCAATCAGCAATTTTGCAATCAGCAATCTTGCAATCAGCAATCTTGCAATCAGCAATCTTGCAATCAGCAATCTTGAAATCAGCAATCAGCAATCTTGCAATCAGCAATCTTGCAATCAGCAATTTTGCAATCAGCAATCTTGCAATCAGCAATCAGCAATCCAGCAATCTTGAAATCAGCAATCTTGCAATCAGCAATCTTGCAATCAGCAATCTTGCAATCAGCAATCTTGCAATCAGCAATCTTGCAATCAGCAATCTTGCAATCAGCAATCTTGCAATCAGCAATCTTGCAATCAGCAATCAGCAATCTAGCAATTAGCAATCTGGCAATCAGCAATCTTGCAATCAGCAATCTTACAATCAGCAATCAGCAATCTTGCAATCAGCAATCTTGCAATCTTGCAATCAGCAATCTTGCAATCAGCAATCTTGCAATCAGCAATCTTGCAATCAGCAATCTTGCAATCAGCAATCTTGCAATCAGCAATCTTGCAATCAGCAATCTTGCAATCAGCAATCAGCAATCTTGCAATCAGCAATCAGCAATCTTGCAATTAGCAATCTTGCAATCAGCAATCTTGCAATCAGCAATCTTGCAATCAGCAATCAGCAATCTTGCAATTTGCAATCTGGCAATCAGCAATCTTGCAATCAGCAATCTTGCAATCAGCAATCATCAATCTTGCAATTTGCAATATGGCAATCAGCAATCTTGCAATCAGCAATCTTGCAATCAGCAATCTTGCAATCAGCAATCTTGCAATCAGCAATCAGCAATCTTGCAATCAGCAATCAGCAATCTTGCAATTTGCAATCTGGCAATCAGCAATCTTGCAATCAGCAATCTTGCAATCAGCAATCTTGCAATCAGCAATCTTGCAATCAGCAATCTTGCAATCAGCAATCTTGCAATCAGCAATCTTGCAATCAGCAATCTTGCAATCAGCAATCTTGCAATCAGCAATCTTGCAATCAGCAATCTTGCAATCAGCAATCTTGCAATCAGCAATCTTGCAATCAGCAATGAGCAATCTTGCAATTTGCAATCTGGCAATCAGCAATCTTGCAATCAGCAATCTTGCAATCAGCAATCTTGCAATCAGCAATCTTGCAATCAGCAATCTTGCAATCAGCAATCTTGCAATCAGCAATCTTGCAATCAGCAATCTTGCAATCAGCAATCTTGCAATCAGCAATCTTGCAATCAGCAATCTTGCAATCAGCAATCTTGCAATCAGTAATCTTGCAGTCAGCAATCTTGCAATTAGCAATCTTGCAATCAGCAATCTTGCAATCAGCAATCTTGCAATCAGCAATCTTGCAATCAGCAATCTTGCAATCAGCAATCTTGAAATCAGCAATCAGCAATCTTGCAATCAGCAATCTTGCAATCAGCAATTTTGCAATCAGCAATCTTGCAATCAGCAATCAGCAATCCAGCAATCTTGCAATCAGCAATCTTGCAATCAGCAATCTTGCATTCAGCAATCTTGCAATCAGCAATCTTGCAATCAGCAATCTTGCAATCAGCAATCTTGCAATCAGCAATCATCAATCTTGCAATTTGCAATCTGGCAATCAGCAATCTTGTAATCAGCAATCTTGCAATCAGCAATCTTGCAATCAGCAATCTTGCAATCAGCAATCTTGCAATCAGCAATCTTGCAATCAGCAATCTTGCAATCAGCAATCTTGCAATCAGCAATCTTGCAATCAGCAATCTTGCAATCAGCAATCTTGCAATCAGCAATCTTGCAATCAGCAATCTTGCAATCAGCAATCTTGCAATCAGCAATCTTGCAATCAGCAATCTTGCAATCAGCAATCTTGCAATCAGCAATCTTGCAATCAGCAATCTTGCAATCAGCAATCTTGCAATCAGCAATCTTGCAATCAGCAATCTTGCAATTAGCAATCTTGCAATCAGCAATCTTGCAATCAGCAATCAGCAATCTTGCAATTAGCAATCTGGCAATCAGCAATCTTGCAATCAGCAATCTTGCAATCAGCAATCTTGCAATCAGCAATCTTGCAATCAGCAATCTTGCAATTAGCAATCTTGCAATCAGCAATCTTGCAATCAGCAATCTTGCAATCAGCAATCTTGCAATCAGCAATCTTGCAATCAGCAATCTTGAAATCAGCAATCAGCAATCTTGCAATCAGCAATCTTGCAATCAGCAATCTTGCAATCAGCAATCTTGCAATCAGCAATCATCAATCTTGCAATTTGCAATCTGGCAATCAGCAATCTTGTAATCAGCAATCTTGCAATCAGCAATCTTGCAATCAGCAATCTTGCAATCAGCAATCTTGCAATCAGCAATCTTGCAGTCAGCAATCTTGCAATCAGCAATCTTGCAATCAGCAATTTTGCAATCAGCAATCTTGCAATCAGCAATATTGCAATCAGCAATCTTGAAATCAGCAATCAGCAATCTTGCAATCAGCAATCTTGCAATCTTGCAATCTTGCAATCTTGCAATCAGCAATCTTGCAATCAGCAATCTTGCAATCAGCAATCTTGCAATCAGCAATCTTGCAATCAGCAATTTTGCAATCAGCAATCTTGCAATCAGCAATCAGCAATCCAGCAATCTTGCAATCAGCAATCTTGCAATCAGCAATCTTGCAATCAGCAATCTTGCAATCAGCAATCTTGCAATCAGCAATCTTGCAGTCAGCAATCTTGCAATCAGCAATCTTGCAATCAGCAATCTTGCAATCAGCAATCTTGCTATCAGCAATCTTGCAATCAGCAATCTTGCAATCAGCAATCTAGTAATCAGCAATCAGCAATCTTGCAATTAGCAATCTGGCAATCAGCAATCTTGCAATCAGCAATCAGCAATCTTGCAATTAGCAATCTGGCAATCAGCAATCTTGCAATCAGCAATCTTGCAATCAGCAATCTTGCAATCAGCAATCTTGCAATCAGCAATCTTGCAATCAGCAATCTTGCAATCAGCAATCTTGAAATCAGCAATCTTGCAATCAGCAATCTTGCAATCAGCAATCAGCAATCTAGCAATTAGCAATCTGGCAATCAGCAATCTTGCAATCAGCAATCTTGCAATCAGCAATTTTGCAATCAGCAATCTTGCAATCAGCAATCTTGCAATCAGCAATCTTGCAATCAGCAATCTTGCAATCAGCAATCTTGCAATCAGCAATCTTGCAATCAGCAATCAGCAATCTTGCAATCAGCAATCTTGCAATCTTGCAATCAGCAATCTTGCAATCAGCAATCTTGCAATCAGCAATTTTGCAATCAGCAATCTTGCAATCAGCAATCAGCAATCCAGCAATCTTGCAATCAGCAATCTTGCAATCAGCAATCTTGCAATCAGCAATCTTGCAACCAGCAATCTTGCAACCAGCAATCTTGCAATTAGCAATCTTGCAATCAGCAATCTTGCAATCAGCAATCTTGCAATCAGCAATCTTGCAATCAGCAATCTTGCAATCAGCAATCTTGCAATCAGCAATCTTGCAATCAGCAATCAGCAATCTTGCAATCAGCAATCTTGCAATCAGCAATCTTGCAATCAGCAATCTTGCAATCAGCAATCTTGCAACCAGCAATCTTGCAATCGGCAATCTTGCAATCAGCAATCTTGCAATCAGCAATCTAGTAATCAGCAATCAGCAATCTTGCAATTAGCAATCTGGCAATCAGCAATCTTGCAATCAGCAATCAGCAATCTAGCAATTAGCAATCTGGCAATCAGCAATCTTGCAATCAGCAATCTTGCAATCAGCAATCAGCAATCTTGCAATCAGCAATCTTGCAATCTTGCAATCTTGCAATCTTGCAATCAGCAATCTTGCAATCAGCAATCTTGCAATCAGCAATCTTGCAATCAGCAATCTTGCAATCAGCAATCTTGCAATCAGCAATCTTGCAATCAGCAATCTTGCAATCAGCAATCTTGCAATCAGCAATCAGCAATCTTGCAATTAGCAATCTTGCAATCAGCAATCTTGCAATCAGCAATCTTGCAATCAGCAATCAGCAATCTTGCAATTTGCAATCTGGCAATCAGCAATCTTGCAATCAGCAATCTTGCAATCAGCAATCTTGCAATCAGCAATCATCAATCTTGCAATATGCAATATGGCAATCAGCAATCTTGCAATCAGCAATCTTGCAATCAGCAATCTTGCAATCAGCAATCTTGCAATCAGCAATCTTGCAATCAGCAATCTTGCAATCAGCAATCAGCAATCTTGCAATCAGCAATCAGCAATCTTGCAATTTGCAATCTGGCAATCAGCAATCTTGCAATCAGCAATCTTGCAATCAGCAATCTTGCAATCAGCAATCTTGCAATCAGCAATCTTGCAATCAGCAATCTTGCAATCAGCAATCTTGCAATCAGCAATCTTGCAATCAGCAATCTTGCAATCAGCAATCTTGCAATCAGCAATCAGCAATCTTGCAATCAGCAATCTTGCAATCAGCAATCTTGCAATTAGCAATCTTGCAATCAGCAATCTTGCAATCAGCAATCTTGCAATCAGCAATCAGCAATCTTGCAATTAGCAATCTGGCAATCAGCAATCTTGCAATCAGCAATCTTGCAATCAGCAATCTTGCAATCAGCAATCTTGCAATCAGCAATCTTGCAATCAGCAATCTTGCAATCAGCAATCTTGCATTCAGCAATCTTGCAATCAGCAATCTTGCAATCAGCAATCTTGCAATCAGCAATCTTGCAATCAGCAATCTTGCAATCAGCAATCTTGCAATCAGCAATCATCAATCTTGCAATTTGCAATCTGGCAATCAGCAATCTTGCAATCAGCAATCTTGCAATCAGCAATCTTGCAATCAGCAATCTTGCAATCAGCAATCTTGCAATCAGCAATCTTGCAATCAGCAATCTTGCAATCAGCAATCTTGCAATCAGCAATCTTGAAATCAGCAATCAGCAATCTTGCAATCAGCAATCTTGCAATCTTGCAATCAGCAATCTTGCAATCAGCAATCTTGCAATCAGCAATTTTGCAATCAGCAATCTTGCAATCAGCAATCAGCAATCCAGCAATCTTGCAATCAGCAATCTTGCAATCAGCAATCTTGCAATCAGCAATCTTGCAATCAGCAATCTTGCAATCAGCAATCTTGCAATCAGCAATCTTGCAATCAGCAATCTTGCAATCAGCAATCTTGCAATCAGCAATCTTGCAATCAGCAATCTTGCAATCAGCAATCTTGCAATCAGCAATCTTGCAATCAGCAATCTTGCAATCAGCAATCTTGCAATCAGCAATCAGCAATCTTGCAATTAGCAATCTGGCAATCAGCAATCTTGCAATCAGCAATCTTGCAATCAGCAATCAGCAATCTTGCAATTAGCAATCTGGCAATCAGCAATCATCAATCTTGCAATTTGCAATCTGGCAATCAGCAATCTTGTAATCAGCAATCTTGCAATCAGCAATCTTGCAATCAGCAATCTTGCAATCAGCAATCTTGCAATCAGCAATCTTGCAATCAGCAATCTTGCAGTCAGCAATCTTGCAATCAGCAATCTTGCAATCAGCAATTTTGCAATCAGCAATCTTGCAATCAGCAATCTTGCAATCAGCAATCTTGCAATCAGCAATCTTGCAATCAGCAATCTTGAAATCAGCAATCAGCAATCTTGCAATCAGCAATCTTGCAATCAGCAATTTTGCAATCAGCAATCTTGCAATCAGCAATCAGCAATCCAGCAATCTTGCAATCAGCAATCTTGCAATCAGCAATCTTGCAATCAGCAATCTTGCAATCAGCAATCTTGCAATCAGCAATCTTGCAATCAGCAATCTTGCAATCAGCAATCTTGCAATCAGCAATCTTGCAATCAGCAATCTTGCAATCAGCAATCTTGCAATCAGCAATCTTGCAATCAGCAATCTTGCAATCAGCAATCTTGCAATCAGCAATCAGCAATCTAGCAATTAGCAATCTGGCAATCAGCAATCTTGCAATCAGCAATCTTGCAATCAGCAATCAGCAATCTTGCAATCAGCAATCTTGCAATCTTGCAATCTTGCAATCAGCAATCTTGCAATCAGCAATCTTGCAATCAGCAATCTTGCAATCAGCAATCTTGCAACCAGCAATCTTGCAATCAGCAATCTTGCAATCAGCAATCTTGCAATCAGCAATCAGCAATCTTGCAATTAGCAATCTTGCAATCAGCAATCTTGCAATCAGCAATCTTGCAATCAGCAATCATCAATCTTGCAATTTGCAATCTGGCAATCAGCAATCTTGTAATCAGCAATCTTGCAATCAGCAATCTTGCAATCAGCAATCTTGCAATCAGCAATCTTGCAGTCAGCAATCTTGCAATCAGCAATCTTGCAATCAGCAATTTTGCAATCAGCAATCTTGCAATCAGCAATCTTGAAATCAGCAATCAGCAATCTTGCAATCAGCAATCTTGCAATCTTGCAATCAGCAATCTTGCAATCAGCAATCTTGCAATCAGCAATTTTGCAATCAGCAATCTTGCAATCAGCAATCAGTTATCCAGCAATCTTGCAATCAGCAATCTTGCAATCAGCAATCTTGCAATCAGCAATCTTGCAATCAGCAATCTTGCAATCAGCAATCTTGCAATCAGCAATCTTGCAATCAGCAATCTTGCAATCAGCAATCTTGCAATCAGCAATCAGCAATCTTGCAATTAGCAATGTTGCAATCAGCAATCTTGCAATCAGCAATCTTACAATCAGCAATCTTGCAATCAGCAATCTTGCAAACAGCAATCTTGCAATCAGCAATCTTGCAATCAGCAATCAGCAATCTTGCAATTAGCAATCTGGCAATCTGCAATCTTGCAATCAGCAATCTTGCAATCAGCAATCTTGCAATCAGCAATCTTGCAATCAGCAATCTTGCAATCAGCAATCTTGCAATCAGCAATCTTGCAATCAGCAATCTTGCAATCAGCAATCATCAATCTTGCAATTTGCAATCTGGCAATCAGCAACCTTGCAATCAGCAATCTTGCAATCAGCAATCTTGCAATCAGCAATCTTGCAATCAGCAATCTTGCAATCAGCAATCTTGCAATCAGCAATCTTGCAATCAGCAATCTTGCAATCAGCAATCAGCAATTTTGAAATTAGCAATCTGGCAATCAGGAATCTTGCAATCAGCAATCTTGCAATCAGCAATCTTGCAATCAGCAATCTTGCAATCAGCAATCTTGCAATCAGCAATCATCAATCTTGCAATTTGCAATCTGGCAATCAGCAATCTTGTAATCAGCAATCTTGCAATCAGCAATCTTGCAATCAGCAATCTTGCAATCAGCAATCTTGCAATCAGCAATCTTGCAATCAGCAATCTTGCAATCAGCAATCTTGCAATCAGCAATCTTGCAATCAGCAATCTTGCAATCAGCAATCTTGCAATCAGCAATCTTGCAATCAGCAATCTTGCAATCAGCAATCTTGCAGTCAGCAATCTTGCAATCAGCAATCTTGCAATCAGCAATCTTGCAATCAGCAATCTTGCAATCAGCAATCTTGCAATCAGCAATCAGCAATCTTGCAATCAGCAATCAGCAATCTTGCAATTTGCAATCTGGCAATCAGCAATCTTGCAATCAGCAATCTTGCAATCAGCAATCTTGCAATCAGCAATCTTGCAATCAGCAATCTTGCAATCAGCAATCTTGCAATCAGCAATCTTGCAATCAGCAATCTTGCAATCAGCAATCTTGCAATCAGCAATCAGCAATCTTGCAATCAGCAATCTTGCAATCAGCAATCTTGCAATTAGCAATCTTGCAATCAGCAATCTTGCAATCAGCAATCTTGCAATCAGCAATCAGCAATCTTGCAATTAGCAATCTGGCAATCAGCAATCTTGCAATCAGCAATCTTGCAATCAGCAATCTTGCAATCAGCAATCTTGCAATCAGCAATCTTGCAATCAGCAATCTTGCAATCAGCAATCTTGCATTCAGCAATCTTGCAATCAGCAATCTTGCAATCAGCAATCTTGCAATCAGCAATCTTGCAATCAGCAATCTTGCAATCAGCAATCTTGCAATCAGCAATCATCAATCTTGCAATTTGCAATCTGGCAATCAGCAATCTTGCAATCAGCAATCTTGCAATCAGCAATCTTGCAATCAGCAATCTTGCAATCAGCAATCTTGCAATCAGCAATCTTGCAATCAGCAATCTTGCAATCAGCAATCTTGCAATCAGCAATCTTGCAATCAGCAATCTTGAAATCAGCAATCAGCAATCTTGCAATCAGCAATCTTGCAATCTTGCAATCAGCAATCTTGCAATCAGCAATCTTGCAATCAGCAATTTTGCAATCAGCAATCTTGCAATCAGCAATCAGCAATCCAGCAATCTTGCAATCAGCAATCTTGCAATCAGCAATCTTGCAATCAGCAATCTTGCAATCAGCAATCTTGCAATCAGCAATCTTGCAATCAGCAATCTTGCAATCAGCAATCTTGCAATCAGCAATCTTGCAATCAGCAATCTTGCAATCAGCAATCTTGCAATCAGCAATCTTGCAATCAGCAATCAGCAATCTTGCAATTAGCAATCTGGCAATCAGCAATCTTGCAATCAGCAATCTTGCAATCAGCAATCAGCAATCTTGCAATTAGCAATCTGGCAATCAGCAATCATCAATCTTGCAATTTGCAATCTGGCAATCAGCAATCTTGTAATCAGCAATCTTGCAATCAGCAATCTTGCAATCAGCAATCTTGCAATCAGCAATCTTGCAATCAGCAATCTTGCAATCAGCAATCTTGCAATCAGCAATCTTGCAGTCAGCAATCTTGCAATCAGCAATCTTGCAATCAGCAATTTTGCAATCAGCAATCTTGCAATCAGCAATCTTGCAATCAGCAATCTTGCAATCAGCAATCTTGCAATCAGCAATCTTGAAATCAGCAATCAGCAATCTTGCAATCAGCAATCTTGCAATCAGCAATTTTGCAATCAGCAATCTTGCAATCAGCAATCAGCAATCCAGCAATCTTGCAATCAGCAATCTTGCAATCAGCAATCTTGCAATCAGCAATCTTGCAATCAGCAATCTTGCAATCAGCAATCTTGCAATCAGCAATCTTGCAATCAGCAATCTTGCAATCAGCAATCTTGCAATCAGCAATCTTGCAATCAGCAATCTTGCAATCAGCAATCTTGCAATCAGCAATCTTGCAATCAGCAATCTTGCAATCAGCAATCAGCAATCTAGCAATTAGCAATCTGGCAATCAGCAATCTTGCAATCAGCAATCTTGCAATCAGCAATCAGCAATCTTGCAATCAGCAATCTTGCAATCTTGCAATCTTGCAATCAGCAATCTTGCAATCAGCAATCTTGCAATCAGCAATCTTGCAATCAGCAATCTTGCAACCAGCAATCTTGCAATCAGCAATCTTGCAATCAGCAATCTTGCAATCAGCAATCAGCAATCTTGCAATTAGCAATCTTGCAATCAGCAATCTTGCAATCAGCAATCTTGCAATCAGCAATCATCAATCTTGCAATTTGCAATCTGGCAATCAGCAATCTTGTAATCAGCAATCTTGCAATCAGCAATCTTGCAATCAGCAATCTTGCAATCAGCAATCTTGCAGTCAGCAATCTTGCAATCAGCAATCTTGCAATCAGCAATTTTGCAATCAGCAATCTTGCAATCAGCAATCTTGAAATCAGCAATCAGCAATCTTGCAATCAGCAATCTTGCAATCTTGCAATCAGCAATCTTGCAATCAGCAATCTTGCAATCAGCAATTTTGCAATCAGCAATCTTGCAATCAGCAATCAGTTATCCAGCAATCTTGCAATCAGCAATCTTGCAATCAGCAATCTTGCAATCAGCAATCTTGCAATCAGCAATCTTGCAATCAGCAATCTTGCAATCAGCAATCTTGCAATCAGCAATCTTGCAATCAGCAATCTTGCAATCAGCAATCAGCAATCTTGCAATTAGCAATGTTGCAATCAGCAATCTTGCAATCAGCAATCTTACAATCAGCAATCTTGCAATCAGCAATCTTGCAAACAGCAATCTTGCAATCAGCAATCTTGCAATCAGCAATCAGCAATCTTGCAATTAGCAATCTGGCAATCTGCAATCTTGCAATCAGCAATCTTGCAATCAGCAATCTTGCAATCAGCAATCTTGCAATCAGCAATCTTGCAATCAGCAATCTTGCAATCAGCAATCTTGCAATCAGCAATCTTGCAATCAGCAATCATCAATCTTGCAATTTGCAATCTGGCAATCAGCAACCTTGCAATCAGCAATCTTGCAATCAGCAATCTTGCAATCAGCAATCTTGCAATCAGCAATCTTGCAATCAGCAATCTTGCAATCAGCAATCTTGCAATCAGCAATCTTGCAATCAGCAATCAGCAATTTTGAAATTAGCAATCTGGCAATCAGGAATCTTGCAATCAGCAATCTTGCAATCAGCAATCTTGCAATCAGCAATCTTGCAATCAGCAATCTTGCAATCAGCAATCATCAATCTTGCAATTTGCAATCTGGCAATCAGCAATCTTGTAATCAGCAATCTTGCAATCAGCAATCTTGCAATCAGCAATCTTGCAATCAGCAATCTTGCAATCAGCAATCTTGCAATCAGCAATCTTGCAATCAGCAATCTTGCAATCAGCAATCTTGCAATCAGCAATCTTGCAATCAGCAATCTTGCAATCAGCAATCTTGCAGTCAGCAATCTTGCAATCAGCAATCTTGCAATCAGCAATCTTGCAATCAGCAATCTTGCAATCAGCAATCTTGCAATCAGCAATCTTGCAATCAGCAATCTTGCAATCAGCAATCTTGCAATCAGCAATCAGCAATCTTGCAATTAGCAATCTGGCAATCAGCAATCTTGCAATCAGCAATCAGCAATCTTGCAATTAGCAATCTGGCAATCAGCAATCTTGCAATCAGCAATCTTGCAATCAGCAATCTTGCAATCAGCAATCTTGCAATCAGCAATCTTGCAATCAGCAATCTTGCAATCAGGAATCTTGCAATCAGCAATCTTGCAATCAGCAATCTTGCAATCAGCAATCATCAATCTTGCAATTTGCAATCTGGCAATCAGCAATCTTGCAATCAGCAATCTTGCAATCAGCAATCTTGCAATCAGCAATCTTGCAATCAGCAATCTTGCAATCAGCAATCTTGCAGTCAGCAATCTTGCAATCAGCAATCTTGCAATCAGCAATTTTGCAATCAGCAATCTTGCAATCAGCAATCTTGCAATCAGCAATCTTGCAATCAGCAATCTTGCAATCAGCAATCTTGAAATCAGCAATCAGCAATCTTGCAATCAGCAATCTTGCAATCTTGCAATCAGCAATCTTGCAATCAGCAATCTTGCAATCAGCAATTTTGCAATCAGCAATCTTGCAATCAGCAATCAGCAATCCAGCAATCTTGCAATCAGCAATCTTGCAATCAGCAATCTTGCAATCAGCAATCTTGCAATCAGCAATCTTGCAATCAGCAATCTTGCAATCAGCAATCTTGCAATCAGCAATCTTGCAATCAGCAATCTTGCAATCAGCAATCTTGCAATCAGCAATCTTGCAATCAGCAATCTTGCAATCAGCAATCTTGCAATCAGCAATCTTGCAATCAGCAATCAGCAATCTTGCAATTAGCAATCTGGCAATCAGCAATCTTGCAATCAGCAATCAGCAATCTTGCAATTAGCAATCTGGCAATCAGCAATCTTGCAATCAGCAATCTTGCAATCAGCAATCTTGCAATCAGCAATCTTGCAATCAGCAATCTTGCAATCAGCAATCATCAATCATGCAATTTGCAATCTGGCAATCAGCAATCTTGTAATCAGCAATCTTGCAATCAGCAATCTTGCAATCAGCAATCTTGCAATCAGCAATCTTGCAATCAGCAATCTTGCAATCAGCAATCTTGCAATCAGCAATCTTGCAATCAGCAATCTTGCAGTCAGCAATCTTGCAATCAGCAATCTTGCAATCAGCAATTTTGCAATCAGCAATTTTGCAATCAGCAATCTTGCAATCAGCAATCTTGCAATCAGCAATCTTGCAATCAGCAATCTTGCAATCAGCAATCTTGAAATCAGCAATCAGCAATCTTGCAATCAGCAATCTTGCAATCAGCAATTTTGCAATCAGCAATCTTGCAATCAGCAATTCAGCAATCTTGCAATCAGCAATCTTGCAATCAGCAATCTTGCAATCAGCAATCTTGCAATCAGCAATCTTGCAATCAGCAATCTTGCAATCAGCAATCTTGCAATCAGCAATCTTGCAATCAGCAATCCTGCAATCAGCAATCTTGCAATCAGCAATCTTGCAATCAGCAATCTTGCAATCAGCAATCTTGCAATCAGCAATCTTGCAATCAGCAATCTTGCAATCAGCAATCAGCAATCTAGCAATTAGCAATCTGGCAATCAGCAATCTTGCAATCAGCAATCTTGCAATCAGCAATCAGCAATCTTGCAATCAGCAATCTTGCAATCTTGCAATCTTGCAATCTTGCAATCAGCAATCTTGCAATCAGCAATCTTGCAATCAGCAATCTTGCAATCAGCAATCTTGCAATCAGCAATCTTGCAATCAGCAATCTTGCAATCAGCAATCTTGCAATCAGCAATCAGCAATCTTGCAATTAGCAATCTTGCAATCAGCAATCTTGCAATCAGCAATCTTGCAATCAGCAATCAGCAATCTTGCAATTTGCAATCTGGCAATCAGCAATCTTGCAATCAGCAATCTTGCAATCAGCAATCTTGCAATCAGCAATCATCAATCTTGCAATTTGCAATATGGCAATCAGCAATCTTGCAATCAGCAATCTTGCAATCAGCAATCTTGCAATCAGCAATCTTGCAATCAGCAATCTTGCAATCAGCAATCTTGCAATCAGCAATCTTGCAATCAGCAATCAGCAATTCTGCAATCAGCAATCAGCAATCTTGCAATTTGCAATCTGGCAATCAGCAAATTTGCAATCAGCAATCTTGCAATCAGCAATCTTGCAATCAGCAATCTTGCAATCAGCAATCTTGCAATCAGCAATCTTGCAATCAGCAATCTTGCAATCAGCAATCTTGCAATCAGCAATCTTGCAATCAGCAATCTTGCAATCAGCAATCTTGCAATCAGCAATGAGCAATCTTGCAATTTGCAATCTGGCAATCAGCAATCTTGCAATCAGCAATCTTGCAATCAGCAATCTTGCAATCAGCAATCTTGCAATCAGCAATCTTGCAATCAGCAATCTTGCAATCAGCAATCTTGCAATCAGCAATCTTGCAATCAGCAATCTTGCAATCAGTAATCTTGCAGTCAGCAATCTTGCAATTAGCAATCTTGCAATCAGCAATCTTGCAATCAGCAATCTTGCAATCTTTCAATCAGCAGTCTTGCAATCAGCAATCTTGCAATCTTGCAATCAGCAATCTTGCAATCAGCAATCTTGCAATCAGCAATCTTGCAATCTTTCAATCAGCAATCTTGCAATCAGCAATCTTGCAATCAGCAATCAGCAATCTTGCAATCAGCAATCTTGCAATCAGCAATCTTGCAATCAGCAATCTTGCAATCAGCAATCTTGCAATCAGCAATCTTGCAATCAGCAATCTTGCAATCAGCAATTTTGCAATCAGCAATCTTGCAATCAGCAATCAGCAATCTTGCAATCAGCAATCTTGCAATCAGCAATCTTGCAATCAGCAATCTTGCAATCAGCAATCTTGCAATCAGCAATCTTGCAATCAGCAATCTTGCAATCAGCAATCTTGCAATCAGCAATCTTGCAATCAGCAATCTTGCAATCAGCAATCTTGCAATCAGCAATCAGCAATCTTGCAATTAGCAATCCGGCAATCAGCAATCTTGCAATCACCAATCTTGCAATCAGCAATCAGCAATCTTGCAATTTGCAATCTAGCAATCAGCAATCTTGCAATCAGCAATCTTGCAATCAGCAATCTTGCAGTCAGCAATCTTGCAATCAGCAATCTTGCAGTCAGCAATCTTGCAATCAGCAATCTTGCAATCTTTCAATCAGCAATCTTGCAATCAGCAATCTTGCAATCAGCAATCAGCAATCTTGTAATCAGCAATCTTGCAATCAGCAATCTTGCGATCAGCAAACTTGCAATCAGCAATCTTGCAATCAGCAATCTTGCAATCAGCAATCTTGCAATCAGCAATCTTGCAATCAGCAATTTTGCAATCAGCAATCTTGCAATCAGCAATCAGCAATCTTGCAATCAGCAATCTTGCAATCAGCAATCTTGCAATCAGCAATCTTGCAATCAGCAATCTTGCAATCAGCAATCAGCAATCTTGCAATCAGCAATCTTGCAATCTTGCAATCTTGCAATCAGCAATCTTGCAATCAGCAATCTTGCAATCAGCAATCTTGCAATCAGCAATCTTGCAATCAGCAATCTTGCAATCAGCAATCTTGCAATCAGCAATCTTGCAATCAGCAATCTTGCAATCAGCAATCTTGCAATCAGCAATCTTGCAATCAGCAATCTTGCAATCAGCAATCAGCAATCAGCAATCTTGCAATTAGCAATCTGGCAATCAGCAATCTTGCAATCAGCAATCTTGCAATCAGCAATCTTGCAATCAGCAATCAGCAATCTTGCAATTTGCAATATGGCAATCAGCAATCTTGCAATCAGCAATCATCAATCTTGCAATTTGCAATATGGCAATCAGCAATCTTGCAATCAGCAATCTTGCAATCAGCAATCTTGCAATCAGCAATCTTGCAATCAGCAATCTTGCAATCAGCAATCTTGCAATCAGCAATCAGCAATCTTGCAATCAGCAATCAGCAATCTTGCAATTTGCAATCTGGCAATCAGCAATCTTGCAATCAGCAATCTTGCAATCAGCAATCTTGCAATCAGCAATCTTGCAATCAGCAATCTTGCAATCAGCAATCTTGCAATCAGCAATCTTGCAATCAGCAATCTTGCAATCAGCAATCTTGCAATCAGCAATCTTGCAATCAGCAATCTTGCAATCAGCAATCTTGCAATCAGCAATCTTGCAATCAGCAATCTTGCAATCAGCAATCTTGCAATCAGCAATCAGCAATCTTGCAATTTGCAATCTGGCAATCAGCAATCTTGCAATCAGCAATCTTGCAATCAGCAATCTTGCAATCAGCAATCTTGCAATCAGCAATCTTGCAATCAGCAATCTTGCAATCAGCAATCTTGCAATCAGCAATCTTGCAATCAGCCATCTTGCAATCAGCAATCTTGCAATCAGCAATCAGCAATCTTGCAATTAGCAATCTGGCAATCAGCAATCTTGCAATCAGCAATCTTGCAATCAGCAATCTTGCAATCAGCAATCAGCAATCTTGCAATTAGCAATCTGGCAATCAGCAATCTTGCAATCAGCAATCTTGCAATCAGCAATCTTGCAATCAGCAATCTTGCAATCAGCAATCTTGCAATCAGCAATCTTGCAATCAGCAATCTTGCAATCAGCAATCTTGCAATCAGCAATCAGCAATCTTGCAATTAGCAATCTGGCAATCAGCAATCTTGCAATCAGCAATCTTGCAATCAGCAATCTTGCAATCAGCAATCTTGCAATCAGCAATCTTGCAATCAGCAATCTTGCATTCAGCAATCTTGCAATCAGCAATCTTGCAATCAGCAATCTTGCAATCAGCAATCTTGCAATCAGCAATCATCATTCTTGCAATTTGCAATCTGGCAATCAGCAATCTTGCAATCAGCAATCTTGCAATCAGCAATCTTGCAATCAGCAATCTTGCAATCAGCAATCTTGCAATCAGCAATCTTGCAATCAGCAATCTTGCAATCAGCAATCTTGCAATCAGCAATCTTGCAATCAGCAATCTTGCAATCAGCAATCTTGCAATCAGCAATCTTGCAATCAGCAATCTTGCAATCAGCAATCTTGCAATCAGCAATCTTGCAATCAGCAATCTTGCAATCAGCAATCTTGCAATCAGCAATCTTGCAATCAGCAATCTTGCAATCAGCAATCTTGCAATCAGCAATCTTGCAATCAGCAATCAGCAATCTTGCAATTAGCAATCTGGCAATCAGCAATCTTGCAATCAGCAATCTTGCAATCAGCAATCTTGCAATCAGCAATCTTGCAATCAGCAATCATCAATCTTGCAATTTGCAATCTGGCAATCAGCAATCTTGCAATCAGCAATCTTGCAATCAGCAATCTTGCAGTCAGCAATCTTGCAATCAGCAATCTTGCAATCAGCAATTTTGCAATCAGCATCTTGCAATCAGCAATCTTGCAATCAGCAATCTTGAAATCAGCAATCAGCAATCTTTCAATCAGCAATCTTGCAATCAGCAATCTTGCAATCTTGCAATCAGCAATCTTGCAATCAGCAATCTTGCAATCAGCAATCTTGCAATCAGCAATCTTGCAATCAGCAATCTTGCAATCAGCAATCTTGCAATCAGCAATCTTGCAATCAGCAATCTTGCAATCAGCAATCTTGCAATCAGCAATCTTGCAATCAGCAATCTTGCAATCAGCAATCTTGCAATCAGCAATCTTGCAATCAGCAATTTTGCAATCAGCAATCTTGCAATCAGCAATCTTGCAATCAGCAATCTTTCAATCAGCAATCTTGCAATCAGCAATCTTGCAATCAGCAATCTTGCAATCAGCAATCTTGCAATCAGCAATCTTGCAATCAGCCATCTTGCAATCAGCAATCTTGCAATCTTGCAATCAGCAATCTTGCAATTAGCAATCTGGCAATCAGCAATCTTGCAATCAGCAATCTTGCAATCAGCAATCAGCAATCTTGCAATTAGCAATCTGGCAATCAGCAATCTTTTAATCAGCAATCTTGCAATCAGCAATCTTGCAATCAGCAATCTTGCAATCAGCAATCTTGCAATCAGCAATCTTGCAATCAGCAATCTTGCAATCAGCAATCTTGCAATCAGCAATCAGCAATCTTGCAATTAGCAATCTGGCAATCAGCAATCTTGCAATCAGCAATCTTGCAATCAGCAATCTTGCAATCAGCAATCTTGCAATCAGCAATCTTGCAATCAGCAATCTTGCATTCAGCAATCTTGCAATCAGCAATCTTGCAATCAGCAATCTTGCAATCAGCAATCTTGCAATCAGCAATCTTGCAATCAGCAATCATCAATCTTGCAATTTGCAATCTGGCAATCAGCAATCTTGCAATCAGCAATCTTGCAATCAGCAATCTTGCAATCAGCAATCTTGCAATCAGCAATCTTGCAATCAGCAATCTTGCAATCAGCAATCTTGCAATCAGCAATCTTGCAATCAGCAATCTTGCAATCAGCAATCTTGCAATCAGCAATCTTGCAATCAGCAATCTTGCAATCAGCAATCTTGCAATCAGCAATCTTGCAATCAGCAATCTTGCAATCAGCAATCTTGCAATCAGCAATCTTGCAATCAGCAATCAGCAATCTTGCAATTAGCAATCTGGCAATCAGCAATCTTGCAATCAGCAATCTTGCAATCAGCAATCTTGCAATCAGCAATCTTGCAATCAGCAATCATCAATCTTGCAATTTGCAATCTGGCAATCAGCAATCTTGCAATCAGCAATCTTGCAATCAGCAATCTTGCAATCAGCAATCTTGCAATCAGCAATCTTGCAATCAGCAATCTTGCAATCAGCAATCTTGCAATCAGCAATCTTGCAATCAGCAATTTTGCAATCAGCATCTTGCAATCAGCATCTTGCAATCAGCATCTTGCAATCAGCAATCTTGCAATCAGCAATCTTGAAATCAGCAATCAGCAATCTTTCAATCAGCAATCTTGCAATCAGCAATCTTGCAATCTTGCAATCAGCAATCTTGCAATCAGCAATCTTGCAATCAGCAATCTTGCAATCAGCAATCTTGCAATCAGCAATCTTGCAATCAGCAATCTTGCAATCAGCAATCTTGCAATCAGCAATCTTGCAATCAGCAATTTTGCAATCAGCATCTTGCAATCAGCAATCTTGCAATCAGCAATCTTGAAATCAGCAATCAGCAATCTTTCAATCAGCAATCTTGCAATCAGCAATCTTGCAATCTTGCAATCAGCAATCTTGCAATCAGCAATCTTGCAATCAGCAATCTTGCAATCAGCAATCAGCAATCTTGCAATCAGCAATCTTGCAATCAGCAATCTTGCAATCAGCAATCTTGCAATCAGCAATCTTGCAATCAGCAATCAGCAATTTTGCAATCAGCAATCTTGCAATCAGCAATCTTGCAATCAGCAATCAGCAATCTTGCAATTAGCAATCTGGCAATCAGCAATCTTGCAATCAGCAATCTTGCAATCAGCATTCAGCAATCTTGCAATTTGCAATCTTGCAATCAGCAATCTTGCAATCAGCAATCTTGCAATCAGCAATCTTGCAATCAGCAATCTTGCAATCAGCAATCTTGCAATCAGCAATATTGCAATCAGCAATCTTGCAATCAGCAATCATCAATCTTGCAATTTGTAATCTGGCAATCAGCAATCTTGCAATCAGCAATCTTGCAATCAGCAATCTTGCAATCAGCAATCTTGCAATCAGCAATCTTGCAATCAGCAATCTTGCAATCAGCAATCTTGCAATCAGCAATCTTGCAATCAGCAATCTTGCAATCAGCAATCTTGCAATCAGCCATCTTGCAATCAGCAATCTTGCAATCAGCAATCTTGCAATCAGCAATCTTGCAGTCAGCAATCTTGCAATCAGCAATCTTGCAATCAGCAATTTTGCAATCAGCAATCTTGCAATCAGCAATCTTGCAATCAGCAATCTTGCAATCAGCAATCTTGCAATCAGCAATCTTGCAATCAGCAATCTTGCAATCAGCAATCTTGAAATCAGCAATCTTGCAATCAGCAATCTTGCAATCTTGCTATCAGCAATCTTGCAATCAGCAATCTTGCAATCAGCAATCTTGCAATCAGCAATCTTGCAATCAGCAATCTTGCAATCAGCAATCTTGCAATCAGCAATCTTGCAATCAGCAATCTTGCAATCAGCAATCTTGGAGTCAGCAATCTTGCAATCAGCAATCTTGCAATCAGCAATCTTGCAATCAGCAATCAGCAATCTTGCAATCAGCAATCAGCAATCTTGCAATCAGCAATCTTGCAATCAGCAATCAGCAATCAGCAATCTTGCAATCAGCAATCAGCAATCTTGCAATTTGCAATCTGGCAATCAGCAATCTTGCAATCAGCAAT
Organism: Nineta flava; assembly: GCA_963920215.1. Taxonomy (NCBI): domain Eukaryota; kingdom Metazoa; phylum Arthropoda; class Insecta; order Neuroptera; family Chrysopidae; genus Nineta; species Nineta flava. The sequence goes on along the minus strand of OY986043.1, from coordinate 202,691 downwards.
CTTGCAATCAGCAATCTTGCAATCAGCAATCTTGCAATCAGCAATCTTGCAATCAACAATCTTGCAATCAGCAATCTTGCAATCAGCAATCTTGCAATCAGCAATCTTGCAATCAGCAATCTTGCAATCAGCAATCTTGCAATCAGCAATCTTGCAATCAGCAATCAGCAATCTTGCAATTAGCAATCTGGCAATCAGCAATCTTGCAATCAGCAATCTTGCAATCAGCATTCAGCAATCTTGCAATTTGCAATCTTGCAATCAGCAATCTTGCAATCAGCAATCTTGCAATCAGCAATCTTGCAATCAGCAATCATCAATCTTGCAATTTGCAATCTGGCAATCAGCAATCTTGTAATCAGCAATCTTGCAATCAGCAATCTTGCAATCAGCAATCTTGCAATCAGCAATCTTGCAATCAGCAATCTTGCAATCAGCAATCTTGCAATCAGCAATCAGCAATCTTGCAATCAGCAATCTTGCAATCAGCAATCTTGCAATCTTGCAATCAGCAATCTTGCAATCAGCAATCTTGCAATCAGCAATCTTGCAATCAGCAATCTTGCAACCAGCAATCAACAATCTTGCAATTTGCAATCTGGCAATCTGGCAATCTTGCAATCAGCAAACTTGCAATCAGCAATCAGCAATCTTGCAATTAGCAATCTGGCAATCAGCAATCTTGCAATCAGCAATCTTGCAATCAGCAATCATCAATCTTGCAATTTGCAATCTGGCAATCAGCAATCTTGCAATCAGCAATCTTGCAATCAGCAATCTTGAAATCAGCAATCTTGCACTCAGCAATCAGCAATCTTGCAATTAGCAATCTGGCAATCAGCAATCTTGCAATCAGCAATCTTGCAATCAGCAATCTTGCAATCAGCATTCAGCAATCTTGCAATTTGCAATCTTGCAATCAGCAATCTTGCAATCAGCAATCTTGCAATCAGCAATCTTGCAATCAGCAATCATCAATCTTGCAATTTGCAATCTGGCAATCAGCAATCTTGTAATCAGCAATCTTGCAATCAGCAATCTTGCAATCAGCAATCTTGCAATCAGCAATCTTGCAATCAGCAATCTTGCAATCAGCAATCTTGCAATCAGCAATCTTGCAATCAGCAATCTTGCAATCAGCAATCAGCAATCTTGCAATCAGCAATCTTGCAATCAGCAATCTTGCAATCAGCAATCTTGCAATCAGCAATCTTGCAATCAGCAATCTTGCAATCAGCAATCTTGCAACCAGCAATCAACAATCTTGCAATTTGCAATCTGGCAATCTGGCAATCTGGCAATCTTGCAATCAGCAAACTTGCAATCAGCAATCAGCAATCTTGCAATTAGCAATCTGGCAATCAGCAATCTTGCAATCAGCAATCTTGCAATCAGCAATCTTGCAATCAGCAATCATCAATCTTGCAATTTGCAATCTGGCAATCAGCAATCTTGCAATCAGCAATCTTGCAATCAGCAATCAATCAATCTTGCAATCAGCAATCTTGCAATCAGCAATCTTGCAATCAGCAATCTTGCAATCAGCAATCTTGCAATCAGCAATCTTGCAATCAGCAATCAGCAATCTTGCAATCAGCAATCTTGCAATCAGCAATCTTGCAATCAGCAATCTTGCAATCAGCAATCTTGCAATCAGCAATCTTGCAATCAGCAATCTTGCAATCAGCAATCTTGCAACCAGCAATCAACAATCTTGCAATTTGCAATCTGGCAATCTGGCAATCTGGCAATCTTGCAATCAGCAAACTTGCAATCAGCAATCAGCAATCTTGCAATTAGCAATCTGGCAATCAGCAATCTTGCAATCAGCAATCTTGCAATCAGCAATCTTGCAATCAGCAATCATCAATCTTGCAATTTGCAATCTGGCAATCAGCAATCTTGCAATCAGCAATCTTGCAATCAGCAATCTTGCAATCAGCAATCTTGCAATCAGCAATCTTGCAATCAGCAATCTTGCAATCAGCAATCTTGCAATCAGCAATCTTGCAATCAGCAATCTTGCAATCAGCAATCTTGCAATCAGCAATCTTGCAATCTTGCAATCAGCAATCTTGCAATCAGCAATCTTGCAATCAGTAATCAGCAGTCTTGCAATCAGCAATCTTGAATCAGCAATCTTGCAATCAGCAATCTTGCAATCAGCAATCTTGCAATCAGCAATCAGCAATCTTGCAATTTGCAATCTGGCAATCAGCAATCTTACAATCAGCAATCTTGCAATCAGCAATCTTGCAATCAGCAATCTTGCAATCAGCAATCTTGCCATCAGCAATCTTGCAATTCGCAATCTGGCAATCAGCAATCTTGCAATCAGCAATCTTGCAATCAGCAATCTTGCAATCAGCAATCTTGCAATCAGCAATCTTGCAATCTTGCAATCAGCAATCTTGCAATCAGCAATCTTGCAATCAGCAATCTTGCAATCAGCAATCTTGCAATCAGCAATCTTGCAATCAGCAATCTTGCAATCAGCAATCTTGCAATCAGCAATCTTGCAATCAGCAATATTGCAATCAGCAATCTTGCAATCAGCAATCTTGCAATCAGCAATCTTGCAATCAGCAATCTTGCAATCAGCAATATTGCAATCAGCAATCTTGCAATCAGCAATCTTGCAATCAGCAATCTTGCAATCAGCAATCTTGCAATCAGCAATCTTGCCATCAGCAATCTTGCAATTCGCAATCTGGCAATCAGCAATCTTGCAATCAGCAATCTTGCAATCAGCAATCTTGCAATCAGCAATCAGCAATCTTGCAATCAGCAATCTTGCAATCAGCAATCTTGCAATCAGCAATCTTGCAATCAGCAATCTTGCAATCAGCAATCTTGCAATCAGCAATCTTGCAATCAGCAATCTTGCAATCAGCAATCTTGCAATCAGCAATCTTGCAATCAGCAATCTTGCAATCAGCAATATTGCAATCAGCAATCTTGCAATCAGCAATCTTGCAATCAGCAATCTTGAAATCAGCAATCTTGAAATCAGCAATCTTGCAATCAGCAATCTTGCAATCAGCAATCTTGCAATCAGCAATCTTGCAATCAGCAATCTTGCAATCAGCAATCTTGCAATCAGCAATCTTGCAATCAGCAATCTTGCAATCAGCAATCTTGCAATCAGCAATCTTGCAATCAGCAATCTTGCAATCAGCAATCTTGCAATCAGCAATCTTGCAATCAGCAATCTTGCAATCAGCAATCTTGCAATCAGCAATCTTGCAATCAGCAATCTTGCAATCAGCAATCTTGCAATCAGCAATCTTGCAATCAGCAATCAGCAATCTTGGAATTTGCAATCTGGCAATCAGCAATCTTGCAATCAGCAATCTTGCAATCAGCAATCTTGCAATCAGCAATCTTGCAATCAGCAATCTTGCAATCAGCAATCTTGCAATCAGCAATCTTGCAATCAGCAATCTTGCAATCAGCAATCTTGCAATCAGCAATCTTGCAATCAGCAATCAGCAATCTTGCAATTAGCAATGTTGCAATCAGCAATCTTACAATCAGCAATCTTGCAATCAGCAATCTTGCAATCAGCAATCTTGCAATCAGCAATCAGCAATCTTGCAATTAGCAATCTGGCAATCAGCAATCTTGCGATCAGCAATCTTGCAATCAGCAATCTTGCAATCAGCAATCTTGCAATCAGCAATCTTGCAATCAGCAATCTTGCAATCAGCAATCTTGCAATCAGCAATCTTGCAATCAGCAATCTTGCAATCAGCAATCTTGCAATCAGCAATCTTGCAATCAGCAATCTTGCAATCAGCATTCTTGCAATCAGCAATCTTGCAATCAGCAATCTTGCAATCAGCAATCATCAATCTTGCAATTTGCAATCTGGCAATCAGCAATCTTGTAATCAGCAATCTTGCAATCAGCAATCTTGCAATCAGCAATCTTGCAATCAGCAATCTTGCAATCAGCAATGAGCAATCTTGCAATCAGCAATCTTGCAATCAGCAATTTTGCAATCAGCAATCTTGCAATCAGCAATCTTGCAATCAGCAATCTTGCAATCAGCAATCTTGAAATCAGCAATCAGCAATCTTGCAATCAGCAATCTTGCAATCAGCAATCATCAATCTTGCAATTTGCAATCTGGCAATCAGCAATCTTGTAATCAGCAATCTTGCAATCAGCAATCTTGCAATCAGCAATCTTGCAATCAGCAATCTTGCAATCAGCAATCTTGCAATCAGCAATCTTGCAATCAGCAATCTTGCAATCAGCAATCTTGGAGTCAGCAATCTTGCAATCAGCAATCTTGCAATCAGCAATTTTGCAATCAGCAATCTTGCAATCAGCAATCTTGCAATCAGCAATCTTGCAATCAGCAATCTTGAAATCAGCAATCAGCAATCTTGCAATCAGCAATCTTGCAATCTTGCAATCAGCAATCTTGCAATCAGCAATTTTGCAATCAGCAATCTTGCAATCAGCAATCAGCAATCCAGCAATCTTGCAATCAGCAATCTTGCAATCAGCAATCTTGCAATCAGAAATCTTGCAATCAGCAATCTTGCAATCAGCAATCTTGCAATCAGCAATCTTGCAATCAGCAATCTTGCAATCAGCAATCTTGCAATCTTGCAATCAGCAATCTTGCAATCAGCAATCTTGCAATCAGCAATCTTGCAATCAGCAATCTTGCAATCAGCAATCTTGCAATCAGCAATCTTGCAATCAGCAATCTTGCAATCAGCAATGTTGCAATCAGCAATCAGCAATCTAGCAATTAGCAATCTTGCAATCAGCAATCTTGCAATCAGCAATCTTGCAATCAGCAATCAGCAATCTTGCAATCAGCAATCTTGCAATCTTGCAATCTTGCAATCTTGCAATCTTGCAATCAGCAATCTTGCAATCAGCCATCTTGCAATCAGCAATCTTGCAATCAGCAATCTTGCAATCAGCAATCTTGCAATCAGCAATCTTGCAATCAGCAATCTTGCAATCAGCAATCTTGCAATCAGCAATCAGCAATCTTGCAATTAGCAATCTTGCAATCAGCAATCTTGCAATCAGCAATCTTGCAATCAGCAATCTTGCAATCAGCAATCTTGCAATCAGCAATCTTGCAATCAGCAATCAGCAATCTTGCAATTTGCAATCTGGCAATCAGCAATCTTGCAATCAGCAATCTTGCAATCAGCAATCATCAATCTTGCAATTTGCAATATGGCAATCAGCAATCTTGCAATCAGCAATCTTGCAATCAGCAATCTTGCAATCAGCAATCTTGCAATCAGCAATCTTGCAATCAGCAATCTTGCAATCAGCAATCTTGCAATCAGCAATCAGCAATCTTGCAATCAGCAATCAGCAATCTTGCAATTTGCAATCTGGCAATCAGCAATCTTGCAATCAGCAATCTTGCAATCAGCAATCTTGCAATCAGCAATCTTGCAATCAGCAATCTTGCAATCAGCAATCATCAATCTTGCAATTTGCAATCTGGCAATCAGCAATCTTGTAATCAGCAATCTTGCAATCAGCAATCTTGCAATCAGCAATCTTGCAATCATCAATCTTGCAATCAGCAATCTTGCAGTCAGCAATCTTGCAATCAGCAATCTTGCAATCAGCAATTTTGCAATCAGCAATCTTGCAATCAGCAATCTTGCAATCAGCAATCAGCAATCTTGCAATCAGCAATCTTGCAATCTTGCAATCAGCAATCTTGCAATCAGCAATTTTGCAATCAGCAATCTTGCAATCAGCAATCAGCAATCTTGCAATCAGCAATCTTGCAATCTTGCAATCTTGCAATCTTGCAATCAGCAATCTTGCAATCAGCAATCTTGCAATCAGCAATCTTGCAATCAGCAATCTTGCAATCAGCAATCTTGCAATCAGCAATCTTGCAATCAGCAATCTTGCAATCAGCAATCTTGCAATCAGCAATCTTGCAATCAGCAATCTTGCAATCAGCAATCAGCAATCTTGCAATTAGCAATCTTGCAATCAGCAATCTTGCAATCAGCAATCTTGCAATCAGCAATCAGCAATCTTGCAATCTGGCAATCAGCAATCTTGCAATCAGCAATCTTGCAATCAGCAATCTTGCAATCAGCAATCTTGCAATCAGCAATCATCAATCTTGCAATTTGCAATATGGCAATCAGCAATCTTGCAATCAGCAATCTTGCAATCAGCAATCTTGCAATCAGCAATCTTGCAATCAGCAATCTTGCAATCAGCAATCTTGCAATCAGCAATCAGCAATCTTGCAATCAGCAATCAGCAATCTTGCAATTTGTAATCTGGCAATCAGCAATCTTGCAATCAGCAATCTTGCAATCAGCAATCTTGCAATCAGCAATCTTGCAATCAGCAATCTTGCAATCAGCAATCTTGCAATCAGCAATCTTGCAATCAGCAATGAGCAATCTTGCAATTTGCAATCTGGCAATCAGCAATCTTGCAATCAGCAATCTTGCAATCAGCAATCTTGCAATCAGCAATCTTGCAATCAGCAATCAGCAATCTTGGAATTTGCAATCTGGCAATCAGCAATCTTGCAATCAGCAATCTTGCAATCAGCAATCTTGCAATCAGCAATCTTGCAATCAGCAATCTTGCAATCAGCAGACTTGCAATCAGCAATCTTGCAATCAGCAATCTTGCAATCAGCAATCTTGCAATCAGCAATCTTGCAATCAGCAATCAGCAATCTTGTAATCAGCAATCTTGCAATCAGCAATCTTGCAATCAGCAATCTTGCAATCAGCAATCTTGCAATCAGCAATCTTGCAATCAGCAATCAGCAATCAGCAATCTTGGAATTTGCAATCTGGCAATCAGCAATCTTGCAATCAGCAATCTTGCAATCAGCAATCTTGCAATCAGCAATCAGCAATCTTGCAATTAGCAATGTTGCAATCAGCAATCTTGCAATCAGCAATCTTACAATCAGCAATCTTGCAATCAGCAATCTTGCAAACAGCAATCTTGCAATCAGCAATCTTGCAATCAGCAATCTTGCAATCAGCAATCAGCAATCTTGCAATTAGCAATCTGGCAATCAGCAATCTTGCAATCAGCAATCTTGCAATCAGCAATCTTGCAATCAGCAATCTTGCAATCAGCAATCTTGCAATCAGCAATCTTGCAATCAGCAATCTTGCAATCAGCAATCATCAATCTTGCAATTTGCAATCTGGCAATCAGCAACCTTGCAATCAGCAATCTTGCAATCAGCAATCTTGCAATCAGCAATCTTGCAATCAGCAATCTTGCAATCAGCAATCTTGCAATCAGCAATCTTGCAATCAGCAATCTTGCAATCAGCAATCTTGCAATCAGCAATCAGCAATCTTGAAATTAGCAATCTGGCAATCAGCAATCTTGCAATCAGCAATCTTGCAATCAGCAATCTTGCAATCAGCAATCATCAATCTTGCAATTTGCAATCTGGCAATCAGCAATCTTGTAATCAGCAATCTTGCAATCAGCAATCTTGCAATCAGCAATCTTGCAATCAGCAATCTTGCAATCAGCAATCTTGCAATCAGCAATCTTGCAATCAGCAATCTTGCAATCAGCAATCTTGCAGTCAGCAATCTTGCAATCAGCAATCTTGCAATCAGCAATCTTGCAATCAGCAATCTTGCAATCAGCAATCTTGCAATCAGCAATCTTGCAATCAGCAATCTTGCAATCAGCAATCTTGCAATCAGCAATCTTGCAATCAGCAATCAGCAATCTTGCAATTAGCAATCTGGCAATCAGCAATCTTGCAATCAGCAATCAGCAATCTTGCAATTAGCAATCTGGCAATCAGCAATCTTGCAATCAGCAATCTTGCAATCAGCAATCTTGCAATCAGCAATCTTGCAATCAGCAATCTTGCAATCAGCAATCTTGCAATCAGCAATCTTGCAATCAGCAATCTTGCAATCAGCAATCTTGCAATCAGCAATCTTGCAATCAGCAATCTTGCAATCAGCAATCATCAATCTTGCAATTTGCAATCTGGCAATCAGCAATCTTGCAATCAGCAATCTTGCAATCAGCAATCTTGCAATCAGCAATCTTGCAATCAGCAATCTTGCAATCAGCAATCTTGCAATCAGCAATCTTGCAATCAGCAATCTTGCAGTCAGCAATCTTGCAATCAGCAATCTTGCAATCAGCAATTTTGCAATCAGCAATCTTGCAATCAGCAATCTTGCAATCAGCAATCTTGCAATCAGCAATCTTGAAATCAGCAATCTTGCAATCAGCAATCTTGCAATCTTGCAATCAGCAATCTTGCAATCAGCAATCTTGCAATCAGCAATTTTGCAATCAGCAATCTTGCAATCAGCAATCAGTAATCCAGCAATCTTGCAATCAGCAATCTTGCAATCAGCAATCTTGCAATCAGCAATCTTGCAATCAGCAATCTTGCAATCAGCAATCTTGCAATCAGCAATCTTGCAATCAGCAATCTTGCAATCAGCAATCTTGCAATCAGCAATCTTGCAATCAGCAATCTTGCAATCAGCAATCTTGCAATCAGCAATCTTGCAATCAGCAATCAGCAGTCTTGCAATTAGCAATCTGGCAATCAGCAATCTTGCAATCAGCAATCAGCAATCTTGCAATTAGCAATCTGGCAATCAGCAATCTTGCAATCAGCAATCTTGCAATCAGCAATCATCAATCTTGCAATTTGCAATCTGGATATCAGCAATCTTGTAATCAGCAATCTTGCAATCAGCAATCTTGCAATCAGCAATCTTGCAATCAGCAATCTTGCAATCAGCAATCTTGCAATCAGCAATCTTGCAATCATCAATCTTGCAGTCAGCAATCTTGCAATCAGCAATCTTGCAATCAGCAATTTTGCAATCAGCAATCTTGCAATCAGCAATCTTGCAATCAGCAATCTTGCAATCAGCAATCTTGAAATCAGCAATCAGCAATCTTGCAATCAGCAATCTTGCAATCAGCAATTTTGCAATCAGCAATCTTGCAATCAGCAATCAGCAATCCAGCAATCTTGCAATCAGCAATCTTGCAATCAGCAATCTTGCAATCAGCAATCTTGCAATCAGCAATCTTGCAATCAGCAATCTTGCAATCAGCAATCTTGCAATCAGCAATCTTGCAATCAGCAATCTTGCAATCAGCAATCTTGCAATCAGCAATCTTGCAATCAGCAATCTTGCAATCAGCAATCAGCAATCTAGCAATTAGCAATCTGGCAATCAGCAATCTTGCAATCAGCAATCTTGCAATCAGCAATCAGCAATCTTGCAATCAGCAATCTTGCAATCTTGCAATCTTGCAATCAGCAATCTTGCAATCAGCAATCTTGCAATCAGCAATCTTGCAACCAGCAATCTTGCAATCAGCAATCTTGCAATCAGCAATCTTGCAATCAGCAATCTTGCAATCAGCAATCTTGCAATCAGCAATCTTGCAATCAGCAATCTTGCAATCAGCAATCTTGCAATCAGCAATCAGCAATCTTGCAATTAGCAATCTTGCAATCAGCAATCTTGCAATCAGCAATCTTGCAATCAGCAATCATCAATCTTGCAATCAGCAATCAGCAATCAGCAATCTTGGAATTTGCAATCTGGCAATCAGCAATCTTGCAATCAGCAATCTTGCAATCAGCAATCTTGCAATCAGCAATCAGCAATCTTGCAATTAGCAATGTTGCAATCAGCAATCTTGCAATCAGCAATCTTACAATCAGCAATCTTGCAATCAGCAATCTTGCAAACAGCAATCTTGCAATCAGCAATCTTGCAATCAGCAATCTTGCAATCAGCAATCAGCAATCTTGCAATTAGCAATCTGGCAATCAGCAATCTTGCAATCAGCAATCTTGCAATCAGCAATCTTGCAATCAGCAATCTTGCAATCAGCAATCTTGCAATCAGCAATCTTGCAATCAGCAATCATCAATCTTGCAATTTGCAATCTGGCAATCAGCAACCTTGCAATCAGCAATCTTGCAATCAGCAATCTTGCAATCAGCAATCTTGCAATCAGCAATCTTGCAATCAGCAATCTTGCAATCAGCAATCTTGCAATCAGCAATCTTGCAATCAGCAATCTTGCAATCAGCAATCAGCAATCTTGAAATTAGCAATCTGGCAATCAGCAATCTTGCAATCAGCAATCTTGCAATCAGCAATCTTGCAATCAGCAATCATCAATCTTGCAATTTGCAATCTGGCAATCAGCAATCTTGTAATCAGCAATCTTGCAATCAGCAATCTTGCAATCAGCAATCTTGCAATCAGCAATCTTGCAATCAGCAATCTTGCAATCAGCAATCTTGCAATCAGCAATCTTGCAATCAGCAATCTTGCAGTCAGCAATCTTGCAATCAGCAATCTTGCAATCAGCAATCTTGCAATCAGCAATCTTGCAATCAGCAATCTTGCAATCAGCAATCTTGCAATCAGCAATCTTGCAATCAGCAATCTTGCAATCAGCAATCTTGCAATCAGCAATCAGCAATCTTGCAATTAGCAATCTGGCAATCAGCAATCTTGCAATCAGCAATCAGCAATCTTGCAATTAGCAATCTGGCAATCAGCAATCTTGCAATCAGCAATCTTGCAATCAGCAATCTTGCAATCAGCAATCTTGCAATCAGCAATCTTGCAATCAGCAATCTTGCAATCAGCAATCTTGCAATCAGCAATCTTGCAATCAGCAATCTTGCAATCAGCAATCTTGCAATCAGCAATCTTGCAATCAGCAATCTTGCAATCAGCAATCATCAATCTTGCAATTTGCAATCTGGCAATCAGCAATCTTGCAATCAGCAATCTTGCAATCAGCAATCTTGCAATCAGCAATCTTGCAATCAGCAATCTTGCAATCAGCAATCTTGCAATCAGCAATCTTGCAGTCAGCAATCTTGCAATCAGCAATCTTGCAATCAGCAATTTTGCAATCAGCAATCTTGCAATCAGCAATCTTGCAATCAGCAATCTTGCAATCAGCAATCTTGAAATCAGCAATCTTGCAATCAGCAATCTTGCAATCTTGCAATCAGCAATCTTGCAATCAGCAATCTTGCAATCAGCAATTTTGCAATCAGCAATCTTGCAATCAGCAATCAGTAATCCAGCAATCTTGCAATCAGCAATCTTGCAATCAGCAATCTTGCAATCAGCAATCTTGCAATCAGCAATCTTGCAATCAGCAATCTTGCAATCAGCAATCTTGCAATCAGCAATCTTGCAATCAGCAATCTTGCAATCAGCAATCTTGCAATCAGCAATCTTGCAATCAGCAATCTTGCAATCAGCAATCTTGCAATCAGCAATCAGCAGTCTTGCAATTAGCAATCTGGCAATCAGCAATCTTGCAATCAGCAATCAGCAATCTTGCAATTAGCAATCTGGCAATCAGCAATCTTGCAATCAGCAATCTTGCAATCAGCAATCATCAATCTTGCAATTTGCAATCTGGATATCAGCAATCTTGTAATCAGCAATCTTGCAATCAGCAATCTTGCAATCAGCAATCTTGCAATCAGCAATCTTGCAATCAGCAATCTTGCAATCAGCAATCTTGCAATCATCAATCTTGCAGTCAGCAATCTTGCAATCAGCAATCTTGCAATCAGCAATTTTGCAATCAGCAATCTTGCAATCAGCAATCTTGCAATCAGCAATCTTGCAATCAGCAATCTTGAAATCAGCAATCAGCAATCTTGCAATCAGCAATCTTGCAATCAGCAATTTTGCAATCAGCAATCTTGCAATCAGCAATCAGCAATCCAGCAATCTTGCAATCAGCAATCTTGCAATCAGCAATCTTGCAATCAGCAATCTTGCAATCAGCAATCTTGCAATCAGCAATCTTGCAATCAGCAATCTTGCAATCAGCAATCTTGCAATCAGCAATCTTGCAATCAGCAATCTTGCAATCAGCAATCTTGCAATCAGCAATCTTGCAATCAGCAATCTTGCAATCAGCAATCTTGCAATCAGCAATCAGCAATCTAGCAATTAGCAATCTGGCAATCAGCAATCTTGCAATCAGCAATCTTGCAATCAGCAATCAGCAATCTTGCAATCAGCAATCTTGCAATCTTGCAATCTTGCAATCAGCAATCTTGCAATCAGCAATCTTGCAATCAGCAATCTTGCAACCAGCAATCTTGCAATCAGCAATCTTGCAATCAGCAATCTTGCAATCAGCAATCTTGCAATCAGCAATCTTGCAATCAGCAATCTTGCAATCAGCAATCTTGCAATCAGCAATCTTGCAATCAGCAATCAGCAATCTTGCAATTAGCAATCTTGCAATCAGCAATCTTGCAATCAGCAATCTTGCAATCAGCAATCATCAATCTTGCAATTTGCAATCTGGCAATCAGCAATCTTGTAATCAGCAATCTTGCAATCAGCAATCTTGCAATCAGCAATCTTGCAATCAGCAATTTTGCAATCAGCAATCTTGCAATCAGCAATCTTGCAATCAGCAATCTTGCAATCAGCAATCTTGAAATCAGCAATCAGCAATCTTGCAATCAGCAATCTTGCAATCTTGCAATCAGCAATCTTGCAATCAGCAATCTTGCAATCAGCAATTTTGCAATCAGCAATCTTGCAATCAGCAATCAGCAATCCAGCAATCTTGCAATCAGCAATCTTGCAATCAGCAATCTTGCAATCAGCAATCTTGCAATCAGCAATCTTGCAATCAGCAATCTTGCAATCAGCAATCAGCAATCTTGCAATTAGCAATGTTGCAATCAGCAATCTTGCAATCAGCAATCTTACAATCAGCAATCTTGCAATCAGCAATCTTGCAAACAGCAATCTTGCAATCAGCAATCTTGCAATCAGCAATCAGCAATCTTGCAATTAGCAATCTGGCAATCAGCAATCTTGCAATCAGCAATCTTGCAATCAGCAATCTTGCAATCAGCAATCTTGCAATCAGCAATTTTGCAATCAGCAATCTTGCAATCAGCAATCTTGCAATCAGCAATCTTGCAATCAGCAATCTTGCAATCAGCAATCATCAATCTTGCAATTTGCAATCTGGCAATCAGCAACCTTGCAATCAGCAATCTTGCAATCAGCAATCTTGCAATCAGCAATCTTGCAATCAGCAATCTTGCAATCAGCAATCTTGCAATCAGCAATCTTGCAATCAGCAATCTTGCAATCAGCAATCAGCAATCTTGAAATTAGCAATCTGGCAATCAGGAATCTTGCAATCAGCAATCTTGCAATCAGCAATCTTGCAATCAGCAATCTTGCAATCAGCAATCTTGCAATCAGCAATCTTGCAATCAGCAATCATCAATCTTGCAATTTGCAATCTGGCAATCAGCAATCTTGTAATCAGCAATCTTGCAATCAGCAATCTTGCAATCAGCAATCTTGCAATCAGCAATCTTGCAATCAGCAATCTTGCAATCAGCAATCTTGCAATCAGCAATCTTGCAATCAGCAATCTTGCAATCAGCAATCTTGCAATCAGCAATCTTGCAATCAGCAATCTTGCAGTCAGCAATCTTGCAATCAGCAATCTTGCAATCAGCAATCTTGCAATCAGCAATCTTGCAATCAGCAATCTTGCAATCAGCAATCTTGCAATCAGCAATCTTGCAATCAGCAATCAGCAATCTTGCAATTAGCAATCTGGCAATCAGCAATCTTGCAATCAGCAATCAGCAATCTTGCAATTAGCAATCTGGCAATCAGCAATCTTGCAATCAGCAATCTTGCAATCAGCAATCTTGCAATCAGCAATCTTGCAATCAGCAATCTTGCAATCAGCAATCTTGCAATCAGCAATCTTGCAATCAGGAATCTTGCAATCAGCAATCTTGCAATCAGCAATCTTGCAATCAGCAATCATCAATCTTGCAATTTGCAATCTGGCAATCAGCAATCTTGCAATCAGCAATCTTGCAATCAGCAATCTTGCAATCAGCAATCTTGCAATCAGCAATCTTGCAATCAGCAATCTTGCAGTCAGCAATCTTGCAATCAGCAATCTTGCAATCAGCAATTTTGCAATCAGCAATCTTGCAATCAGCAATCTTGCAATCAGCAATCTTGAAATCAGCAATCAGCAATCTTGCAATCAGCAATCTTGCAATCTTGCAATCAGCAATCTTGCAATCAGCAATCTTGCAATCAGCAATTTTGCAATCAGCAATCTTGCAATCAGCAATCAGCAATCAGCAATCCAGCAATCTTGCAATCAGCAATCTTGCAATCAGCAATCTTGCAATCAGCAATCTTGCAATCAGCAATCTTGCAATCAGCAATCTTGCAATCAGCAATCTTGCAATCAGCAATCTTGCAATCAGCAATCTTGCAATCAGCAATCTTGCAATCAGCAATCTTGCAATCAGCAATCAGCAATCTTGCAATTAGCAATCTGGCAATCAGCAATCTTGCAATCAGCAATCAGCAATCTTGCAATTAGCAATCTGGCAATCAGCAATCTTGCAATCAGCAATCTTGCAATCAGCAATCTTGCAATCAGCAATGATCAATCTTGCAATTTGCAATCTGGCAATCAGCAATCTTGTAATCAGCAATCTTGCAATCAGCAATCTTGCAATCAGCAATCTTGCAATCAGCAATCTTGCAATCAGCAATCTTGCAATCAGCAATCTTGCAATCAGCAATCATGCAATCAGCAATCTTGCAATCAGCAATCTTGCAATCAGCAATCTTGCAGTCAGCAGTCTTGCAATCAGCAATCTTGCAATCAGCAATTTTGCAATCAGCAATCTTGCAATCAGCAATCTTGCAATCAGCAATCTTGCAATCAGCAATCTTGCAATCAGCAATCTTGAAATCAGCAATCAGCAATCTTGCAATCAGCAATTTTGCAATCAGCAATCTTGCAATCAGCAATTCAGCAATCTTGCAATCAGCAATCTTGCAATCAGCAATCTTGCAATCAGCAATCTTGCAATCAGCAATCTTGCAATCAGCAATCTTGCAATCAGCAATCTTGCAATCAGCAATCTTGCAATCAGCAATCTTGCAATCAGCAATCTTGCAATCAGCAATCTTGCAATCAGCAATCTTGCAATCAGCAATCAGCAATCTAGCAATTAGCAATCTGGCAATCAGCAATCTTGCAATCAGCAATCTTGCAATCAGCAATCAGCAATCTTGCAATCAGCAATCTTGCAATCTTGCAATCTTGCAATCTTGCAATCTTGCAATCAGCAATCTTGAAATCAGCAATCAGCAATCTTGCAATCAGCAATCTTGCAATCAGCAATTTTGCAATCAGCAATCTTGCAATCAGCAATTCAGCAATCTTGCAATCAGCAATCTTGCAATCAGCAATCTTGCAATCAGCAATCTTGCAATCAGCAATCTTGCAATCAGCAATCTTGCAATCAGCAATCTTGCAATCAGCAATCTTGCAATCAGCAATCTTGCAATCAGCAATCTTGCAATCAGCAATCAGCAATCTAGCAATTAGCAATCTGGCAATCAGCAATCTTGCAATCAGCAATCTTGCAATCAGCAATCAGCAATCTTGCAATCAGCAATCTTGCAATCTTGCAATCTTGCAATCTTGCAATCTTGCAATCTTGCAATCAGCAATCTTGCAATCAGCAATCTTGCAATCAGCAATCTTGCAATCAGCAATCTTGCAATCAGCAATCTTGCAATCAGCAATCTTGCAATCAGCAATCTTGCAATCAGCAATCTTGCAATCAGCAATCTTGCAATCAGCAATCAGCAATCTTGCAATTAGCAATCTTGCAATCAGCAATCTTGCAATCAGCAATCAGCAATCTTGCAATTTGCAATCTGGCAATCAGCAATCTTGCAATCAGCAATCTTGCAATCAGCAATCATCAATCTTGCAATTTGCAATATGGCAATCAGCAATCTTGCAATCAGCAATCTTGCAATCAGCAATCTTGCAATCAGCAATCTTGCAATCAGCAATCAGCAATCTTGCAATCAGCAATCAGCAATCTTGCAATTTGCAATCTGGCAATCAGCAATCTTGCAATCAGCAATCTTGCAATCAGCAATCTTGCAATCAGCAATCTTGCAATCAGCAATCTTGCAATCAGCAATCTTGCAATCAGCAATCTTGCAATCAGCAATCTTGCAATCAGCAATCTTGCAATCAGCAATGAGCAATCTTGCAATTTGCAATCTGGCAATCAGCAATCTTGCAATCAGCAATCTTGCAATCAGCAATCTTGCAATCAGCAATCTTGCAATCAGCAATCTTGCAATCAGCAATCTTGCAATCAGCAATCTTGCAATCAGCAATCTTGCAATCAGCAATCTTGCAATCAGTAATCTTGCAGTCAGCAATCTTGCAATTAGCAATCTTGCAATCAGCAATCTTGCAATCTTTCAATCAGCAATCTTGCAATCAGCAATCTTGCAATCTTGCAATCAGCAATCTTGCAATCAGCAATCTTGCAATCAGCAATCTTGCAATCTTTCAATCAGCAATCTTGCAATCAGCAATCTTGCAATCAGCAATCAGCAATCTTGCAATCAGCAATCTTGCAATCAGCAATCTTGCAGTCAGCAATCTTGCAATCAGCAATCTTGCAATCAGCAATCTTGCAATCAGCAATCTTGCAATCTTTCAATCAGCAATCTTGCAATCAGCAATCAGCAATCTTGTAATCAGCAATCTTGCAATCAGCAATCTTGCGATCAGCAATCTTGCAATCAGCAATCTTGCAATCAGCAATCTTGCAATCAGCAATCTTGCAATCAGCAATTTTGCAATCAGCAATCTTGCATTCAGCAATCAGCAATCAGCAATCTTGCAATCAGCAATCTTGCAATCAGCAATCTTGCAATCAGCAATCTTGCAATCAGCAAGCTTGCAATCAGCAATCAGCAATCTTGCAATCAGCAATCTTGCAATCTTGCAATCTTGCAATCAGCAATCTTGCAATCAGCAATCTTGCAATCAGCAATCTTGCAATCAGCAATCTTGCAATCAGAAATCTTGCAATCAGCAATCTTGCAATCAGCAATCTTGCAATCAGCAATCTTGCAATCAGCAATATTGCAATCAGCAATCTTGCAATCAGCAATCTTGCAATCAGCAATCTTGAAATCAGCAATCTTGCAATCAGCAATCTTGCAATCAGCAATCTTGCAATCAGCAATCTTGCAATCAGCAATCTTGCAATCAGCAATCTTGCAATCAGCAATCTTGCAATCAGCAATCTTGCAATCAGCAATCTTGCAATCAGCAATCAGCAATCTTGGAATTTTCAATCTGGCAATCAGCAGTCTTGCAATCAGCAATCTTGCAATCAGCAATCTTGCAATCAGCAATCAGCAATCTTGCAATTTGCAATCTGGCAATCAGCAATCTTGCAATCAGCAATCTTGCAATCAGCAATCTTGCAACCAGCAATCTTGCAATCAGCAATCTTGCAATCAGCAATCTTGCAATCAGCAATCTTGCAATCAGCAATCAGCAATCTTGCAATCAGCAATCTTGCAATCAGCAATCTTGCAATCAGCAATCTTGAAATCAGCAATCTTGCAATCAGCAATCTTGCAATCAGCAATCAGCAATCTTGCAATTAGCAATCTGGCAATCAGCAATCTTGCAATCAGCAATCTTGCAATCAGCAATCTTGCAATCAGCAATCTTGCATTCAGCAATCTTGCAATCAGCAATCTTGCAATCAGCAATCTTGCAATCAGCAATCTTGCAATCAGCAATCTTGCAATCAGCAATCTTGCAATCAGCAATCTTGCAATCAGCAATCTTGCAATCAGCAATCTTGCAATCAGCAATCTTGCAATCAGCAATCTTGCAATCAGCAATCATCAATCTTGCAATTTGCAATCTGGCAATCAGCAATCTTGCAATCAGCAATCTTGCAATCAGCAATCTTGCAATCAGCAATCTTGCAATCAGCAATCTTGCAATCAGCAATCTTGCAATCAGCAATCTTGCAATCAGCAATCTTGCAATCAGCAATCTTGCAATCAGCAATCTTGCAATCAGCAATCTTGCAATCAGCAATCTTGCAATCAGCAATCTTGCAATCAGCAATCTTGCAATCAGCAATCTTGCAATCAGCAATCTTGCAATCAGCAATCAGCAATCTTGCAATTAGCAATCTGGCAATCAGCAATCTTGCAATCAGCAATCTTGCAATCAGCAATCTTGCAATCAGCAATCTTGCAATCAGCAATCTTGCAATCAGCAATCATCAATCTTGCAATTTGCAATCTGGCAATCAGCAATCTTGCAATCAGCAATCTTGCAATCAGCAATCTTGCAATCAGCAATCTTGCAGTCAGCAATCTTGCAATCAGCAATCTTGCAATCAGCAATTTTGCAATCAGCATCTTGCAATCAGCAATCTTGCAATCAGCAATCTTGAAATCAGCAATCAGCAATCTTTCAATCAGCAATCTTGCAATCAGCAATCTTGCAATCTTGCAATCAGCAATCTTGCAATCAGCAATCTTGCAATCAGCAATCTTGCAATCAGCAATCTTGCAATCAGCAATCTTGCAATCAGCAATCTTGCAATCAGCAATCTTGCAATCAGCAATCTTGCAATCAGCAATCTTGCAATCAGCAATCTTGCAATCAGCAATCTTGCAATCAGCAATCTTGCAATCAGCAATCTGGCAATCAGCAATCTTGCAATCAGCAATCAGCAATCTTGCAATCAGCAATCTTGCAATCAGCAATCAGCAATCTTGCAATTAGCAATCTGGCAATCAGCAATCTTGCAATCAGCAATCTTGCAATCAGCATTCAGCAATCTTCCAATTTGCAATCTTGCAATCAGCAATCTTGCAATCAGCAATCTTGCAATCAGCAATCTTGCAATCAGCAATCTTGCAATCAGCAATCATCAATCTTGCAATTTGCAATCTGGCAATCAGCAATCTTGCAATCAGCAATCTTGCAATCAGCAATCTTGCAATCAGCAATCTTGCAATCAGCAATCTTGCAATCAGCAATCTTGCAATCAGCCATCTTGCAATCAGCAATCTTGCAATCAGCAATCTTGCAATCAGCAATCTTGCAGTCAGCAATCTTGCAATCAGCAATCTTGCAATCAGCAATCTTGCAATCAGCAATCTTGCAATCAGCAATCTTGCAATCAGCAATCTTGCAATCAGCAATCTTGAAATCAGCAATCTTGCAATCAGCAATCTTGCAATCTTGCTATCAGCAATCTTGCAATCAGCAATCTTGCAATCAGCAATCTTGCAATCAGCAATCTTGCAATCAGCAATCTTGCAATCAGCAATCTTGCAATCAGCAATCTTGCAATCAGCAATCTTGCAATCAGCAATCTTCCAATCAGCAATCTTGCAATCAGCAATCAGCAATCTTGCAATCAGCAATCAGCAATCTTGCAATCAGCAATCTTGCAATCAGCAATCAGCAATCTTGCAATCAGCAATCAGCAATCTTGCAATTTGCAATCTGGCAATTTGCAATCTGGCAATCAGCAATCTTGCAATCAGCAATCTTGCAATCAGCAATCTTGCAATCAGCAATCTTGCAATCAACAATCTTGCAATCAGCAATCTTGCAATCAGCAATCTTGCAATCAGCAATCTTGCAATCAGCAATCTTGCAATCAGCAATCTTGCAATCAGCAATCAGCAATCTTGCAATTAGCAATCTGGCAATCAGCAATCTTGCAATCAGCAATCTTGCAATCAGCATTCAGCAATCTTGCAATTTGCAATCTTGCAATCAGCAATCTTGCAATCAGCAATCTTGCAATCAGCAATCATCAATCTTGCAATTTGCAATCTGGCAATCAGCAATCTTGTAATCAGCAATCTTGCAATCAGCAATCTTGCAATCAGCAATCAGCAATCTTGCAATCAGCAATCTTGCAATCAGCAATCTTGCAATCAGCAATCTTGCAATCAGCAATCAGCAATCTTGCAATCAGCAATCTTGCAATCAGCAATCTTGCAATCAGCAATCTTGCAATCTTGCAATCAGCAATCTTGCAATCAGCAATCTTGCAATCAGCAATCTTGCAATCAGCAATCTTGCAACCAGCAATCAACAATCTTGCAATTTGCAATCCGGCAATCTGGCAATCTTGCAATCAGCAAACTTGCAATCAGCAATCAGCAATCTTGCAATTAGCAATCTGGCAATCAGCAATCTTGCAATCAGCAATCTTGCAATCAGCAATCATCAATCTTGCAATTTGCAATCTGGCAATCAGCAATCTTGCAATCAGCAATCTTGCAATCAGCAATCTTGCAATCAGCAATCTTGCATTCAGCAATCTTGCAATCAGCAATCTTGCAATCAGCAATCTTGCAATCAGCAATCATCATTCTTGCAATTTGCAATCTGGCAATCAGCAATCTTGTAATCAGCAATCTTGCAATCAGCAATCTTGCAATCAGCAATCTTGCAATCAGCAATCTTGCAATCAGCAATCTTGCAGTCAGCAATCTTGCAATCAGCAATCTTGCAATCAGCAATTTTGCAATCAGCAATCTTGCAATCAGCAATCATCAATCTTGCAATTTGCAATCTGGCAATCAGCAATCTTGTAATCAGCAATCTTGCAATCAGCAATCTTGCAATCAGCAATCTTGCAATCAGCAATCTTGCAATCAGCAATCAGCAATCTTGCAATCAGCAATCTTGCAATCAGCAATCTTGCAATCAGCAATCTTGCAATCTTGCAATCAGCAATCTTGCAATCAGCAATCTTGCAATCAGCAATCTTGCAATCAGCAATCTTGCAACCAGCAATCTTGCAATCAGCAATCAGCAATCTTGCAATCAGCAATCTTGCAATCAGCAATCTTGCAATCAGCAATCTTGCAATCAGCAATCTTGCAATCAGCAATCTTGCAATCAGCAATCTTGAAATCAGCAATCAGCAATCTTGCAATCAGCAATCTTGCAATCTTGCAATCAGCAATCATGCAATCAGCAATCTTGCAATCAGCAATCTTGCAATCAGCAATCTTGCAATCAGCAATCTTGCAATCAGCAATCTTGCAATCAGCAATCTTGCAATCAGCAATCTTGCAATCAGCAATCTTGCAATCAGCAATCTTGCAATCTTGCAATCAGAAATCTTGCAATCAGCAATCTTGCAATCAGTAATCAGCAATCTTGCAATCAGCAATCTTGAATCAGCAATCTTGCAATCAGCAATCTTGCAATCAGCAATCTTGCAATCAGCAATCTTGCAATCAGCAATCAGCAATCTTGCAATTTGCAATCTGGCAATCAGCAATCTTACAATCAGCAATCTTGCAATCAGCAATCTTGCAATCAGCAATCTTGCAATCAGCAATCTTGCCATCAGCAATCTTGCAATTCGCAATCTGGCAATCAGCAATCTTGCAATCAGCAATCTTGCAATCAGCAATCTTGCAATCAGCAATCTTGCAATCAGCAATCTTGCAATCAGCAATCTTGCAATCAGCAATCTTGCAATCAGCAATCTTGCAATCAGCAATCTTGCAATCAGCAATCTTGCAATCTTGCAATCAGCAATCTTGCAATCAGCAATCTCGCAATCAGCAATCTTGCAATCAGCAATCTTGCAATCAGCAATCTTGCAATCAGCAATCTTGCAATCAGCAATCAGCAATTTTGCAATCAGCAATCTTGCAATCAGCAATCTTGCAATCAGCAATCTTGCAATCAGCAATCTTGCAATCAGCAATCTTGCAATCAGCAATCTTGCAATCAGCAATCTTGCAATCAGCAATCTTGCAATCAGCAATCTTGCAATCAGCAATCTTGCAATCAGCAATCAGCAATCTTGCAATTAGCAATCTGGCAATCAGCAATCTTGCAATCAGCAATCTTGCAATCAGCAATCAGCAATCTTGCAATTTGCAATCTGGCAATCAGCAATCTTGCAATCAGCAATCTTGCAATCAGCATTCTTGCAATCAGCAATCTTGCAATCAGCAATCTTGCAATCAGCAATTTTGCAATCAGCAATCTTGCAATCAGCAATCTTGCAATCAGCAATCTTGCAATCAGCAATCTTGCAATCAGCAATCTTGCAATCAGCAATATTGCAATCAGCAATCTTGCAATCAGCAATCTTGCAATCAGCAATCTTGCAATCAGCAATCTTGCAATCAGCAATCAGCAATCTTGCAATCAGCAATCTTGCAATCTTGCAATCTTGCAATCTTGCAATCTTGCAATCTTGCAATCTTGCAATCAGCAATCTTGCAATCAGCAATCTTGCAATCAGCAATCTTGCAATCAGCAATCTTGCAATCAGCAATCTTGCAATCAGCAATCTTGCAATCAGCAATCTTGCAATCAGCAATCTTGCAATCAGCAATCTTGCAATCAGCAATCTTGCAATCAGCAATCAGCAATCTTGCAATTAGCAATCTTGCAATCAGCAATCTTGCAATCAGCAATCAGCAATCTTGCAATTTGCAATCTGGCAATCAGCAATCTTGCAATCAGCAATCTTGCAATCAGCAATCATCAATCTTGCAATTTGCAATATGGCAATCAGCAATCTTGCAATCAGCAATCTTGCAATCAGCAATCTTGCAATCAGCAATCTTGCAATCAGCAATCAGCAATCTTGCAATCAGCAATCAGCAATCTTGCAATTTGCAATCTGGCAATCAGCAATCTTGCAATCAGCAATCTTGCAATCAGCAATCTTGCAATCAGCAATCTTGCAATCAGCAATCTTGCAATCAGCAATCTTGCAATCAGCAATCTTGCAATCAGCAATCTTGCAATCAGCAATGAGCAATCTTGCAATTTGCAATCTGGCAATCAGCAATCTTGCAATCAGCAATCTTGCAATCAGCAATCTTGCAATCAGCAATCTTGCAATCAGCAATCTTGCAATCAGCAATCTTGCAATCAGCAATCTTGCAATCAGCAATCTTGCAATCAGCAATCTTGCAATCAGTAATCTTGCAGTCAGCAATCTTGCAATTAGCAATCTTGCAATCAGCAATCTTGCAATCTTTCAATCAGCAATCTTGCAATCAGCAATCTTGCAATCTTGCAATCAGCAATCTTGCAATCAGCAATCTTGCAATCAGCAATCTTGCAATCTTTCAATCAGCAATCTTGCAATCAGCAATCTTGCAATCAGCAATCAGCAATCTTGCAATCAGCAATCTTGCAATCAGCAATCTTGCAGTCAGCAATCTTGCAATCAGCAATCTTGCAATCAGCAATCTTGCAATCAGCAATCTTGCAATCTTTCAATCAGCAATCTTGCAATCAGCAATCAGCAATCTTGTAATCAGCAATCTTGCAATCAGCAATCTTGCGATCAGCAATCTTGCAATCAGCAATCTTGCAATCAGCAATCTTGCAATCAGCAATCTTGCAATCAGCAATTTTGCAATCAGCAATCTTGCATTCAGCAATCAGCAATCAGCAATCTTGCAATCAGCAATCTTGCAATCAGCAATCTTGCAATCAGCAATCTTGCAATCAGCAATCTTGCAATCAGCAAGCTTGCAATCAGCAATCAGCAATCTTGCAATCAGCAATCTTGCAATCTTGCAATCTTGCAATCAGCAATCTTGCAATCAGCAATCTTGCAATCAGCAATCTTGCAATCAGCAATCTTGCAATCAGAAATCTTGCAATCAGCAATCTTGCAATCAGCAATCTTGCAATCAGCAATCTTGCAATCAGCAATATTGCAATCAGCAATCTTGCAATCAGCAATCTTGCAATCAGCAATCTTGAAATCAGCAATCTTGCAATCAGCAATCTTGCAATCAGCAATCTTGCAATCAGCAATCTTGCAATCAGCAATCTTGCAATCAGCAATCTTGCAATCAGCAATCTTGCAATCAGCAATCTTGCAATCAGCAATCTTGCAATCAGCAATCTTGCAATCAGCAATCAGCAATCTTGGAATTTTCAATCTGGCAATCAGCAGTCTTGCAATCAGCAATCTTGCAATCAGCAATCTTGCAATCAGCAATCAGCAATCTTGCAATTTGCAATCTGGCAATCAGCAATCTTGCAATCAGCAATCTTGCAATCAGCAATCTTGCAACCAGCAATCTTGCAATCAGCAATCTTGCAATCAGCAATCTTGC
Organism: Nineta flava; assembly: GCA_963920215.1. Lineage (NCBI taxonomy): Eukaryota > Metazoa > Arthropoda > Insecta > Neuroptera > Chrysopidae > Nineta > Nineta flava. Next base: position 178,623 of record OY986043.1, on the reverse strand, counting down.
AATCAGCAATCTTGCAATCAGCAATCAGCAATCTTGCAATCAGCAATCTTGCAATCAGCAATCTTGCAATCAGCAATCTTGAAATCAGCAATCTTGCAATCAGCAATCTTGCAATCAGCAATCAGCAATCTTGCAATTAGCAATCTGGCAATCAGCAATCTTGCAATCAGCAATCTTGCAATCAGCAATCTTGCAATCAGCAATCTTGCATTCAGCAATCTTGCAATCAGCAATCTTGCAATCAGCAATCTTGCAATCAGCAATCTTGCAATCAGCAATCTTGCAATCAGCAATCTTGCAATCAGCAATCTTGCAATCAGCAATCTTGCAATCAGCAATCTTGCAATCAGCAATCTTGCAATCAGCAATCATCAATCTTGCAATTTGCAATCTGGCAATCAGCAATCTTGCAATCAGCAATCTTGCAATCAGCAATCTTGCAATCAGCAATCTTGCAATCAGCAATCTTGCAATCAGCAATCTTGCAATCAGCAATCTTGCAATCAGCAATCTTGCAATCAGCAATCTTGCAATCAGCAATCTTGCAATCAGCAATCTTGCAATCAGCAATCTTGCAATCAGCAATCTTGCAATCAGCAATCTTGCAATCAGCAATCTTGCAATCAGCAATCTTGCAATCAGCAATCTTGCAATCAGCAATCAGCAATCTTGCAATTAGCAATCTGGCAATCAGCAATCTTGCAATCAGCAATCTTGCAATCAGCAATCTTGCAATCAGCAATCTTGCAATCAGCAATCTTGCAATCAGCAATCATCAATCTTGCAATTTGCAATCTGGCAATCAGCAATCTTGCAATCAGCAATCTTGCAATCAGCAATCTTGCAATCAGCAATCTTGCAGTCAGCAATCTTGCAATCAGCAATCTTGCAATCAGCAATTTTGCAATCAGCATCTTGCAATCAGCAATCTTGCAATCAGCAATCTTGAAATCAGCAATCAGCAATCTTTCAATCAGCAATCTTGCAATCAGCAATCTTGCAATCTTGCAATCAGCAATCTTGCAATCAGCAATCTTGCAATCAGCAATCTTGCAATCAGCAATCTTGCAATCAGCAATCTTGCAATCAGCAATCTTGCAATCAGCAATCTTGCAATCAGCAATCTTGCAATCAGCAATCTTGCAATCAGCAATCTTGCAATCAGCAATCTTGCAATCAGCAATCTTGCAATCAGCAATCTGGCAATCAGCAATCTTGCAATCAGCAATCAGCAATCTTGCAATCAGCAATCTTGCAATCAGCAATCTTGCAATCAGCAATCAGCAATCTTGCAATTAGCAATCTGGCAATCAGCAATCTTGCAATCAGCAATCTTGCAATCAGCATTCAGCAATCTTCCAATTTGCAATCTTGCAATCAGCAATCTTGCAATCAGCAATCTTGCAATCAGCAATCTTGCAATCAGCAATCTTGCAATCAGCAATCTTGCAATCAGCAATCATCAATCTTGCAATTTGCAATCTGGCAATCAGCAATCTTGCAATCAGCAATCTTGCAATCAGCAATCTTGCAATCAGCAATCTTGCAATCAGCAATCTTGCAATCAGCAATCTTGCAATCAGCCATCTTGCAATCAGCAATCTTGCAATCAGCAATCTTGCAATCAGCAATCTTGCAGTCAGCAATCTTGCAATCAGCAATCTTGCAATCAGCAATCTTGCAATCAGCAATCTTGCAATCAGCAATCTTGCAATCAGCAATCTTGCAATCAGCAATCTTGAAATCAGCAATCTTGCAATCAGCAATCTTGCAATCTTGCTATCAGCAATCTTGCAATCAGCAATCTTGCAATCAGCAATCTTGCAATCAGCAATCTTGCAATCAGCAATCTTGCAATCAGCAATCTTGCAATCAGCAATCTTGCAATCAGCAATCTTGCAATCAGCAATCTTGCAATCAGCAATCTTGCAATCAGCAATCTTCCAATCAGCAATCTTGCAATCAGCAATCAGCAATCTTGCAATCAGCAATCAGCAATCTTGCAATCAGCAATCTTGCAATCAGCAATCAGCAATCTTGCAATCAGCAATCAGCAATCTTGCAATTTGCAATCTGGCAATTTGCAATCTGGCAATCAGCAATCTTGCAATCAGCAATCTTGCAATCAGCAATCTTGCAATCAGCAATCTTGCAATCAACAATCTTGCAATCAGCAATCTTGCAATCAGCAATCTTGCAATCAGCAATCTTGCAATCAGCAATCTTGCAATCAGCAATCTTGCAATCAGCAATCAGCAATCTTGCAATTAGCAATCTGGCAATCAGCAATCTTGCAATCAGCAATCTTGCAATCAGCATTCAGCAATCTTGCAATTTGCAATCTTGCAATCAGCAATCTTGCAATCAGCAATCTTGCAATCAGCAATCATCAATCTTGCAATTTGCAATCTGGCAATCAGCAATCTTGTAATCAGCAATCTTGCAATCAGCAATCTTGCAATCAGCAATCTTGCAATCAGCAATCTTGCAATCAGCAATCTTGCAATCAGCAATCTTGCAATCAGCAATCTTGCAATCAGCAATCTTGCAATCAGCAATCAGCAATCTTGCAATCAGCAATCTTGCAATCAGCAATCTTGCAATCAGCAATCTTGCAATCTTGCAATCAGCAATCTTGCAATCAGCAATCTTGCAATCAGCAATCTTGCAATCAGCAATCTTGCAACCAGCAATCAACAATCTTGCAATTTGCAATCTGGCAATCTGGCAATCTTGCAATCAGCAAACTTGCAATCAGCAATCAGCAATCTTGCAATTAGCAATCTGGCAATCAGCAATCTTGCAATCAGCAATCTTGCAATCAGCAATCATCAATCTTGCAATTTGCAATCTGGCAATCAGCAATCTTGCAATCAGCAATCTTGCAATCAGCAATCTTGCAATCAGCAATCTTGCATTCAGCAATCTTGCAATCAGCAATCTTGCAATCAGCAATCTTGCAATCAGCAATCTTGCAATCAGCAATCATCATTCTTGCAATTTGCAATCTGGCAATCAGCAATCTTGTAATCAGCAATCTTGCAATCAGCAATCTTGCAATCTGCAATCTTGCAATCAGCAATCTTGCAATCAGCAATCTTGCAGTCAGCAATCTTGCAATCAGCAATCTTGCAATCAGCAATTTTGCAATCAGCAATCTTGCAATCAGCAATCATCAATCTTGCAATTTGCAATCTGGCAATCAGCAATCTTGTAATCAGCAATCTTGCAATCAGCAATCTTGCAATCAGCAATCTTGCAATCAGCAATCTTGCAATCAGCAATCAGCAATCTTGCAATCAGCAATCTTGCAATCAGCAATCTTGCAATCAGCAATCTTGCAATCTTGCAATCAGCAATCTTGCAATCAGCAATCTTGCAATCAGCAATCTTGCAATCAGCAATCTTGCAACCAGCAATCTTGCAATCAGCAATCAGCAATCTTGCAATCAGCAATCTTGCAATCAGCAATCTTGCAATCAGCAATCTTGCAATCAGCAATCTTGCAATCAGCAATCTTGAAATCAGCAATCAGCAATCTTGCAATCAGCAATCTTGCAATCTTGCAATCAGCAATCATGCAATCAGCAATCTTGCAATCAGCAATCTTGCAATCAGCAATCTTGCAATCAGCAATCTTGCAATCAGCAATCTTGCAATCAGCAATCTTGCAATCAGCAATCTTGCAATCAGCAATCTTGCAATCAGCAATCTTGCAATCTTGCAATCAGAAATCTTGCAATCAGCAATCTTGCAATCAGTAATCAGCAATCTTGCAATCAGCAATCTTGAATCAGCAATCTTGCAATCAGCAATCTTGCAATCAGCAATCTTGCAATCAGCAATCTTGCAATCAGCAATCAGCAATCTTGCAATTTGCAATCTGGCAATCAGCAATCTTACAATCAGCAATCTTGCAATCAGCAATCTTGCAATCAGCAATCTTGCAATCAGCAATCTTGCCATCAGCAATCTTGCAATTCGCAATCTGGCAATCAGCAATCTTGCAATCAGCAATCTTGCAATCAGCAATCTTGCAATCAGCAATCTTGCAATCAGCAATCTTGCAATCAGCAATCTTGCAATCAGCAATCTTGCAATCAGCAATCTTGCAATCAGCAATCTTGCAATCAGCAATCTTGCAATCAGCAATCTTGCAATCTTGCAATCAGCAATCTTGCAATCAGCAATCTCGCAATCAGCAATCTTGCAATCAGCAATCTTGCAATCAGCAATCTTGCAATCAGCAATCTTGCAATCAGCAATCAGCAATTTTGCAATCAGCAATCTTGCAATCAGCAATCTTGCAATCAGCAATCTTGCAATCAGCAATCTTGCAATCAGCAATCTTGCAATCAGCAATCTTGCAATCAGCAATCTTGCAATCAGCAATCTTGCAATCAGCAATCTTGCAATCAGCAATCAGCAATCTTGCAATTAGCAATCTGGCAATCAGCAATCTTGCAATCAGCAATCTTGCAATCAGCAATCAGCAATCTTGCAATTTGCAATCTGGCAATCAGCAATCTTGCAATCAGCAATCTTGCAATCAGCATTCTTGCAATCAGCAATCTTGCAATCAGCAATCTTGCAATCAGCAATTTTGCAATCAGCAATCTTGCAATCAGCAATCTTGCAATCAGCAATCTTGCAATCAGCAATCTTGCAATCAGCAATCTTGCAATCAGCAATATTGCAATCAGCAATCTTGCAATCAGCAATCTTGCAATCAGCAATCTTGCAATCAGCAATCTTGCAATCAGCAATCTTGAAATCAGCAATCAGCAATCTTGCAACCAGCAATCAACAATCTTGCAATTTGCAATCTGGCAATCTGGCAATCTGGCAATCTTGCAATCAGCAAACTTGCAATCAGCAATCTTGCAATTAGCAATCTGGCAATCAGCAATCTTACAATCAGCAATCTTGCAATCAGCAATCTTGCAATCAGCAATCTTGCAATCAGCAATCTTGCAATCAGCAATCTTGCAATCAGCAATCTTGCAATCAGCAATATTGCAATCAGCAATCTTGCAATCAGCAATCTTGCAATCAGCAATCTTGCAATCAGCAATCTTGCAATCAGCAATCTTGCAATCAGCAATCTTGCAATCAGCAATCTTGCAATCAGCAATCTTGCAATCAGCAATCAGCAATCTTGCAATTAGCAATCTGGCAATCAGCAATCTTGCAATCAGCAATCTTGCAATCAGCAATCTTGCAATCAGCAATCTTGCAATCAGCAATCTTGCAATCAGCAATCTTGCAATCAGCAATCTTGCAATCAGCAATCTTGCAATCAGCAATATTGCAATCAGCAATATTGCAATCAGCAATCTTGCAATCAGCAATCTTGCAATCAGCAATCTTGAAATCAGCAATCTTGCAATCAGCAATCTTGCAATCAGCAATCTTGCAATCAGCAATCTTGCAATCAGCAATCTTGCAATCAGCAATCTTGCAATCAGCAATCTTGCAATCAGCAATCTTGCAATCAGCAATCTTGCAATCAGCAATCTTGCAATCAGCAATCTTGCAATCAGCAATCAGCAATCTTGGAATTTGCAATCTGGCAATCAGCAATCTTGCAATCAGCAATCTTGCAATCAGCAATCTTGCAATCAGCAATCTTGCAATCAGCAATCTTGCAATCAGCAATCAGCAATCTTGCAATTAGCAATGTTGCAATCAGCAATCTTGCAATCAGCAATCTTGCAATCAGCAATCTTGCAATCAGCAATCTTGCAATCAGCAATCTTGCAATCAGCAATCAGCAATCTTGCAATTAGCAATCTGGCAATCAGCAATCTTGCAATCAGCAATCTTGCAATCAGCAATCTTGCAATCAGCAATCTTGCAATCAGCAATCTTGCAATCAGCAATCAGCAATCTTGCAATCAGCAATCTTGCAATCAGCAATCTTGCAATCAGCAATCTTGCAATCAGCAATCTTGCAATCAGCAATCTTGCAATCAGCAATCAGCAATCTTGCAATCAGCAATCTTGCAATCAGCAATCTTGCAATCAGCAATCTTGCAATCAGCAATCTTGCAATCAGCAATCTTGCAATCAGCAATCTTGCAATCAGCAATCTTGCAATCAGCAATCTTGCAATCAGCAATCTTGCAATCAGCAATCTTGCAATCAGCAATCAGCAATCTTGCAATTAGCAATCTGGCAATCAGCAATCTTGCAATCAGCAATCTTGCAATCAGCAATCTTGCAATCAGCAATCTTGCAATCAGCAATCTTGCAATCAGCAATCTTGCAATCAGCAATCTTGCAATCAGCAATCATGCAATCAGCAATCATCAATCTTGCAATTTGCAATCTGGCAATCAGCAATCTTGCAATCAGCAATCTTGCAATCAGCAATCTTGCAATCAGCAATCTTGCAATCAGCAATCTTGCAATCAGCAATCTTGCAGTCAGCAATCTTGCAATCAGCAATCTTGCAATCAGCAATCTTGCAATCAGCAATTTTGCAATCAGCATCTTGCAATCAGCAATCTTGCAATCAGCAATCTTGAAATCAGCAATCAGCAATCTTGCAATCAGCAATCTTGCAATCTTGCAATCAGCAATCTTGCAATCAGCAATCTTGCAATCAGCAATCTTGCAATCAGCAATCTTGCAATCAGCAATCTTGCAATCAGCAATCTTGCAATCAGCAATCTTGCAATCAGCAATCTTGCAATCAGCAATCTTGCAATCAGCAATCTTGCAATCAGCAATCTTGCAATCAGCAATCTTGCAATCAGCAATCTTACAATCAGCAATCAGCAATCTTGCAATAGGCAATCTTGCAATCGGCAATCTTGCAATCAGCAATCTTGCAATCAGCAATCTTGCAATCAGCAATCTTGCAATCAGCAATCTTGCAATCAGCAATCTTGCAATCAGCAATCAGCAATCTTGCAATTAGCAATCTGGCAATCAGCAATCTTGCAATCAGCAATCTTGCAATCAGCAATCTTGCAATCAGCATTCAGCAATCTTGCAATTTGCAATCTTGCAATCAGCAATCTTGCAATCAGCAATCTTGCAATCAGCAATCTTGCAATCAGCAATCTTGCAATCAGCAATCTTGCAATCAGCAATCATCAATCTTGCAATTTGCAATCTGGCAATCAGCAATCTTGTAATCAGCAATCTTGCAATCAGCAATCTTGCAATCAGCAAACTTGCAATCAGCAATCTTGCAATCAGCAATCTTGCAATCAGCAATCTTGCAATCAGCAATCTTGCAATCAGCAATCTTGCAATCAGCAATCTTGCAATCAGCAATCTTGCAATCAGCAATCTTGCAATCAGCAATCAGCAATTTTGCAATCAGCAATTTTGCAATCAGCAATCTTGCAATCAGCAATCTTGCAATCAGCAATCTTGCAATCAGCAATCTTGCAATCAGCAATCTTGCAATCAGCAATCTTGCAATCAGCAATCTTGCAATCAGCAATCTTGCAATCAGCAATCTTGCAATCAGCAAACTTGCAATCAGCAATCTTGCAATCAGCAATCTTGCAATCAGCAATCTTGCAATCAGCAATCTTGCAATCAGATATCTTGCAATCAGCAATCTGGCAATCAGCAATCTTGCAATCAGCAATCTTGCAATGAGCAATCTTGCAATCAGCAATCTTGCAATCAGCAATCTTGCAATCAGCAATCTTGCAATCAGCAATCAGCAATCTTGGAATTTGCAATCTGGCAATCAGCAATCTTGCAATCAGCAATCTTGCAATCAGCAATCTTGCAATCAGCAATCTTGCAATCAGCAATCTTGCAATCAGCAATCTTGCAATCAGCAATCTTGCAATGAGCAATCTTGCAATCAGCAATCTTGCAATCAGCAATCAGCAATCTTGGAATTTGCAATCTGGCAATCAGCAATCTTGCAATCAGCAATCTTGCAATCAGCAATCTTGCAATCAGCAATCTTGCAATCAGCAATCTTGCAATCAGCAATCTTGCAATCAGCAATCTTGCAATCAGCAATCTTGCAATCAGCAATCTTGCAATCAGCAATCTTGCAATCAGCAATCTTGCAATCAGCAATCTTGCAATCAGCAATCAGCAATCTTGCAATTAGCAATGTTGCAATCAGCAATCTTGCAATCAGCAATCTTACAATCAGCAATCTTGCAATCAGCAATCTTGCAATTAGCAATCTTGCAATCAGCAATCTTGCAATCAGCAATCAGCAATCTTGCAATTAGCAATCTGGCAATCAGCAATCTTGCAATCAGCAATCTTGCAATCAGCAATCTTGCAATCAGCAATCTTGCAATCAGCAATCTTGCAATCAGCAATCTTGCAATCAGCAATCTTGCAATCAGCAATCTTGCAATCAGCAATCTTGCAATCAGCAATCTTGCAATCAGCAATCTTGCAATCAGCAATCTTGCAATCAGCAATCTTGCAATCAGCAATCATCAATCTTGCAATTTGCAATCTGGCAATCAGCAACCTTACAATCAGCAATCTTGCAATCAGCAATCTTGCAATCAGCAATCTTGCAATCAGCAATCTTGCAATCAGCAATCTTGCAATCAGCAATCTTGCAATCAGCAATCTTGCAATCAGCAATCTTGCAATCAGCAATCTTGCAATCAGCAATCTTGCAATCAGCAATCAGCAATCTTGAAATTAGCAATCTGGCAATCAGCAATCTTGCAATCAGCAATCTTGCAATCAGCAATCTTGCAATCAGCAATCTTGCAATCAGCAATCTTGCAATCAGCAATCATCAATCTTGCAATTTGCAATCTGGCAATCAGCAATCTTGTAATCAGCAATCTTGCAATCAGCAATCTTGCAATCAGCAATCTTGCAATCAGCAATCTTGCAATCAGCAATCTTGCAATCAGCAATCTTGCAATCAGCAATCTTGCAATCAGCAATCTTGCAATCAGCAATCTTGCAATCAGCAATCTTGCAATCAGCAATCTTGCAATCAGCAATCTTGCAATCAGCAATCTTGCAGTCAGCAATCTTGCAATCAGCAATCTTGCAATCAGCAATCTTGCAATCAGCAATCTTGCAATCAGCAATCTTGCAATCAGCAATCTTGCAATCAGCAATCTTGCAATCAGCAATCTTGCAATCAGCAATCTTGCAATCAGCAATCTTGCAATCAGCAATCTTGCAATCAGCAATCTTGCAATCAGCAATCTTGCAATCAGCAATCTTGCAATCAGCAATCAGCAATCTTGCAATTAGCAATCTGGCAATCAGCAATCTTGCAATCAGCAATCAGCAATCTTGCAATTAGCAATCTGGCAATCAGCAATCTTGCAATCAGCAATCTTGCAATCAGCAATCTTGCAATCAGCAATCTTGCAATCAGCAATCTTGCAATCAGCAATCTTGCAATCAGCAATCATCAATCTTGCAATTTGCAATCTGGCAATCAGCAATCTTGCAATCAGCAATCTTGCAATCAGCAATCTTGCAATCAGCAATCTTGCAGTCAGCAATCTTGCAATCAGCAATCTTGCAATCAGCAATTTTGCAATCAGCAATCTTGCAATCAGCAATCTTGCAATCAGCAATCTTGAAATCAGCAATCAGCAATCTTGCAATCAGCAATCTTGCAATCTTGCAATCAGCAATCTTGCAATCAGCAATCTTGCAATCAGCAATCTTGCAATCAGCAATTTTGCAATCAGCAATCTTGCAATCAGCAATCAGCAATCCAGCAATCTTGCAATCAGCAATCTTGCAATCAGCAATCTTGCAATCAGCAATCTTGCAATCAGCAATCTTGCAATCAGCAATCTTGCAATCAGCAATCTTGCAATCAGCAATCTTGCAATCAGCAATCTTGCAATCAGCAATCTTGCAATCAGCAATCTTGCAATCAGCAATCTTGCAATCAGCAATCTTGCAATCAGCAATCAGCAATCTTGCAATTAGCAATCTGGCAATCAGCAATCTTGCAATCAGCAATCAGCAATCTTGCAATTAGCAATCTGGCAATCAGCAATCTTGCAATCAGCAATCTTGCAATCAGCAATCTTGCAATCAGCAATCTTGCAATCAGCAATCATCAATCTTGCAATTTGCAATCTGGCAATCAGCAATCTTGTAATCAGCAATCTTGCAATCAGCAATCTTGCAATCAGCAAACTTGCAATCAGCAATCTTGCAATCAGCAATCTTGCAATCAGCAATCTTGCAATCAGCAATCTTGCAGTCAGCAATCTTGCAATCAGCAATCTTGCAATCAGCAATTTTGCAATCAGCAATCTTGCAATCAGCAATCTTGCAATCAGCAATCTTGCAATCAGCAATCTTGAAATCAGCAATCAGCAATCTTGCAATCAGCAATCTTGCAATCAGCAATTTTGCAATCAACAATCTTGCAATCAGCAATCAGCAATCCAGCAATCTTGCAATCAGCAATCTTGCAATCAGCAATCTTGCAATCAGCAATCTTGCAATCAGCAATCTTGCAATCAGCAATCTTGCAATCAGCAATCTTGCAATCAGCAATCTTGCAATCAGCAATCTTTCAATCAGCAATCTTGCAATCAGCAATCTTGCAATCAGCAATCTTGCAATCAGCAATCTTGCAATCAGCAATCTTGCAATCAGCAATCTTGCAATCAGCAATCTTGCAATCAGCAATCTTGCAATCAGCAATCTTGCAATCTTGCAATCTTGCAATCTTGCAATCAGCAATCTTGCAATCAGCAATCTTGCAATCAGCAATCTTGCAATCAGCAATCTTGCAATCAGCAATCTTGCAATCAGCAATCTTGCAATCAGCAATCAGCAATCTTGCAATTAGCAATCTTGCAATCAGCAATCTTGCAATCAGCAATCTTGCAATCAGCAATCTTGCAATCAGCAATCTTGCAATCAGCAATCAGCAATCTTGCAATTTGCAATCTGGCAATCAGCAATCTTGCAATCAGCAATCTTGCAATCAGCAATCTTGCAATCAGCAATCTTGCAATCAGCAATCATCAATCTTGCAATTTGCAATATGGCAATCAGCAATCTTGCAATCAGCAATCTTGCAATCAGCAATCTTGCAATCAGCAATCAGCAATCTTGCAATCAGCAATCAGCAATCTTGCAATTTGCAATCTGGCAATCAGCAATCTTGCAATCAGCAATCTTGCAATCAGCAATCTTGCAGTCAGCAATCTTGCAATCAGCAATCTTGCAATCAGCAATTTTGCAATCAGCAATCTTGCAATCAGCAATCTTGCAATCAGCAATCTTGCAATCAGCAATCAGCAATCTTGCAATCAGCAATCTTGCAATCAGCAATCTTGCAATCAGCAATCTTGCAATCAGCAATCTTGCAATCAGCAATCTTGCAATCAGCAATTTTGCAATCAGCAATCTTGCAATCAGCAATCAGCAATCTTGCAATCAGCAATCTTGCAATCAGCAATCTTGCAATCAGCAATCTTGCAATCAGCAATCTTGCAATCAGCAATCTTGCAATCAGCAATCTTGCAATCAGCAATCTTGCAATCAGCAATCTTGCAATCAGCAATCTTGCAATCAGCAATCTTGCAATCAGCAATCTTGCAATCAGCAATCTTGCAATCAGCAATCTTGCAATCAGCAATCTTGCAATCAGCAATCTTGCAATCAGCAATCTTGCAATCAGCAATCTTGCAATCAGTAATCTTGCAGTCAGCAATCTTGCAATTAGCAATCTTGCAATCAGCAATCTTGCAATCAGCAATCTTGCAATCAGCAATCTTGCAATCTTTCAATCAGCAATCTTGCAATCAGCAATCTTGCAATCTTGCAATCAGCAATCTTGCAATCAGCAATCTTGCAATCTTTCAATCAGCAATCTTGCAATCAGCAATCTTGCAATCAGCAATCAGCAATCTTGCAATCAGCAATCTTGCAATCAGCAATCTTGCAATCAGCAATCTTGCAATCAGCAATCTTGCAATCAGCAATCTTGCAATCAGCAATCTTGCAATCAGCAATCTTGCAATCAGCAATTTTGCAATCAGCAATCTTGCAATCAGCAATCAGCAATCTTGCAATCAGCAATCTTGCAATCAGCAATCTTGCAATCAGCAATCTTGCAATCAGCAATCTTGCAATCAGCAATCTTGCAATCAGCAATCTTGCAATCAGCAATCTTGCAATCAGCAATCTTGCAATCAGCAATCAGCAATCTTGCAATTAGCAATCCGGCAATCAGCAATCAGCAATCTTGTAATCAGCAATCTTGCAATCAGCAATCTTGCGATCAGCAATCTTGCAATCAGCAATCTTGCAATCTGCAATCTTGCAATCAGCAATTTTTCAATCAGCAATCTTGCAATCAGCAATCAGCAATCTTGCAATCAGCAATCTTGCAATCAACAATCTTGCAATCAGCAATCTTGCAATCAGAAATCTTGCAATCAGCAATCTTGCAATCAGCAATCTTGCAATCAGCAGACTTGCAATCAGCAATCTTGCAATCAGCAATCTTGCAATCAGCAATCATCAATCTTGCAATTTGCAATCTGGCAATCAGCAACCTTGCAATCAGCAATCTTGCAATCAGCAATCTTGCAATCAGCAATCTTGCAATCAGCAATCTTGCAATCAGCAATCTTGCAATCAGCAATCTTGCAATCAGCAATCTTGCAATCAGCAATGAGCAATCTTGCAATTTGCAATCTGGCAATCAGCAATCTTGCAATCAGCAATCTTGCAATCAGCAATCTTGCAATCAGCAATCTTGCAATCAGCAATCTTGCAATCAGCAATCAGCAATCTTGGAATTTGCAATCTGGCAATCAGCAATCTTGTAATCAGCAATCTTGCAATCAGTTATCTTGCAATCAGCAATCTTGCAATCAGCAATCTTGCAATCAGCAATCTTGCAATCAGCAATCTTGCAATCAGCAATCTTGCAATCAGCAATCTTGCAATCAGCAATCTTGCAATCAGCAATCTTGCAATCAGCAATCTTGCAATCAGCAATCTTGCAATCAGCAATCTTGCAATCAGCAATCTTGCAATCAGCAATCAGCAATCTTGTAATCAGCAATCTTGCAATCAGCAATCTTGCAATCAGCAATCTTGCAATCAGCAATCTTGCAATCAGCAATCTTGCAATCAGCAATCAGCAATCAGCAATCTTGGAATTTGCAATCTGGCAATCAGCAATCTTGCAATCAGCAATCTTGCAATCAGCAATCTTGCAATCAGCAATCTTGCAATCAGCAATCTTGCAATCAGCAATCTTGCAATCAGCAATCAGCAATCTTGCAATTAGCAATGTTGCAATCAGCAATCTTGCAATCAGCAATCTTACAATCAGCAATCTTGCAATCAGCAATCTTGCAAACAGCAATCTTGCAATCAGCAATCTTGCAATCAGCAATCTTGCAATCAGCAATCAGCAATCTTGCAATTAGCAATCTGGCAATCAGCAATCTTGCAATCAGCAATCTTGCAATCAGCAATCTTGCAATCAGCAATCTTGCAATCAGCAATCTTGCAATCAGCAATCTTGCAATCAGCAATCATCAATCTTGCAATTTGCAATCTGGCAATCAGCAACCTTGCAATCAGCAATCTTGCAATCAGCAATCTTGCAATCAGCAATCTTGCAATCAGTAATCTTGCAATCAGCAATCTTGCAATCAGCAATCTTGCAATCAGCAATCTTGCAATCAGCAATCTTGCAATCAGCAATCAGCAATCTTGAAATTAGCAATCTGGCAATCAGCAATCTTGCAATCAGCAATCTTGCAATCAGCAATCTTGCAATCAGCAATCTTGCAATCAGCAATCATCAATCTTGCAATTTGCAATCTGGCAATCAGCAATCTTGTAATCAGCAATCTTGCAATCAGCAATCTTGCAATCAGCAATCTTGCAATCAGCAATCTTGCAATCAGCAATCTTGCAATCAGCAATCTTGCAATCAGCAATCTTGCAATCAGCAATCTTGCAATCAGCAATCTTGCAATCTGCAATCTTGCAATCAGCAATCTTGCAGTCAGCAATCTTGCAATCAGCAATCTTGCAATCAGCAATCTTGCAATCAGCAATCTTGCAATCAGCAATCTTGCAATCAGCAATCTTGCAATCAGCAATCTTGCAATCAGCAATCTTGCAATCAGCAATCAGCAATCTTGCAATTAGCAATCTGGCAATCAGCAATCTTGCAATCAGCAATCAGCAATCTTGCAATTAGCAATCTGGCAATCAGCAATCTTGCAATCAGCAATCTTGCAATCAGCAATCTTGCAATCAGCAATCTTGCAATCAGCAATCTTGCAATCAGCAATCTTGCAATCAGCAATCTTGCAATCAGCAATCTTGCAATCAGCAATCTTGCAATCAGCAATCTTGCAATCAGCAATCTTGCAATCAGCAATCATCAATCTTGCAATTTGCAATCTGGCAATCAGCAATCTTGCAATCAGCAATCTTGCAATCAGCAATCTTGCAATCAGCAATCTTGCAATCAGCAATCTTGCAGTCAGCAATCTTGCAATCAGCAATCTTGCAATCAGCAATTTTGCAATCAGCAATCTTGCAATCAGCAATCTTGCAATCAGCAATCTTGCAATCAGCAATCTTGAAATCAGCAATCAGCAATCTTGCAATCAGCAATCTTGCAATCTTGCAATCAGCAATCTTGCAATCAGCAATCTTGCAATCAGCAATCTTGCAATCAGCAATTTTGCAATCAGCAATCTTGCAATCAGCAATCAGCAATCCAGCAATCTTGCAATCAGCAATCTTGCAATCAGCAATCTTGCAATCAGCAATCTTGCAATCAGCAATCTTGCAATCAGCAATCTTGCAATCAGCAATCTTGCAATCAGCAATCTTGCAATCAGCAATCTTGCAATCAGCAATCAGCAATCAGCAATCTTGCAATTAGCAATCTGGCAATCAGCAATCTTGCAATCAGCAATCTTGCAATCAGCAATCTTGCAATCAGCAATCTTGCAATCAGCAATCTTGCAATCAGCAATCTTGCAATCAGCAATCTTGCAATCAGCAATCATCAATCTTGCAATTTGCAATCTGGCAATCAGCAACCTTGCAATCAGCAATCTTGCAATCAGCAATCTTGCAATCAGCAATCTTGCAATCAGCAATCTTGCAATCAGCAATCTTGCAATCAGCAATCTTGCAATCAGCAATCTTGCAATCAGCAATCAGCAATCTTGAAATTAGCAATCTGGCAATCAGCAATCTTGCAATCAGCAATCTTGCAATCAGCAATCTTGCAATCAGCAATCATCAATCTTGCAATTTGCAATCTGGCAATCAGCAATCTTGTAATCAGCAATCTTGCAATCAGCAATCTTGCAATCAGCAATCTTGCAATCAGCAATCTTGCAATCAGCAATCTTGCAATCAGCAATCTTGCAATCAGCAATCTTGCAATCAGCAATCTTGCAATCAGCAATCTTGCAATCAGCAATCTTGCAATCTTGCAATCAGCAATCTTGCAATCAGCAATCTTGCAATCAGCAATTTTGCAATCAGCAATCTTGCAATCAGCAATTTTGCAATCAGCAATCTTGCAATCAGCAATCAGCAATCTAGCAATCTTGCAATCAGCAATCTTGCAATCAGCAATCTTGCAATCAGCAATCTTGCAATCAGCAATCTTGCAATCAGCAATCTTGCAATCAGCAATCTTGCAATCAGCAATCTTGCAATCAGCAATCTTGCAATCAGCAATCTTGCAATCAGCAATCTTGCAATCAGCAATCTTGCAATCAGCAATCTTGCAATCAGCAATCTTGCAATCAGCAATCAGCAGTCTTGCAATTAGCAATCTGGCAATCAGCAATCTTGCAATCAGCAATCAGCAATCTTGCAATTAGCAATCTGGCAATCAGCAATCTTGCAATCAGCAATCTTGCAATCAGCAATCTTGCAATCAGCAATCATCAATCTTGCAATTTGCAATCTGGATATCAGCAATCTTGTAATCAGCAATCTTGCAATCAGCAATCTTGCAATCAGCAATCTTGCAATCAGCAATCTTGCAATCAGCAATCTTGCAATCAGCAATCTTGCAATCAGCAATCT
The DNA here is from genome assembly GCA_963920215.1 of Nineta flava. Taxonomy (NCBI): domain Eukaryota; kingdom Metazoa; phylum Arthropoda; class Insecta; order Neuroptera; family Chrysopidae; genus Nineta; species Nineta flava. The sequence continues at coordinate 162,579 of OY986043.1, read as the reverse complement.
TGCAGTCAGCAATCTTGCAATCAGCAATCTTGCAATCAGCAATTTTGCAATCAGCAATCTTGCAATCAGCAATCTTGCAATCAGCAATCTTGAAATCAGCAATCAGCAATCTTGCAATCAGCAATCTTGCAATCAGCAATTTTGCAATCAGCAATCTTGCAATCAGCAATCAGCAATCCAGCAATCTTGCAATCAGCAATCTTGCAATCAGCAATCTTGCAATCAGCAATCTTGCAATCAGCAATCTTGCAATCAGCAATCTTGCAATCAGCAATCTTGCAATCAGCAATCTTGCAATCAGCAATCTTGCAATCAGCAATCTTGCAATCAGCAATCTTGCAATCAGCAATCTTGCAATCAGCAATCAGCAATCTAGCAATTAGCAATCTGGCAATCAGCAATCTTGCAATCAGCAATCTTGCAATCAGCAATCTTGCAATCAGCAATCAGCAATCTTGCAATCAGCAATCTTGCAATCTTGCAATCTTGCAATCAGCAATCTTGCAATCAGCAATCTTGCAATCAGCAATCTTGCAACCAGCAATCTTGCAATCAGCAATCTTGCAATCAGCAATCTTGCAATCAGCAATCTTGCAATCAGCAATCTTGCAATCAGCAATCTTGCAATCAGCAATCTTGCAATCAGCAATCTTGCAATCAGCAATCAGCAATCTTGCAATTAGCAATCTTGCAATCAGAAATCTTGCAATCAGCAATCTTGCAATCAGCAATCATCAATCTTGCAATTTGCAATCTGGCAATCAGCAATCTTGTAATCAGCAATCTTGCAATCAGCAATCTTGCAATCAGCAATCTTGCAATCAGCAATCTTGCAATCAGCAATTTTGCAATCAGCAATCTTGCAATCAGCAATCTTGCAATCAGCAATCTTGCAATCAGCAATCTTGAAATCAGCAATCAGCAATCTTGCAATCTTGCAATCAGCAATCTTGCAATCAGCAATCTTGCAATCAGCAATTTTGCAATCAGCAATCTTGCAATCAGCAATCAGCAATCCAGCAATCTTGCAATCAGCAATCTTGCAATCAGCAATCTTGCAATCAGCAATCTTGCAATCAGCAATCTTGCAATCAGCAATCTTGCAATCAGCAATCTTGCAATCAGCAATCTTGCAATCAGCAATCAGCAATCTTGCAATTAGCAATGTTGCAATCAGCAATCTTGCAATCAGCAATCTTACAATCAGCAATCTTGCAATCAGCAATCTTGCAAACAGCAATCTTGCAATCAGCAATCTTGCAATCAGCAATCAGCAATCTTGCAATTAGCAATCTGGCAATCAGCAATCTTGCAATCAGCAATCTTGCAATCAGCAATCTTGCAATCAGCAATCTTGCAATCAGCAATCTTGCAATCAGCAATCTTGCAATCAGCAATCTTGCAATCAGCAATCTTGCAATCAGCAATCTTGCAATCAGCAATCATCAATCTTGCAATTTGCAATCTGGCAATCAGCAACCTTGCAATCAGCAATCTTGCAATCAGCAATCTTGCAATCAGCAATCTTGCAATCAGCAATCTTGCAATCAGCAATCTTGCAATCAGCAATCTTGCAATCAGCAATCTTGCAATCAGCAATCAGCAATCTTGAAATTAGCAATCTGGCAATCAGGAATCTTGCAATCAGCAATCTTGCAATCAGCAATCTTGCAATCAGCAATCTTGCAATCAGCAATCTTGCAATCAGCAATCATCAATCTTGCAATTTGCAATCTGGCAATCAGCAATCTTGTAATCAGCAATCTTGCAATCAGCAATCTTGCAATCAGCAATCTTGCAATCAGCAATCTTGCAATCAGCAATCTTGCAATCAGCAATCTTGCAATCAGCAATCTTGCAATCAGCAATCTTGCAATCAGCAATATTGCAATCAGCAATCTTGCAATCAGCAATCATCAATCTTGCAATTTGCAATCTGGCAATCAGCAATCTTGCAATCAGCAATCTTGCAATCAGCAATCTTGCAATCAGCAATCTTGCAATCAGCAATCTTGCAATCAGCAATCTTGCAATCAGCAATCTTGCAGTCAGCAATCTTGCAATCAGCAATCTTGCAATCAGCAATCTTGCAATCAGCAATCTTGCAATCAGCAATCTTGCAATCAGCAATCTTGCAATCAGCAATCTTGCAATCAGCAATCTTGCAATCAGCAATCTTGAAATCAGCAATCTTGCAATCAGCAATCTTGCAATCTTGCTATCAGCAATCTTGCAATCAGCAATCTTGCAATCAGCAATCTTGCAATCAGCAATCTTGCAATCAGCAATCTTGCAATCAGCAATCTTGCAATCAGCAATCTTGCAATCAGCAATCAGCAATCTTGCAATCAGCAATCAGCAATCTTGCAATCAGCAATCTTGCAATCAGCAATCAGCAATCTTGCAATCAGCAATCAGCAATCTTGCAATTTGCAATCTGGCAATCAGCAATCTTGCAATCAGCAATCTTGCAATCAGCAATCTTGCAATCAGCAATCTTGCAATCAACAATCTTGCAATCAGCAATCTTGCAATCAGCAATCTTGCAATCTTGCAATCAGCAATCTTGCAATCAGCAATCTTGCAATCAGTAATCAGCAATCTTGCAATCAGCAATCTTGAATCAGCAATCTTGCAATCAGCAATCTTGCAATCAGCAATCTTGCAATCAGCAATCTTGCAATCAGCAATCAGCAATCTTGCAATTTGCAATCTGGCAATCAGCAATCTTACAATCAGCAATCTTGCAATCAGCAATCTTGCAATCAGCAATCTTGCCATCAGCAATCTTGCAATTCGCAATCTGGCAATCAGCAATCTTGCAATCAGCAATCTTGCAATCAGCAATCTTGCAATCAGCAATCTTGCAATCAGCAATCTTGCAATCAGCAATCTTGCAATCAGCAATCTTGCAATCAGCAATCTTGCAATCAGCAATCTTGCAATCAGCAATCTTGCAATCTTGCAATCAGCAATCTTGCAATCAGCAATCTTGCAATCAGCAATCTTGCAATCAGCAATCTTGCAATCAGCAATCTTGCAATCAGCAATCTTGCAATCAGCAATCAGCAATTTTGCAATCAGCAGTCTTGCAATCAGCAATCTTGCAATCAGCAATCTTGCAATCAGCAATCTTGCAATCAGCAATCTTGCAATCAGCAATCTTGCAATCAGCAATCGTGCAATCAGCAATCAGCAATCTTGCAATTAGCAATCTGGCAATCAGCAATCTTGCAATCAGCAATCTTGCAATCAGCAATCTTGCAATCAGCAATCAGCAATCTTGCAATTTGCAATCTGGCAATCAGCAATCTTGCAATCAGCAATCTTGCAATCAGCATTCTTGCAATCAGCAATCTTGCAATCAGCAATCTTGCAATCAGCAATCTTGCAATCAGCAATTTTGCAATCAGCAATCTTGCAATCAGCAATCTTGCAATCAGCAATCTTGCAATCAGCAATCTTGCAATCAGCAATCTTGCAATCAGCAATATTGCAATCAGCAATCTTGCAATCAGCAATCTTGCAATCAGCAATCTTGCAATCAGCAATCTTGCAATCAGCAATCTTGCAATCAGCAATCTTGAAATCAGCAATCAGCAATCTTGCAACCAGCAATCAACAATCTTGCAATTTGCAATCTGGCAATCTGGCAATCTTGCAATCAGCAAACTTGCAATCAGCAATCTTGCAATTAGCAATCTGGCAATCAGCAATCTTACAATCAGCAATCTTGCAATCAGCAATCTTGCAATCAGCAATCTTGCAATCAGCAATCTTGCAATCAGCAATCTTGCAATCAGCAATCTTGCAATCAGCAATCTTGCAATCAGCAATCTTGCAATCAGCAATCTTGCAATCAGCAATCAGCAATCTTGCAATTAGCAATCTGGCAATCAGCAATCTTGCAATCAGCAATCTTGCAATCAGCAATCTTGCAATCAGCAATCTTGCAATCAGCAATCTTGCAATCAGCAATCAGCAATCTTGCAATCAGCAATCTTGCAACCAGCAATCTTGCAATCAGCAATATTGCAATCAGCAATATTGCAATCAGCAATCTTGCAATCAGCAATCTTGAAATCAGCAATCTTGCAATCAGCAATCTTGCAATCAGCAATCTTGCAATCAGCAATCTTGCAATCAGCAATCTTGCAATCAGCAATCTGGCAATCAGCAATCTTGCAATCAGCAATCTTGCAATCAGCAATCTTGCAATCAGCAATCTTGCAATCAGCAATCTTGCAATCAGCAATCTTGCAATCAGCAATCTTGCAATCAGCAATCTTGCAATCAGCAATCTTGCAATCAGCAATCTTGCAATCAGCAATCTTGCAATCAGCAATCTTGCAATCAGCAATCTTGCAATCAGCAATCTTGCAATCAGCAATCTTGCAATCAGCAATCAGCAATCTTGGAATTTGCAATCTGGCAATCAGCAATCTTGCAATCAGCAATCTTGCAATCAGCAATCTTGCAATCAGCAATCAGCAATCTTGCAATTAGCAATGTTGCAATCAGCAATCTTGCAATCAGCAATCTTACAATCAGCAATCTTGCAATCAGCAATCTTGCAATCAGCAATCTTGCAATCAGCAATCTTGCAATCAGCAATCTTGCAATCAGCAATCAGCAATCTTGCAATTAGCAATCTGGCAATCAGCAATCTTGCAATCAGCAATCTTGCAATCAGCAATCTTGCAATCAGCAATCTTGCAATAAGCAATCTTGCAATCAGCAATCTTGCAATCAGCAATCTTGCAATCAGCAATCTTGCAATCAGCAATCTTGCAATCAGCAATCTTGCAATCAGCAATCTTGCAATCAGCAATCTTGCAATCAGCAATCTTGCAATCAGCAATCTTGCAATCAGCAATCTTGCAATCAGCAATCTTGCAATCAGCATTCTTGCAATCAGCAATCTTGCAATCAGCAATCATCAATCTTGCAATTTGCAATCTGGCAATCAGCAATCTTGTAATCAGCAATCTTGCAATCAGCAATCTTGCAATCAGCAATGAGCAATCTTGCAATCAGCAATTTTGCAATCAGCAATTTTGCAATCAGCAATCTTGCAATTAGCAATCTTGCAATCAGCAATCTTGAAATCAGCAATCAGCAATCTTGCAATCAGCAATCTTGCAATCTTGCAATCTTGCAATCAGCAATCTTGCAATCAGCAATCTTGCAATCAGCAATCTTGCAATCAGCAATTTTGCAATCAGCAATCTTGCAATCAGCAATCAGCAATCCAGCAATCTTGCAATCAGCAATCTTGCAATCAGCAATCTTGCAATCAGCAATCTTGCAATCAGCAATCTTGCAATCAGCAATCTTGCAATCAGCAATCTTGCAGTCAGCAATCTTGCAATCAGCAATCTTGCAATCAGCAATCTTGCAATCAGCAATCTTGCAATCAGCAATCTTGCAATCAGCAATCTTGCAATCAGCAATCTTGCAATCAGCAATCTTGCAATCAGCAATCTTGCAATCAGCAATCTTGCAATCAGCAATCTTGCAATCAGCAATCTTGCAATCAGCAATCTTGCAATCAGCAATCTTGCAATCAGCAATCTTGCAATCAGCAATCTTGCAATCAGCAATCTTGCAGTCAGCAATCTTGCAATCAGCAATCTTGCAATCAGCAATTTTGCAATCAGCAATCTTGCAATCAGCAATCTTGAAATCAGCAATCAGCAATCTTGCAATCAGCAATCTTGCAATCAGCAATCTTGCAATCAGCAATCTTGCAATCAGCAATCTTGCAATCAGCAATCTTGCAATCAGCAATCAGCAATCTAGCAATTAGCAATCTGGAAATCAGCAATCTTGCAATCAGCAATCTTGCAATCAGCAATCTTGCAATCAGCAATCAGCAATCTTGCAATCAGCAATCTTGCAATCTTGCAATCTTGCAATCTTGCAATCAGCAATCTTGCAATCAGCCATCTTGCAATCAGCAATCTTGCAATCAGCAATCTTGCAATCAGCAATCTTGCAATCAGCAATCTTGCAATCAGCAATCTTGCAATCAGCAATCTTGCAATCAGCAATCAGCAATCTTGCAATTAGCAATCTTGCAATCAGCAATCTTGCAATCAGCAATCTTGCAATCAGCAATCTTGCAATCAGCAATCAGCAATCTTGCAATTTGCAATCTGGCAATCAGCAATCTTGCAATCAGCAATCATCAATCTTGCAATTTGCAATATGGCAATCAGCAATCTTGCAATCAGCAATCTTGCAATCAGCAATCTTGCAATCAGCAATCTTGCAATCAGCAATCTTGCAATCAGCAATCTTGCAATCAGCAATCAATAATCTTGCAATCAGCAATCAGCAATCTTGCAATTTGCAATCTGGCAATCAGCAATCTTGCAATCAGCAATCTTGCAATCAGCAATCTTGCAATCAGCAATCTTGCAATCAGCAATCTTGCAATCAGCAATCATCAATCTTGCAATTTGCAATCTGGCAATCAGCAATCTTGTAATCAGCAATCTTGCAATCAGCAATCTTGCAATCAGCAATCTTGCAATCAGCAATCTTGCAATCAGCAATCTTGCAATCAGCAATCTTGAAATCAGCAATCTTGCAGTCAGCAATCTTGCAATCAGCAATCTTGCAATCAGCAATTTTGCAATCAGCAATCTTGCAATCAGCAATCTTGCAATCAGCAATCAGCAATCTTGCAATCAGCAATCTTGCAATCTTGCAATCAGCAATCTTGCAATCAGCAATCTTGCAATCAGCAATTTTGCAATCAGCAATCTTGCAATCAGCAATCAGCAATCCAGCAATCTTGCAATCAGCAATCTTGCAATCAGCAATCTTGCAATCAGCAATCTTGCAATCAGCAATCTTGCAATCAGCAATCTTGCAGTCAGCAATCTTGAAATCAGCAATCTTGCAATCAGCAATCAGCAATCCAGCAATCTTGCAATTAGCAATCTGGCAATCAGCAATCTTGCAATCAGCAATCAGCAATCAGCAATCTTGCAATTAGCAATCTGGCAATCAGCAATCTTGCAATCAGCAATCTTGCAATCAGCAATCTTGCAATCAGCAATCTTGCAATCCGCAATCTTGCAATCAGCAATCTTGCAATCAGCAATCTTGCAATCAGCAATCATCAATCTTGCAATTTGCAATCTGGCAATCAGCAATCTTGTAATCAGCAATCTTGCAATCAGCAATCTTGCAATCAGCAATCTTGCAATCAGCAATCTTGCAATCAGCAATCTTGCAATCAGCAATCTTCCAGTCAGCAATCTTGCAATCAGCAATCTTGCAATCAGCAATTTTGCAATCAGCAATCTTGCAATCAGCAATCTTGCAATCAGCAATCTTGCAATCAGCAATCTTGCAATCAGCAATCTTGCAATCAGCAATCTTGCAATCAGCAATCAGCAATCTAGCAATTAGCAATCTGGCAATCAGCAATCTTGCAATCAGCAATCTTGCAATCAGCAATCAGCAATCTTGCAATCAGCAATCAGCAATCAGCAATCTTGCAATTAGCAATCTGGCAATCAGCAATCTTGCAATCAGCAATCTTGCAATCAGCAATCTTGCAATCAGCAATCTTGCAATCCGCAATCTTGCAATCAGCAATCTTGCAATCAGCAATCTTGCAATCAGCAATCTTGCAATCAGCAATCAGCAATCATCAATCTTGCAATTTGCAATCTGGCAATCAGCAATCTTGAAATCAGCAATCGGCAATCTTGCAATCAGCAATCTTGCAATCTTGCAATCAGCAATCTTGCAATCAGCAATCTTGCAATCAGCAATTTTGCAATCAGCAATCTTGCAATCAGCAATCAGCAATCCAGCAATCCAGCAATCTTGCAATCAGCAATCTTGCAATCAGCAATCTTGCAATCAGCAACCTTGCAATCAGCAATCTTGCAATCAGCAATCTTGCAATCAGCAATCTTGCAATCAGCAATCTTGCAATCAGCAATCTTGCAATCAGCAATCTTGCAATCAGCAATCAGCAATCTAGCAATTAGCAATCTGGCAATCAGCAATCTTGCAATCAGCAATCTTGCAATCAGCAATCAGCAATCTTGCAATCAGCAATCTTGCAATCTTGCAATCTTGCAATCTTGCAATCAGCAATCTTGCAATCAGCAATCTTGCAATCAGCAATCTTGCAATCAGCAATCTTGCAATCAGCAATCTTGCAATCAGCAATCTTGCAATCAGCAATCTTGCAATCAGCAATCTTGCAATCAGCAATCTTGCAATCAGCAATCAGCAATCTTGCAATTAGCAATCTTGCAATCAGCAATCTTGCAATCAGCAATCTTGCAATCAGCAATCTTGCAATCAGCAATCAGCAATCTTGCAATTTGCAATCTGGCAATCAGCAATCTTGCAATCAGCAATCTTGCAATCAGCAATCTTGCAATCAGCAATCATCAATCTTGCAATTTGCAATATGGCAATCAGCAATCTTGCAATCAGCAATCTTGCAATCAGCAATCTTGCAATCAGCAATCTTGCAATCAGCAATCTTGCAATCAGCAATCTTGCAATCAGCAATCAGCAATCTTGCAATCAGCAATCAGCAATCTTGCAATTTGCAATCTGGCAATCAGCAATCTTGCAATCAGCAATCTTGCAATCAGCAATCTTGCAATCAGCAATCTTGCAATCAGCAATCTTGCAATCAGCAATCTTGCAATCAGCAATCTTGCAATCAGCAATCTTGCAATCAGCAATGAGCAATCTTGCAATTTGCAATCTGGCAATCAGCAATCTTGCAATCAGCAATCTTGCAATCAGCAATCTTGCAATCAGCAATCTTGCAATCAGCAATCTTGCAATCAGCAATCTTGCAATCAGCAATCAGCAATCTTGGAATTTGCAATCTGGCAATCAGCAATCTTGCAATCAGCAATCTTGCAATCAGCAATCTTGCAATCAGCAATCTTGCAATCAGCAATCTTGCAATCAGCAATCTTGCAATCAGCAATCTTGCAATCAGCAATCAGCAATCTTGCAATCAGCAATCTTGCAATCAGCAATCTTGCAATCAGCAATCTTGCAATCAGCAATCTTGCAATCAGCAATCAGCAATCTTGCAATTAGCAATCTGGCAATCAGCAATCTTGCAATCAGCAATCTTGCAATCAGCAATCTTGCAATCAGCAATCTTGCAATCAGCAATCTTGCAATCAGCAATCTTGCAATCAGCAATCTTGCAATCAGCAATCTTGCATTCAGCAATCTTGCAATCAGCAATCTTGCAATCAGCAATCTTGCAATCAGCAATCTTGCAATCAGCAATCTTGCAATCAGCAATCTTGCAATCAGCAATCTTGCAATCAGCAATCTTGCAATCAGCAATCTTGCAATCAGCAATCTTGCAATCAGCAATCAGCAATCTTGCAATTTGCAATCTGGCAATCAGCAATCTTGCAATCAGCAATCTTGCAATCAGTAATCTTGCAATCAGCAATCTTGCAATCAGCAATCTTGCAATCAGCAATCTTGCAATCAGCAATCTTGCAATCAGCAATCTTGCAATCAGCAATCTTGCAATCAGCAATCTTGCAATCAGCAATATTGCAATCAGCAATCTTGCAATCAGCAATCTTGCAATCAGCAATCTTGCAATCAGCAATCTTGAAATCAGCAATCAGCAATCTTGCAACCAGCAATCAACAATCTTGCAATTTGCAATCTGGCAATCTGGCAATCTTGCAATCAGCAAACTTGCAATCAGCAATCAGCAATCTTGCAATTAGCAATCTGGCAATCAGCAATCTTGCAATCAGCAATCTTGCAATCAGCAATCTTGCAATCAGCAATCTTGCAATCAGCAATCTTGCAATCAGCAATCTTGCAATCAGCAATCTTGCAATCAGCAATCTTGCAATCAGCAATCTTGCAATCAGCAATCTTGCAACCAGCAATCAACAATCTTGCAATTTGCAATCTGGCAATCTGGCAATCTTGCAATCAGCAAACTTGCAATCAGCAATCTTGCAATTAGCAATCTGGCAATCAGCAATCTTGCAATCAGCAATCTTGCAATCAGCAATCTTGCAATCAGCAATCATCAATCTTGCAATTTGCAATCTGGCAATCAGCAATCTTGCAATCAGCAATCTTGCAATCAGCAATCTTGCAATCAGCAATCTTGCAATCAGCAATCTTGCAATCAGCAATCTTGCAATCAGCAATCATCAATCTTGCAATTTGCAATCTGGCAATGAGCAATCTTGTAATCAGCAATCTTGCAATCAGCAATCTTGCAATCAGCAATCTTGCAATCAGCAATCTTGCAGTCAGCAATCTTGCAATCAGCAATCTTGCAATCAGCAATTTTGCAATCAGCAATCTTGCAATCAGCAATCTTGAAATCAGCAATCAGCAATCTTGCAATCAGCAATCTTGCAATCTTGCAATCTTGCAATCACCAATCTTGCAAGCAGCAATCTTGCAATCAGCAATTTTGCAATCAGCAATCTTGCAATCAGCAATCAGCAATCCAGCAATCTTGCAATCAGCAATCTTGCAATCAGCAATCTTGCAATAAGCAATCTTGCAATCAGCAATCTTGCAATCAGCAATCTTGCAGTCAGCAATCTTGCAATCAGCAATCTTGCAATCAGCAATCTTGCAATCAGCAATCTTGCAATCAGCAATCTTGCAATCAGCAATCTTGCAATCAGCAATCTTGCAATCAGCAATCTAGTAATCAGCAATCAGCAATCTTGCAATTAGCAATCTGGCAATCAGCAATCTTGCAATCAGCAATCAGCAATCTTGCAATTAGCAATCTGGCAATCAGCAATCTTGCAATCAGCAATCTTGCAATCAGCAATCTTGCAATCAGCAATCTTGCAATCAGCAATCTTGCAATCAGCAATCTTGCAATCAGCAATCATCAATCTTGCAATTTGCAATCTGGCAATCAGCAATCTTGTAATCAGCAATCTTGCAATCAGCAATCTTGCAATCAGCAATCTTGCAATCAGCAATCTTGCAATCAGCAATCTTGCAATCAGCAATCTTGCAATCAGCAATCTAGCAATCAGCAATCTAGCAATCAGCAATCTTGGAGTCAGCAATCTTGCAATCAGCAATCTTGCAATCAGCAATTTTGCAATCAGCAATCTTGCAATCAGCAATCTTGCAATCAGCAATCTTGCAATCAGCAATCTTGCAATCAGCAATCTTGAAATCAGCAATCAGCAATCTTGCAATCAGCAATCTTGCAATCTTGCAATCAGCAATCTTGCAATCAGCAATCTTGCAATCAGCAATTTTGCAATCAGCAATCTTGCAATCAGCAATCAGCAATCCAGCAATCTTGCAATCAGCAATCTTGCAATCAGCAATCTTGCAATCAGCAATCTTCCAATCAGCAATCTTGCAATCAGCAATCAGCAATCTTGCAATCAGCAATCTTGCAATCTTGCAATCTTGCAATCTTGAAATCTTGCAATCTTGCAATCAGCAATCTTGCAATCAGCAATCTTGCAATCAGCAATCTTGCAATCAGCAATCTTGCAATCAGCAATCTTGCAATCAGGAATCTTGCAATCAGCAATCTTGCAATCAGCAATCAGCAATCTTGCAATTAGCAATCTTGCAATCAGCAATCTTGCAATCAGCAATCAGCAATCTTGCAATCAGCAATCTTGCAATCAGCAATCAGCAATCTTGCAATTTGCAATCTGGCAATCAGCAATCTTGCAATCAGCAATCTTGCAATCAGCAATCTTGCAATCAGCAATCTTGCAATCAGCAATCATCAATCTTGCAATTTGCAATATGGCAATCAGCAATCTTGCAATCAGCAATCTTGCAATCAGCAATCTTGCAATCAGCAATCTTGCAAGCAGCAATCTTGCAATCAGCAATCTTGCAATCAGCAATCAGCAATCTTGCAATTTGCAATCTGGCAATCAGCAATCTTGCAATCAGCAATCTTGCAATCAGCAATCTTGCAATCAGCAATCTTGCAATCAGCAATCTTGCAATCAGCAATCTTGCAATCAGCAATCTTGCAATCAGCAATCTTGCAATCAGCAATCTTGCAATCAGCAATCTTGCAATCAGCAATCAGCAATCTTGCAATCAGCAATCTTGCAATCAGCAATCTTGCAATCAGCAATCTTGCAATCAGCAATCTTGCAATCAGCAATCTTGCAATCAGCAATCAGCAATCTTGCAATTAGCAATCTGGCAATCAGCAATCTTGCAATCAGCAATCTTGCAATCAGCAATCTTGCAATCAGCAATCTTGCAATCAGCAATCTTGCAATCAGCAATCTTGCAATCAGCAATCTTGCAATCAGCAATCTTGCAATCAGCAATCTTGCAATCAGCAATCTTGCAATCAGCAATGTTGCATTCAGCAATCTTGCAATCAGCAATCTTGCAATCAGCAATCTTGCAATCAGCAATCTTGCAATCAGCAATCTTGCAATCAGCAATCTTGCAATCAGCAATCTTGCAATCAGCAATCTTGCAATCAGCAATCTTGCAATCAGCAATCTTGCAATCAGCAATCATCAATCTTGCAATTTGCAATCTGGCAATCAGCAATCTTGCAATCAGCAATCTTGCAATCTTGCAATCAGCAATCTTGCAATCAGCAATCTTGCAATCAGCAATCTTGCAATCAGCAATCTTGCAATCAGCAATCTTGCAATCAGCAATCTTGCAATCAGCAATCTTGCAATCAGCAATCTTGCAATCAGCAATCTTGCAATCAGCAATCTTGCAATCAGCAATCAGCAATCTTGCAATTAGCAATCTGGCAATCAGCAATCTTGCAATCAGCAATCTTGCAATCAGCAATCTTGCAATCAGCAATCTTGCAATCAGCAATCTTGCAATCAGCAATCATGCAATCAGCAATCATCAATCTTGCAATTTGCAATCTGGCAATCAGCAATCTTGCAATCAGCAATCTTGCAATCAGCAATCTTGCAATCAGCAATCTTGCAATCAGCAATCTTGCAATCAGCAATCTTGCAGTCAGCAATCTTGCAATCAGCAATCTTGCAATCAGCAATCTTGCAATCAGCAATTTTGCAATCAGCATCTTGCAATCAGCAATCTTGCAATCAGCAATCTTGAAATCAGCAATCAGCAATCTTGCAATCAGCAATCTTGCAATCAGCAATCTTGCAATCTTGCAATCAGGAATCTTGCAATCAGCAATCTTGCAATCAGCAATCTTGCAATCAGCAATCTTGCAATCAGCAATCTTGCAATCAGCAATCTTGCAATCAGCAATCTTGCAATCAGCAATCTTGCAATCAGCAATCTTGCAATCAGCAATCTTGCAATCAGCAATCTTGCAATCAGCAATCTTGCAATCAGCAATCTTGCAATCAGCAATCTTGCAATCAGCAATCTTGCAATCAGCAATCAGCAATCTTGCAATAGGCAATCTTGCAATCGGCAATCTTGCAATCAGCAATCTTGCAATCAGCAATCTTGCAATCAGCAATCTTGCAATCAGCAATCTTGCAATCAGCAATCTTGCAATCAGCAATCTTGCAATCAGCAATCAGCAATCTTGCAATTAGCAATCTGGCAATCAGCAATCTTGCAATCAGCAATCTTGCAATCAGCAATCTTGCAATCAGCATTCAGCAATCTTGCAATTTGCAATCTTGCAATCAGCAATCTTGCAATCAGCAATCTTGCAATCAGCAATCTTGCAATCAGCAATCTTGCAATCAGCAATCTTGCAATCAGCAATCTTGCAATCAGCAATCATCAATCTTGCAATTTGCAATCTGGCAATCAGCAATCTTGTAATCAGCAATCTTGCAATCAGCAATCTTGCAATCAGCAATCTTGCAATCAGCAATCTTGCAATCAGCAATCTTGCAATCAGCAATCTTGCAATCAGCAATCTTGCAATCAGCAATCTTGCAATCAGCAATCTTGCAATCAGCAATCTTGCAATCAGCAATCTTGCAATCAGCAATCAGCAATTTTGCAATCAACAATTTTGCAATCAGCAATCTTGCAATCAGCAATCTTGCAATCAGCAATCTTGCAATCAGCAATCTTGCAATCAGCAATCTTGCAATCAGCAATCTTGCAATCAGCAATCTTGCAATCAGCAATCTTGCAATCAGCAATCTTGCAATCAGCAATCTTGCAATCAGCAAACTTGCAATCAGCAATCTTGCAATCAGCAATCTTGCAATTAGCAATCTTGCAATCAGCAATCTTGCAATCAGCAATCAGCAATCTTGCAATTAGCAATCTGGCAATCAGCAATCTTGCAATCAGCAATCTTGCAATCAGCAATCTTGCAATCAGCAATCTTGCAATCAGCAATCTTGCAATCAGCAATCTTGCAATCAGCAATCATCAATCTTGCAATTTGCAATCTGGCAATCAGCAACCTTACAATCAGCAATCTTGCAATCAGCAATCTTGCAATCAGCAATCTTGCAATCAGCAATCTTGCAATCAGCAATCTTGCAATCAGCAATCTTGCAATCAGCAATCTTGCAATCAGCAATCTTGCAATCAGCAATCTTGCAATCAGCAATCTTGCAATCAGCAATCTTGCAATCAGCAATCAGCAATCTTGAAATTAGCAATCTGGCAATCAGCAATCTTGCAATCAGCAATCTTGCAATCAGCAATCTTGCAATCAGCAATCTTGCAATCAGCAATCATCAATCTTGCAATTTGCAATCTGGCAATCAGCAATCTTGTAATCAGCAATCTTGCAATCAGCAATCTTGCAATCAGCAATCTTGCAATCAGCAATCTTGCAATCAGCAATCTTGCAATCAGCAATCTTGCAATCAGCAATCTTGCAATCAGCAATCTTGCAATCAGCAATCTTGCAATCAGCAATCTTGCAATCAGCAATCTTGCAGTCAGCAATCTTGCAATCAGCAATCTTGCAATCAGCAATCTTGCAATCAGCAATCTTGCAATCAGCAATCTTGCAATCAGCAATCTTGCAATCAGCAATCTTGCAATCAGCAATCTTGCAATCAGCAATCTTGCAATCAGCAATCTTGCAATCAGCAATCTTGCAATCAGCAATCTTGCAATCAGCAATCTTGCAATCAGCAATCTTGCAATCAGCAATCTTGCAATCAGCAATCTTGCAATCAGCAATCAGCAGTCTTGCAATTAGCAATCTGGCAATCAGCAATCTTGCAATCAGCAATCAGCAATCTTGCAATTAGCAATCTGGCAATCAGCAATCTTGCAATCAGCAATCTTGCAATCAGCAATCATCAATCTTGCAATTTGCAATCTGGATATCAGCAATCTTGTAATCAGCAATCTTGCAATCAGCAATCTTGCAATCAGCAATCTTGCAATCAGCAATCTTGCAATCAGCAATCTTGCAATCAGCAATCTTGCAATCAGCAATCTTGCAGTCAGCAATCTTGCAATCAGCAATCTTGCAATCAGCAATTTTGCAATCAGCAATCTTGCAATCAGCAATCTTGCAATCAGCAATCTTGAAATCAGCAATCAGCAATCTTGCAATCAGCAATCTTGCAATCAGCAATTTTGCAATCAGCAATCTTGCAATCAGCAATCAGCAATCCAGCAATCTTGCAATCAGCAATCTTGCAATCAGCAATCTTGCAATCAGCAATCTTGCAATCAGCAATCTTGCAATCAGCAATCTTGCAATCAGCAATCTTGCAATCAGCAATCTTGCAATCAGCAATCTTGCAATCAGCAATCTTGCAATCAGCAATCTTGCAATCAGCAATCTTGCAATCAGCAATCAGCAATCTAGCAATTAGCAATCTGGCAATCAGCAATCTTGCAATCAGCAATCTTGCAATCAGCAATCTTGCAATCAGCAATCAGCAATCTTGCAATCAGCAATCTTGCAATCTTGCAATCTTGCAATCAGCAATCTTGCAATCAGCAATCTTGCAATCAGCAATCTTGCAACCAGCAATCTTGCAATCAGCAATCTTGCAATCAGCAATCTTGCAATCAGCAATCTTGCAATCAGCAATCTTGCAATCAGCAATCTTGCAATCAGCAATCTTGCAATCAGCAATCTTGCAATCAGCAATCTTGCAATCAGCAATCTTGCAATCAGCAATCAGCAATCTTGCAATTAGCAATCTTGCAATCAGCAATCTTGCAATCAGCAATCTTGCAATCAGCAATCATCAATCTTGCAATTTGCAATCTGGCAATCAGCAATCTTGTAATCAGCAATCTTGCAATCAGCAATCTTGCAATCAGCAATCTTGCAATCAGCAATCTTGCAATCAGCAATTTTGCAATCAGCAATCTTGCAATCAGCAATCTTGCAATCAGCAATCTTGCAATCAGCAATCTTGAAATCAGCAATCAGCAATCTTGCAATCTTGCAATCAGCAATCTTGCAATCAGCAATCTTGCAATCAGCAATTTTGCAATCAGCAATCTTGCAATCAGCAATCAGCAATCCAGCAATCTTGCAATCAGCAATCTTGCAATCAGCAATCTTGCAATCAGCAATCTTGCAATCAGCAATCTTGCAATCAGCAATCTTGCAATCAGCAATCTTGCAATCAGCAATCTTGCAATCAGCAATCTTGCAATCAGCAATCAGCAATCTTGCAATTAGCAATGTTGCAATCAGCAATCTTGCAATCAGCAATCTTACAATCAGCAATCTTGCAATCAGCAATCTTGCAAACAGCAATCTTGCAATCAGCAATCTTGCAATCAGCAATCAGCAATCTTGCAATTAGCAATCTGGCAATCAGCAATCTTGCAATCAGCAATCTTGCAATCAGCAATCTTGCAATCAGCAATCTTGCAATCAGCAATCTTGCAATCAGCAATCTTGCAATCAGCAATCTTGCAATCAGCAATCTTGCAATCAGCAATCTTGCAATCAGCAATCATCAATCTTGCAATTTGCAATCTGGCAATCAGCAACCTTGCAATCAGCAATCTTGCAATCAGCAATCTTGCAATCAGCAATCTTGCAATCAGCAATCTTGCAATCAGCAATCTTGCAATCAGCAATCTTGCAATCAGCAATCTTGCAATCAGCAATCAGCAATCTTGAAATTAGCAATCTGGCAATCAGGAATCTTGCAATCAGCAATCTTGCAATCAGCAATCTTGCAATCAGCAATCTTGCAATCAGCAATCTTGCAATCAGCAATCATCAATCTTGCAATTTGCAATCTGGCAATCAGCAATCTTGTAATCAGCAATCTTGCAATCAGCAATCTTGCAATCAGCAATCTTGCAATCAGCAATCTTGCAATCAGCAATCTTGCAATCAGCAATCTTGCAATCAGCAATCTTGCAATCAGCAATCTTGCAATCAGCAATCTTGCAATCAGCAATATTGCAATCAGCAATCTTGCAATCAGCAATCATCAATCTTGCAATTTGCAATCTGGCAATCAGCAATCTTGCAATCAGCAATCTTGCAATCAGCAATCTTGCAATCAGCAATCTTGCAATCAGCAATCTTGCAATCAGCAATCTTGCAATCAGCAATCTTGCAGTCAGCAATCTTGCAATCAGCAATCTTGCAATCAGCAATCTTGCAATCAGCAATCTTGCAATCAGCAATCTTGCAATCAGCAATCTTGCAATCAGCAATCTTGCAATCAGCAATCTTGCAATCAGCAATCTTGAAATCAGCAATCTTGCAATCAGCAATCTTGCAATCTTGCTATCAGCAATCTTGCAATCAGCAATCTTGCAATCAGCAATCTTGCAATCAGCAATCTTGCAATCAGCAATCTTGCAATCAGCAATCTTGCAATCAGCAATCTTGCAATCAGCAATCTTGCAATCAGCAATCTTGCAATCAGCAATCTTGCAATCAGCAATCTTGCAATCAGCAATCTTGCAATCAGCAATCAGCAATCTTGCAATCAGCAATCAGCAATCTTGCAATCAGCAATCTTGCAATCAGCAATCTTGCAATCAGCAATCTTGCAATCAGCAATCAGCAATCTTGCAATCAGCAATCAGCAATCTTGCAATTTGCAATCTGGCAATCAGCAATCTTGCAATCAGCAATCTTGCAATCAGCAATCTTGCAATCAGCAATCTTGCAATCAACAATCTTGCAATCAGCAATCTTGCAATCTTGCAATCAGCAATCTTGCAATCAGCAATCTTGCAATCAGTAATCAGCAATCTTGCAATCAGCAATCTTGAATCAGCAATCTTGCAATCAGCAATCTTGCAATCAGCAATCTTGCAATCAGCAATCTTGCAATCAGCAATCTTGCAATCAGCAATCAGCAATCTTGCAATTTGCAATCTGGCAATCAGCAATCTTACAATCAGCAATCTTGCAATCAGCAATCTTGCAATCAGCAATCTTGCCATCAGCAATCTTGCAATTCGCAATCTGGCAATCAGCAATCTTGCAATCAGCAATCTTGCAATCAGCAATCTTGCAATCAGCAATCTTGCAATCAGCAATCTTGCAATCAGCAATCTTGCAATCAGCAATCTTGCAATCAGCAATCTTGCAATCAGCAATCTTGCAATCAGCAATCTTGCAATCAGCAATCTTGCAATCAGCAATCTTGCAATCTTGCAATCAGCAATCTTGCAATCAGCAATCTTGCAATCAGCAATCTTGCAATCAGCAATCTTGCAATCAGCAATCTTGCAATCAGCAATCTTGCAATCAGCAATCTTGCAATCAGCAATCTTGCAATCAGCAATCAGCAATTTTGCAATCAGCAATCTTGCAATCAGCAATCTTGCAATCAGCAATCTTGCAATCAGCAATCTTGCAATCAGCAATCTTGCAATCAGCAATCTTGCAATCAGCAATCTTGCAATCAGCAATCGTGCAATCAGCAATCAGCAATCTTGCAATTAGCAATCTGGCAATCAGCAATCTTGCAATCAGCAATCTTGCAATCAGCAATCTTGCAATCAGCAATCAGCAATCTTGCAATTTGCAATCTGGCAATCAGCAATCTTGCAATCAGCAATCTTGCAATCAGCATTCTTGCAATCAGCAATCTTGCAATCAGCAATCTTGCAATCAGCAATCTTGCAATCAGCAATTTTGCAATCAGCAATCTTGCAATCAGCAATCTTGCAATCAGCAATCTTGCAATCAGCAATCTTGCAATCAGCAATCTTGCAATCAGCAATCTTGCAATCAGCAATCTTGCAATCAGCAATATTGCAATCAGCAATCTTGCAATCAGCAATCTTGCAATCAGCAATCTTGCAATCAGCAATCTTGCAATCAGCAATCTTGCAATCAGCAATCTTGAAATCAGCAATCAGCAATCTTGCAACAAGCAATCAACAATCTTGCAATTTGCAATCTGGCAATCTGGCAATCTTGCAATCAGCAAACTTGCAATCAGCAATCTTGCAATTAGCAATCTGGCAATCAGCAATCTTACAATCAGCAATCTTGCAATCAGCAATCTTGCAATCAGCAATCTTGCAATCAGCAATCTTGCAATCAGCAATCTTGCAATCAGCAATCTTGCAATCAGCAATCTTGCAATCAGCAATCTTGCAATCAGCAATCTTGCAATCAGCAATCTTGCAATCAGCAATCTTGCAATCAGCAATCAGCAATCTTGCAATTAGCAATCTGGCAATCAGCAATCTTGCAATCAGCAATCTTGCAATCAGCAATCTTGCAATCAGCAATCTTGCAATCAGCAATCTTGCAATCAGCAATCAGCAATCTTGCAATCAGCAATCTTGCAACCAGCAATCTTGCAATCAGCAATATTGCAATCAGCAATATTGCAATCAGCAAGCTTGCAATCAGCAATCTTGAAATCAGCAATCTTGCAATCAGCAATCTTGCAATCAGCAATCTTGCAATCAGCAATCTTGCAATCAGCAATCTTGCAATCAGCAATCTGGCAATCAGCAATCTTGCAATCAGCAATCTTGCAATCAGCAATCTTGCAATCAGCAATCTTGCAATCAGCAATCTTGCAATCAGCAATCTTGCAATCAGCAATCTTGCAATCAGCAATCTTGCAATCAGCAATCTTGCAATCAGCAATCTTGCAATCAGCAATCTTGCAATCAGCAATCTTGCAATCAGCAATCTTGCAATCAGCAATCTTGCAATCAGCATTCTTGCAATCAGCAATCTTGCAATCAGCAATCATCAATCTTGCAATTTGCAATCTGGCAATCAGCAATCTTGTAATCAGCAATCTTGCAATCAGCAATCTTGCAATCAGTAATGAGCCATCTTGCAATCAGCAATTTTGCAATCAGCAATTTTGCAATCAGCAATCTTGCAATTAGCAATCTTGCAATCAGCAATCTTGCAATCAGCAATCTTGAAATCAGCAATCAGCAATCTTGCAATCAGCAATCTTGCAATCTTGCAATCTTGCAATCAGCAATCTTGCAATCAGCAATCTTGCAATCAGCAATCTTGCAATCAGCAATTTTGCAATCAGCAATCTTGCAATCAGCAATCAGCAATCCAGCAATCTTGCAATCAGCAATCTTGCAATCAGCAATCTTGCAATCAGCAATCTTGCAATCAGCAATCTTGCAATCAGCAATCTTGCAATCAGCAATCTTGCAGTCAGCAATCTTGCAATCAGCAATCTTGCAATCAGCAATCTTGCAATCAGCAATCTTGCAATCAGCAATCTTGCAATCAGCAATCTTGCAATCAGCAATCTTGCAATCAGCAATCTTGCAATCAGCAATCTTGCAATCAGCAATCTTGCAATCAGCAATCTTGCAATCAGCAATCTTGCAATCAGCAATCTTGCAGTCAGCAATCTTGCAATCAGCAATCTTGCAATCAGCAATTTTGCAATCAGCAATCTTTCAATAAGCAATCTTGCAATCAGCAATCTTGAAATCAGCAATCAGCAATCTTGCAATCAGCAATCTTGCAATCAGCAATCTTGCAATCAGCAATCTTGCAATCAGCAATCTTGCAATCAGCAATCTTGCAATCAGCAATCAGCAATCTAGCAATTAGCAATCTGGAAATCAGCAATCTTGCAATCAGCAATCTTGCAATCAGCAATCTTGCAATCAGCAATCAGCAATCTTGCAATCAGCAATCTTGCAATCTTGCAATCTTGCAATCTTGCAATCAGCAATCTTGCAATCAGCCATCTTGCAATCAGCAATCTTGCAATCAGCAATCTTGCAATCAGCAATCTTGCAATCAGCAATCTTGCAATCAGCAATCTTGCAATCAGCAATCTTGCAATCAGCAATCAGCAATCTTGCAATTAGCAATCTTGCAATCAGCAATCTTGCAATCAGCAATCTTGCAATCAGCAATCTTGCAATCAGCAATCTTGCAATCAGCAATCAGCAATCTTGCAATTTGCAATCTGGCAATCAGCAATCTTGCAATCAGCAATCATCAATCTTGCAATTTGCAATATGGCAATCAGCAATCTTGCAATCAGCAATCTTGCAATCAGCAATCTTGCAATCAGCAATCTTGCAATCAGCAATCTTGCAATCAGCAATCAATAATCTTGCAATCAGCAATCAGCAATCTTGCAATTTGCAATCTGGCAATCAGCAATCTTGCAATCAGCAATCTTGCAATCAGCAATCTTGCAATCAGCAATCTTGCAATCAGCAATCTTGCAATCAGCAATCATCAATCTTGCAATTTGCAATCTGGCAATCAGCAATCTTGTAATCAGCAATCTTGCAATCAGCAATCTTGCAATCAGCAATCTTGCAATCAGCAATCTTGCAATCAGCAATCTTGCAATCAGCAATCTTGAAATCAGCAATCTTGCAGTCAGCAATCTTGCAATCAGCAATCTTGCAATCAGCAATTTTGCAATCAGCAATCTTGCAATCAGCAATCTTGCAATCAGCAATCAGCAATCTTGCAATCAGCAATCTTGCAATCTTGCAATCAGCAATCTTGCAATCAGCAATCTTGCAATCAGCAATTTTGCAATCAGCAATCTTGCAATCAGCAATCAGCAATCCAGCAATCTTGCAATCAGCAATCTTGCAATCAGCAATCTTGCAATCAGCAATCTTGCAATCAGCAATCTTGCAATCAGCAATCTTGCAATCAGCAATCTTGCAGTCAGCAATCTTGAAATCAGCAATCTTGCAATCAGCAATCAGCAATCCAGCAATCTTGCAATTAGCAATCTGGCAATCAGCAATCTTGCAATCAGCAATCAGCAATCAGCAATCTTGCAATTAGCAATCTGGCAATCAGCAATCTTGCAATCAGCAATCTTGCAATCAGCAATCTTGCAATCAGCAATCTTGCAATCCGCAATCTTGCAATCAGCAATCTTGCAATCAGCAATCTTGCAATCAGCAATCATCAATCTTGCAATTTGCAATCTGGCAATCAGCAATCTTGTAATCAGCAATCTTGCAATCAGCAATCTTGCAATCAGCAATCTTGCAATCAGCAATCTTGCAATCAGCAATCTTGCAATCAGCAATCTTGCAATCAGCAATCTTGCAATCAGCAATCTTCCAGTCAGCAATCTTGCAATCAGCAATCTTGCAATCAGCAATTTTGCAATCAGCAATCTTGCAATCAGCAATCTTGCAATCAGCAATCTTGCAATCAGCAATCTTGCAATCAGCAATCAGCAATCTAGCAATTAGCAATCTGGCAATCAGCAATCTTGCAATCAGCAATCTTGCAATCAGCAATCTTGCAATCAGCAATCAGCAATCTTGCAATCAGCAATCAGCAATCAGCAATCTTGCAATTAGCAATCTGGCAATCAGCAATCTTGCAATCAGCAATCTTGCAATCAGCAATCTTGCAATCCGCAATCTTGCAATCAGCAATCTTGCAATCAGCAATCTTGCAATCAGCAATCTTGCAATCAGCAATCAGCAATCATCAATCTTGCAATTTGCAATCTGGCAATCAGCAATCTTGAAATCAGCAATCGGCAATCTTGCAATCAGCAATCTTGCAATCTTGCAATCAGCAATCTTGCAATCAGCAATCTTGCAATCAGCAATTTTGCAATCAGCAATCTTGCAATCAGCAATCAGCAATCCAGCAATCCAGCAATCTTGCAATCAGCAATCTTGCAATCAGCAATCTTGCAATCAGCAATCTTGCAATCAGCAACCTTGCAATCAGCAATCTTGCAATCAGCAATCTTGCAATCAGCAATCTTGCAATCAGCAATCTTGCAATCAGCAATCTTGCAATCAGCAATCTTGCAATCAGCAATCAGCAATCTAGCAATTAGCAATCTGGCAATCAGCAATCTTGCAATCAGCAATCTTGCAATCAGCAATCAGCAATCTTGCAATCAGCAATCTTGCAATCTTGCAATCTTGCAATCTTGCAATCAGCAATCTTGCAATCAGCAATCTTGCAATCAGCAATCTTGCAATCAGCAATCTTGCAATCAGCAATCTTGCAATCAGCAATCTTGCAATCAGCAATCTTGCAATCAGCAATCTTGCAATCAGCAATCTTGCAATCAGCAATCTTGCAATCAGCAATCTTGCAATCAGCAATCAGCAATCTTGCAATTAGCAATCTTGCAATCAGCAATCTTGCAATCAGCAATCTTGCAATCAGCAATCTTGCAATCAGCAATCAGCAATCTTGCAATTTGCAATCTGGCAATCAGCAATCTTGCAATCAGCAATCTTGCAATCAGCAATCTTGCAATCAGCAATCATCAATCTTGCAATTTGCAATATGGCAATCAGCAATCTTGCAATCAGCAATCTTGCAATCAGCAATCTTGCAATCAGCAATCTTGCAATCAGCAATCTTGCAATCAGCAATCTTGCAATCAGCAATCTTGCAATCAGCAATCAGCAATCTTGCAATCAGCAATCAGCAATCTTGCAATTTGCAATCTGGCAATCAGCAATCTTGCAATCAGCAATCTTGCAATCAGCAATCTTGCAATCAGCAATCTTGCAATCAGCAATCTTGCAATCAGCAATCTTGCAATCAGCAATCTTGCAATCAGCAATCTTGCAATCAGCAATGAGCAATCTTGCAATTTGCAATCTGGCAATCAGCAATCTTGCAATCAGCAATCTTGCAATCAGCAATCTTGCAATCAGCAATCTTGCAATCAGCAATCTTGCAATCAGCAATCAGCAATCTTGGAATTTGCAATCTGGCAATCAGCAATCTTGCAATCAGCAATCTTGCAATCAGCAATCTTGCAATCAGCAATCTTGCAATCAGCAATCTTGCAATCAGCAATCTTGCAATCAGCAATCTTGCAATCAGCAATCAGCAATCTTGCAATCAGCAATCTTGCAATCAGCAATCTTGCAATCAGCAATCTTGCAATCAGCAATCTTGCAATCAGCAATCAGCAATCTTGCAATTAGCAATCTGGCAATCAGCAATCTTGCAATCAGCAATCTTGCAATCAGCAATCTTGCAATCAGCAATCTTGCAATCAGCAATCTTGCAATCAGCAATCTTGCAATCAGCAATCTTGCAATCAGCAATCTTGCATTCAGCAATCTTGCAATCAGCAATCTTGCAATCAGCAATCTTGCAATCAGCAATCTTGCAATCAGCAATCTTGCAATCAGCAATCTTGCAATCAGCAATCTTGCAATCAGCAATCTTGCAATCAGCAATCTTGCAATCAGCAATCTTGCAATCAGCAATCTTGCAATCAGCAATCAGCAATCTTGCAATTTGCAATCTGGCAATCAGCAATCTTGCAATCAGCAATCTTGCAATCAGTAATCTTGCAATCAGCAATCTTGCAATCAGCAATCTTGCAATCAGCAATCTTGCAATCAGCAATCTTGCAATCAGCAATCTTGCAATCAGCAATCTTGCAATCAGCAATCTTGCAATCAGCAATCTTGCAATCAGCAATCTTGCAATCAGCAATCTTGCAATCAGCAATCTTGCAATCAGCAATCTTGAAATCAGCAATCAGCAATCTTGCAACCAGCAATCAACAATCTTGCAATTTGCAATCTGGCAATCTGGCAATCTTGCAATCAGCAAACTTGCAATCAGCAATCAGCAATCTTGCAATTAGCAATCTGGCAATCAGCAATCTTGCAATCAGCAATCTTGCAATCAGCAATCTTGCAATCAGCAATCTTGCAATCAGCAATCTTGCAATCAGCAATCTTGCAATCAGCAATCTTGCAATCAGCAATCTTGCAATCAGCAATCTTGCAATCAGCAATCTTGCAATCAGCAATCTTGCAATCAGCAATCTTGCAACCAGCAATCAACAATCTTGCAATTTGCAATCTGGCAATCTGGCAATCTTGCAATCAGCAAACTTGCAATCAGCAATCTTGCAATTAGCAATCTGGCAATCAGCAATCTTGCAATCAGCAATCTTGCAATCAGCAATCTTGCAATCAGCAATCATCAATCTTGCAATTTGCAATCTGGCAATCAGCAATCTTGCAATCAGCAATCTTGCAATCAGCAATCTTGCAATCAGCAATCTTGCAATCAGCAATCTTGCAATCAGCAATCTTGCAATCAGCAATCATCAATCTTGCAATTTGCAATCTGGCAATGAGCAATCTTGTAATCAGCAATCTTGCAATCAGCAATCTTGCAATCAGCAATCTTGCAGTCAGCAATCTTGCAATCAGCAATCTTGCAATCAGCAATTTTGCAATCAGCAATCTTGCAATCAGCAATCTTGAAATCAGCAATCAGCAATCTTGCAATCAGCAATCTTGCAATCTTGCAATCTTGCAATCACCAATCTTGCAAGCAGCAATCTTGCAATCAGCAATTTTGCAATCAGCAATCTTGCAATCAGCAATCAGCAATCCAGCAATCTTGCAATCAGCAATCTTGCAATCAGCAATCTTGCAATCAGCAATCTTGCAATCAGCAATCTTGCAATAAGCAATCTTGCAATCAGCAATCTTGCAATCAGCAATCTTGCAGTCAGCAATCTTGCAATCAGCAATCTTGCAATCAGCAATCTTGCAATCAGCAATCTTGCAATCAGCAATCTTGCAATCAGCAATCTTGCAATCAGCAATCTTGCAATCAGCAATCTTGCAATCAGCAATCTAGTAATCAGCAATCAGCAATCTTGCAATTAGCAATCTGGCAATCAGCAATCTTGCAATCAGCAATCAGCAATCTTGCAATTAGCAATCTGGCAATCAGCAATCTTGCAATCAGCAATCTTGCAATCAGCAATCTTGCAATCAGCAATCTTGCAATCAGCAATCTTGCAATCAGCAATCTTGCAATCAGCAATCATCAATCTTGCAATTTGCAATCTGGCAATCAGCAATCTTGTAATCAGCAATCTTGCAATCAGCAATCTTGCAATCAGCAATCTTGCAATCAGCAATCTTGCAATCAGCAATCTTGCAATCAGCAATCTAGCAATCAGCAATCTAGCAATCAGCAATCTTGGAGTCAGCAATCTTGCAATCAGCAATCTTGCAATCAGCAATTTTGCAATCAGCAATCTTGCAATCAGCAATCTTGCAATCAGCAATCTTGCAATCAGCAATCTTGCAATCAGCAATCTTGAAATCAGCAATCAGCAATCTTGCAATCAGCAATCTTGCAATCAGCAATCTTGCAATCAGCAATCTTGCAATCAGCAATTTTGCAATCAGCAATTTTGCAATCAGCAATCAGCAATCCAGCAATCTTGCAATCAGCAATCTTGCAATCAGCAATCTTGCAATCAGCAATCTTCCAATCAGCAATCTTGCAATCAGCAATCAGCAATCTTGCAATCAGCAATCTTGCAATCTTGCAATCTTGCAATCTTGCAATCTTGCAATCAGCAATCTTGCAATCAGCAATCTTGCAATCAGCAATCTTGCAATCAGCAATCTTGCAATCAGCAATCTTGCAATCAGCAATCTTGCAATCAGCAATCTTGCAATCAGCAATCTTGCAATCAGCAATCAGCAATCTTGCAATTAGCAATCTTGCAATCAGCAATCTTGCAATCAGCAATCAGCAATCTTGCAATCAGCAATCTTGCAATCAGCAATCAGCAATCTTGCAATTTGCAATCTGGCAATCAGCAATCTTGCAATCAGCAATCTTGCAATCAGCAATCTTGCAATCAGCAATCTTGCAATCAGCAATCATCAATCTTGCAATTTGCAATATGGCAATCAGCAATCTTGCAATCAGCAATCTTGCAATCAGCAATCTTGCAATCAGCAATCTTGCAAGCAGCAATCTTGCAATCAGCAATCTTGCAATCAGCAATCAGCAATCTTGCAATTTGCAATCTGGCAATCAGCAATCTTGCAATCAGCAATCTTGCAATCAGCAATCTTGCAATCAGCAATCTTGCAATCAGCAATCTTGCAATCAGCAATCTTGCAATCAGCAATCTTGCAATCAGCAATCTTGCAATCAGCAATCTTGCAATCAGCAATCTTGCAATCAGCAATCTTGCAATCAGCAATCTTGCAATCAGCAATCAGCAATCTTGCAATCAGCAATCTTGCAATCAGCAATCTTGCAATCAGCAATCTTGCAATCAGCAATCTTGCAATCAGCAATCTTGCAATCAGCAATCAGCAATCTTGCAATTAGCAATCTGGCAATCAGCAATCTTGCAATCAGCAATCTTGCAATCAGCAATCTTGCAATCAGCAATCTTGCAATCAGCAATCTTGCAATCAGCAATCTTGCAATCAGCAATCTTGCAATCAGCAATCTTGCAATCAGCAATCTTGCAATCAGCAATCTTGCAATCAGCAATGTTGCATTCAGCAATCTTGCAATCAGCAATCTTGCAATCAGCAATCTTGCAATCAGCAATCTTGCAATCAGCAATCTTGCAATCAGCAATCTTGCAATCAGCAATCTTGCAATCAGCAATCTTGCAATCAGCAATCTTGCAATCAGCAATCTTGCAATCAGCAATCTTGCAATCAGCAATCATCAATCTTGCAATTTGCAATCTGGCAATCAGCAATCTTGCAATCAGCAATCTTGCAATCTTGCAATCAGCAATCTTGCAATCAGCAATCTTGCAATCAGCAATCTTGCAATCAGCAATCTTGCAATCAGCAATCTTGCAATCAGCAATCTTGCAATCAGCAATCTTGCAATCAGCAATCTTGCAATCAGCAATCTTGCAATCAGCAATCTTGCAATCAGCAATCAGCAATCTTGCAATTAGCAATCTGGCAATCAGCAATCTTGCAATCAGCAATCTTGCAATCAGCAATCTTGCAATCAGCAATCTTGCAATCAGCAATCTTGCAATCAGCAATCATGCAATCAGCAATCATCAATCTTGCAATTTGCAATCTGGCAATCAGCAATCTTGCAATCAGCAATCTTGCAATCAGCAATCTTGCAATCAGCAATCTTGCAATCAGCAATCTTGCAATCAGCAATCTTGCAATCAGCAATCTTGCAATCAGCAATCTTGCAATCAGCAATCTTGCAATCAGCAATCTTGCAGTCAGCAATCTTGCAATCAGCAATCTTGCAATCAGCAATCTTGCAATCAGCAATCTTGCAATCAGCAATCTTGCAATCAGCAATCTTGCAATCAGCAATCTTGCAATCAGCAATCTTGCAATCAGCAATCTTGCAATCAGCAATCTTGCAATCAGCAATCAGCAATCTTGCAATTAGCAATCTGGCAATCAGCAATCTTGCAATCAGCAATCAGCAATCTTGCAATTAGCAATCTGGCAATCAGCAATCTTGCAATCAGCAATCTTGCAATCAGCAATCTTGCAATCAGCAATCTTGCAATCAGCAATCTTGCAATCAGCAATCTTGCAATCAGCAATCTTGCAATCAGCAATCTTGCAATCAGCAATCAGCAATCTTGCAATTAGCAATCTGGCAATCAGCAATCTTTCAATCAGCAATCAGCAATCTTGCAATTAGCAATCTGGCAATCAGCAATCTTGCAATCAGCAATTTTGCAATCAGCAATCTTGCAATCAGCAATCTTGCAATCAGCAATCTTGAAATCAGCAATCAGCAATCTTGCAATCAGCAATCTTGCAATCTTGCAATCAGCAATCTTGCAATCAGCAATCTTGCAATCAGCAATTTTGCAATCAGCAATCTTGCAATCAGCAATCAGCAATCCAGCAATCTTGCAATCAGCAATCTTGCAATCAGCAATCTTGCAATCAGCAATCTTGCAATCAGCAATCTTGCAATCAGCAATCTTGCAATCAGCAATCTTGCAATCAGCAATCTTGCAATCAGCAATCTTGCAATCAGCAATCTTGCAATCAGCAATCTTGCAATCAGCAATCTTGCAATCAGCAATCTTGCAATCAGCAATCTTGCAATCAGCAATCTTGCAATCAGCAATCTTGCAATCAGCAATCTTGCAATCAGCAATCTTGCAATCAGCAATCAGCAATCTTGCAATTAGCAATCTGGCAATCAGCAATCTTGCAATCAGCAATCAGCAATCTTGCAATTAGCAATCTGGCAATCAGCAATCTTGCAATCAGCAATCTTGCAATCAGCAATCTTGCAATCAGCAATCATCAATCTTGCAATTTGCAATCTGGCAATCAGCAATCTTGTAATCAGCAATCTTGCAATCAGCAATCTTGCAATCAGCAAACTTGCAATCAGCAATCTTGCAATCAGCAATCTTGCAATCAGCAATCTTGCAATCAGCAATCTTGCAGTCAGCAATCTTGCAATCAGCAATCTTGCAATCAGCAATTTTGCAATCAGCAATCTTGCAATCAGCAATCTTGCAATCAGCAATCTTGCAATCAGCAATCTTGAAATCAGCAATCAGCAATCTTGCAATCAGCAATCTTGCAATCAGCAATTTTGCAATCAACAATCTTGCAATCAGCAATCAGCAATCCAGCAATCTTGCAATCAGCAATCTTGCAATCAGCAATCTTGCAATCAGCAATCTTGCAATCAGCAATCTTGCAATCAGCAATCTTGCAATCAGCAATCTTGCAATCAGCAATCTTGCAATCAGCAATCTTGCAATCAGCAATCTTGCAATCAGCAATCTTTCAATCAGCAATCTTGCAATCAGCAATCTTGCAATCAGCAATCTTGCAATCAGCAATCTTGCAATCAGCAATCTTGCAATCAGCAATCTTGCAATCAGCAATCTTGCAATCTTGCAATCTTGCAATCTTGCAATCAGCAATCTTGCAATCAGCAATCTTGCAATCAGCAATCTTGCAATCAGCAATCTTGCAATCAGCAATCTTGCAATCAGCAATCTTGCAATCAGCAATCTTGCAATCAGCAATCAGCAATCTTGCAATTAGCAATCTTGCAATCAGCAATCTTGCAATCAGCAATCTTGCAATCAGCAATCTTGCAATCAGCAATCAGCAATCTTGCAATTTGCAATCTGGCAATCAGCAATCTTGCAATCAGCAATCTTGCAATCAGCAATCTTGCAATCAGCAATCTTGCAATCAGCAATCTTGCAATCAGCAATCTTGCAATCAGCAATCTTGCAATCAGCAATCTTGCAATCAGCAATCATCAATCTTGCAATTTGCAATCTGGCAATCAGCAACCTTGCAATCAGCAATCTTGCAATCAGCAATCTTGCAATCAGCAATCTTGCAATCAGCAATCTTGCAATCAGCAATCTTGCAATCAGCAATCTTGCAATCAGCAATCTTGCAATCAGCAATCTTGCAATCAGCAATCTTGCAATCAGCAATCAGCAATCTTGAAATTAGCAATCTGGCAATCAGGAATCTTGCAATCAGCAATCTTGCAATCAGCAATCTTGCAATCAGCAATCTTGCAATCAGCAATCTTGCCATCAGCAATCATCAATCTTGCAATTTGCAATCTGGCAATCAGCAATCTTGTAATCAGCAATCTTGCAATCAGCAATCTTGCAATCAGCAATCTTGCAATCAGCAATCTTGCAATCAGCAATCTTGCAATCAGCAATCTTGCAATCAGCAATCTTGCAGTCAGCAATCTTGCAATCAGCAATCTTGCAATCAGCAATCTTGCAATCAGCAATCTTGCAATCAGCAATCTTGCAATCAGCAATCTTGCAATCAGCAATCTTGCAATCAGCAATCTTGCAATCAGCAATCTTGCAATCAGCAATCTTGCAATCAGCAATCTTGCAATCAGCAATCTTGCAATCAGCAATCTTGCAATCAGCAATCTTGCAATCAGCAATCAGCAATCTTGCAATTAGCAATCTGGCAATCAGCAATCTTGCAATCAGCAATCAGCAATCTTGCAATTAGCAATCTGGCAATCAGCAATCTTGCAATCAGCAATCTTGCAATCAGCAATCTTGCAATCAGCAATCTTGCAATCAGCAATCTTGCAATCAGCTATCTTGCAATCAGGAATCTTGCAATCAGCAATCTTGCAATCAGCAATCTTGCAATCAGCAATCTTGCAATCAGCAATCATCAATCTTGCAATTTGCAATCTGGCAATCAGCAATCTTGCAATCAGCAATCTTGCAATCAGCAATCTTGCAGTCAGCAATCTTGCAATCAGCAATCTTGCAATCAGCAATTTTGCAATCAGCAATCTTGCAATCAGCAATCTTGCAATCAGCAATCTTGCAATCAGCAATCTTGAAATCAGCAATCAGCAATCTTGCAATCAGCAATCTTGCAATCTTGCAATCAGCAATCTTGCAATCAGCAATCTTGCAATCAGCAATCTTGCAATCAGCAATTTTGCAATCAGCAATCTTGCAATCAGCAATCAGCAATCCAGCAATCTTGCAATCAGCAATCTTGCAATCAGCAATCTTGCAATCAGCAATCTTGCAATCAGCAATCTTGCAATCAGCAATCTTGCAATCAGCAATCTTGCAATCAGCAATCTTGCAATCAGCAATCTTGCAATCAGCAATCTTGCAATCAGCAATCAGCAATCTTGCAATTAGCAATCTGGCAATCAGCAATCTTGCAATCAGCAATCAGCAATCTTGCAATTAGCAATCTGGCAATCAGCAATCTTGCAATCAGCAATCTTGCAATCAGCAATCTTGCAATCAGCAATCTTGCAATCAGCAATCTTGCAATCAGCAATCTTGCAATCAGCAATCATCAATCTTGCAATTTGCAATCTGGCAATCAGCAATCTTGTAATCAGCAATCTTGCAATCAGCAATCTTGCAATCAGCAATCTTGCAATCAGCAATCTTGCAATCAGCAATCTTGCAATCAGCAATCTTGCAATCAGCAATCTTGCAATCAGCAATCTTGCAATCAGCAATCTTGCAATCAGCAATCTGGCAATCAGCAATCTTGCAGTCAGCAATCTTGCAATCAGCAATCTTGCAATCAGCAATTTTGCAATCAGCAATCTTGCAATCAGCAATCTTGCAATCAGCAATCTTGAAATCAGCAATCAGCAATCTTGCAATCAGCAATCTTGCAATCAGCAATTTTGCAATCAGCAATCTTGCAATCAGCAATCAGCAATCCAGCAATCTTGCAATCAGCAATCTTGCAATCAGCAATCTTGCAATCAGCAATCTTGCAATCAGCAATCTTGCAATCAGCAATCTTGCAATCAGCAATCTTGCAATCAGCAATCTTGCAATCAGCAATCTTGCAATCAGCAATCTTGCAATCAGCAATCTTGCAATCAGCAATCTTGCAATCAGCAATCTTGCAATCAGCAATCTTGCAATCAGCAATCTTGCAATCAGCAATCTTGCAATCAGCCATCAGCAATCTAGCAATTAGCAATCTGGCGATCAGCAATCTTGCAATCAGCAATCTTGCAATCAGCAATCAGCAATCTTGCAATCAGCAATCTTGCAATCTTGCAATCTTGCAATCTTGCAATCTTGCAATCAGCAATCTTGCAATCAGCAATCTTGCAATCAGCAATCTTGCAATCAGCAATCTTGCAATCAGCAATCTTGCAATCAGCAATCTTGCAATCAGCAATCTTGCAATCAGCAATCAGCAATCTTGCAATTAGCAATCTTGCAATCAGCAATCTTGCAATCAGCAATCAGCAATCTTGCAATCAGCAATCAGCAATCTTGCAATTTGCAATCTGGCAATCAGCAATCTTGCAATCAGCAATCTTGCAATCAGCAATCATCAATCTTGCAATTTGCAATATGGCAATCAGCAATCTTGCAATCAGCAATCTTGCAATCAGCAATCTTGCAATCAGCAATCTTGCAATCAGCAATCAGCAATCTTGCAATCAGCAATCAGCAATCTTGCAATTTGCAATCTGGCAATCAGCAATCTTGCAATCAGCAATCTTGCAATCAGCAATCTTGCAATCAGCAATCTTGCAATCAGCAATCTTGCAATCAGCAATCTTGCAATCAGCAATCTTGCAATCAGCAATCTTGCAATCAGCAATCTTGCAATCAGCAATCTTGCAATCAGCAATCTTGCAATCAGCAATCTTGCAATCAGCAATCTTGCAATCAGCAATGAGCAATCTTGCAATTTGCAATCTGGCAATCAGCAATCTTGCAATCAGCAATCTTGCAATCAGCAATCTTGCAATCAGCAATCTTGCAATCAGCAATCTTGCAATCAGCAATCTTGCAATCAGCAATCTTGCAATCAGCAATCTTGCAATCAGCAATCTTGCAATCAGCAATCTTGCAATCAGTAATCTTGCAGTCAGCAATCTTGCAATTAGCAATCTTGCAATCAGCAATCTTGCAATCAGCAATCTTGCAATCTTTCAATCAGCAATCTTGCAATCAGCAATCTTGCAATCTTGCAATCAGCAATCTTGCAATCAGCAATCTTGCAATCAGCAATCTTGCAATCTTTCAATCAGCAATCTTGCAATCAGCAATCTTGCAATCAGCAATCAGCAATCTTGCAATCAGCAATCTTGCAATCAGCAATCTTGCAATCAGCAATCTTGCAATCAGCAATCTTGCAATCAGCAATCTTGCAATCAGCAATCTTGCAATCAGCAATCTTGCAATCAGCAATTTTGCAATCAGCAATCTTGCAATCAGCAATCAGCAATCTTGCAATCAGCAATCTTGCAATCAGCAATCTTGCAATCAGCAATCTTGCAATCAGCAATCTTGCAATCAGCAATCTTGCAATCAGCAATCAGCAATCTTGCAATTAGCAATCCGGCAATCAGCAATCTTGCAATCAGCAATCTTGCAATCAGCAATCAGCAATCTTGCAATTTGCAATCTAGCAATCAGCAATCTTGCAATCAGCAATCTTGCAATCAGCAATCTTGCAGTCAGCAATCTTGCAATCAGCAACCTTGCAATCAGCAATCTTGCAATCTTTCAATCAGCAATCTTGCAATCAGCAATCTTGCAATCAGCAATCAGCAATCTTTTAATCAGCAATCTTGCAATCAGCAATCTTGCGATCAGCAATCTTGCAATCAGCAATCTTGCAATCAGCAATCTTGCAATCAGCAATCTTGCAATCAGCAATCTTGCAATCAGCAATTTTGCAATCAGCAATCTTGCAATCAGCAATCAGCAATCTTGCAATCAGCAATCAGCAATCTTGCAATCAGTAATCTTGCAATCTTGCAATCTTGCAATCAGCAATCTTGCAATCAGCAATCTTGCAATCAGCAATCTTGCAATCAGCAATCTTGCAATCAGCAATCTTGCAATCAGCAATCTTGCAATCAGCAATCTTGCAATCAGCAATCTTGCAATCAGCAATCTTGCAATCAGCAATCAGCAATCTTGCAATTAGCAATCTGGCAATCAGCAATCTTGCAATCAGCAATCTTGCAATCAGCAATCTTGCAATCAGCAATCAGCAATCTTGCAATTTGCAATCTGGCAATCAGCAATCTTGCAATCAGCAATCTTGCAATCAGCAATCATCAATCTTGCAATTTGCAATATGGCAATCAGCAATCTTGCAATCAGCAATCTTGCAATCAGCAATCTTGCAATCAGCAATCTTGCAATCAGCAATCTTGCAATCAGCAATCTTGCAATCAGCAATCTTGCAATCAGCAATCTTGCAATCAGCAATCTTGCAATCAGCAATCAGCAATCTTGCAATCAGCAATCATCAATCTTGCAATTTGCAATCTGACAATCAGCAATCTTGCAATCAGCAATCTTGCAATCAGCAATCTTGCAATCAGCAATCTTGCAATCAGCAATCTTGCAATCAGCAATCTTGCAATCAGCAATCTTGCAATCAGCAATCTTGAAATCAGCAATCAGCAATCTTGCAATCAGCAATCTTGCAATCTTGCAATCAGCAATCATGCAATCAGCAATCTTGCAATCAGCAATCTTGCAATCAGCAATCTTGCAATCAGCAATCTTGCAATCAGCAATCTTGCAATCAGCAATCTTGCAATCAGCAATCTTGCAATCAGCAATCTTGCAATCAGCAATCTTGCAATCAGCAATCTTGCAATCAGCAATCTTGCAATCAGCAATCTTGCAATCAGCAATCTTGCAATCAGCAATCTTGCAATCAGCAATCTTGCAATCAGCAATCTTGCAATCTTGCAATCAGCAATCTTGCAATCAGCAATCTTGCAATCAGCAATCTTGCAATCAGTAATCAGCAATCTTGCAATCAGCAATCTTGAATCAGCAATCTTGCAATCAGCAATCTTGCAATCAGCAATCTTGCAATCAGCAATCTTGCAATCAGCAATCAGCAATCTTGCAATTTACAATCTGGCAATCAGCAATCTTACAATCAGCAATCTTGCAATCAGCAATCTTGCAATCAGCAATCTTGCAATCAGCAATCTTGCAATCAGCAATCTTGCCATCAGCAATCTTGCAATTTGCAATCTGGCAATCAGCAATCTTGCAATCAGCAATCTTGCAATCAGCAATCTTGCAATCAGCAATCTTGCAATCAGCAATCTTGCAATCAGCAATCTTGCAATCAGCAATCTTGCAATCAGCAATCTTGCAATCAGCAATCTTGCAATCAGCAATCATGCAATCAGCAATCTTGCAATCAGCAATCTTGCAATCAGCAATCTTGCAATCAGCAATCTTGCAATCTTGCAATCAGCAATCTTGCAATCAGCAATCTTGCAATCAGCAATCTTGCAATCAGCAATCAGCGATTTTGCAATCAGCAATTTTGCAATCAGCAATCTTGCAATCAGCAATCTTGCAATCAGCAATCTTGCAATCAGCAATCTTGCAATCATCAATCTTGCAATCAGCAATCTTGCAATCAGCAATCTTGCAATCAGCAATCTTGCAATCAGCAATCTTGCAATCAGCAATCTTGCAATCAGCAATCAGCAATCTTGCAACCAGCAATCAACAATCTTGCAATTTGCAATCTGGCAATCTGGCAATCTTGCAATCAGCAAACTTGCAATCAGCAATCAGCAATCTTGCAATTAGCAATCTGGCAATCAGCAATCTTGCAATCAGCAATCAGCAATCTTGCAATCAGCAATCTTGCAATCAGCAATCTTGCAATCAGCAATCTTGCAATCAGCAATCTTGCAATCAGCAATCTTGCAATCAGCAATCTTGAAATCAGCAATCTTGCAATCAGCAATCTTGCAATCAGCAATCTTGCAATCAGCAATCAGCAATCTTGCAATTAGCAATCTGGCAATCAGCAATCTTGCAATCAGCAATCTTGCAATCAGCAATCTTGCAATCAGCAATCTTGCAATCAGCAATCTTGCAATCAGCAATCTTGCAATCAGCAATCTTGCAATCAGCAATCTTGCAATCAGCAATCTTGCAATCAGCAATCTTGCAATCAGCAATCTTGCAATCAGCAATATTGCAATCAGCAATATTGCAATCAGCAATCTTGCAATCAGCAATCTTGCAATCAGCAATCTTGAAATCAGCAATCTTGCAATCAGCAATCTTGCAATCAGCAATCTTGCAATCAGCAATCTTGCAATCAGCAATCTTGCAATCAGCAATCTTGCAATCAGCAATCTTGCAATCAGCAATCTTGCAATCAGCAATCTTGCAATCAGCAATCTTGCAATCAGCAATCTTGCAATCAGCAATCTTGCAATCAGCAATCAGCAATCTTGGAATTTGCAATCTGGCAATCAGCAATCTTGCAATCAGCAATCTTGCAATCAGCAATCTTGCAATCAGCAATCTTGCAATCAGCAATCTTGCAATCAGCAATCTTGCAATCAGCAATCAGCAATCTTGCAATTAGCAATGTTGCAATCAGCAATCTTGCAATCAGCAATCTTACAATCAGCAATCTTGCAATCAGCAATCTTGCAATCAGCAATCTTGCATTCAGCAATCTTGCAATCAGCAATCAGCAATCTTGCAATTAGCAATCTGGCAATCAGCAATCTTGCAATCAGCAATCTTGCAATCAGCAATCTTGCAATCAGCAATCTTGCAATCAGCAATCTTGCAATCAGCAATCTTGCAATCAGCAATCTTGCAATCAGCAATCTTGCAATCAGCAATCTTGCAATCAGCAATCATCAATCTTGCAATTTGCAATCTGGCAATGAGCAATCTTGTAATCAGCAATCTTGCAATCAGCAATCTTGCAATCAGCAATCTTGCAATCAGCAATCTTGCAGTCAGCAATCTTGCAATCAGCAATCTTGCAATCAGCAATTTTGCAATCAGCAATCTTGCAATCAGCAATCTTGCAATCAGCAATCTTGAAATCAGCAATCAGCAATCTTGCAATCTTGCAATTTTGCAATCAGCAATCTTGCAAGCAGCAATCTTGCAATCAGCAATTTTGCAATCAGCAATCTTGCAATCAGCAATCAGCAATCCAGCAATCTTGCAATCAGCAATCTTGCAATCAGCAATCTTGCAATCAGCAATCTTGCAATCAGCAATCTTGCAATCAGCAATCTTGCAATCAGCAATCTTGCAATCAGCAATCTTGCAGTCAGCAATCTTGCAATCAGCAATCTTGCAATCAGCAATCTTGCAATCAGCAATCTTGCAATCAGCAATCTTGCAATCAGCAATCTAGTAATCAGCAATCAGCAATCTTGCAATTAGCAATCTGGCAATCAGCAATCTTGCAATCAGCAATCAGCAATCTTGCAATTAGCAATCTGGCAATCAGCAATCTTGCAATCAGCAATCTTGCAATCAGCAATCTTGCAATCAGCAATCTTGCAATCAGCAATCATCAATCTTGCAATTTGCAATCTGGCAATCAGCAATCTTGTAATCAGCAATCTTGCAATCAGCAATCTTGCAATCAGCAATCTTGCAATCAGCAATCTTGCAATCAGCAATCTTGCAATCAGCAATCTTGCAATCAGCAATCTTGGAGTCAGCAATCTTGCAATCAGCAATTTTGCAATCAGCAATCTTGCAATCAGCAATCTTGCAATCAGCAATCTTGAAATCAGCAATCAGCAATCTTGCAATCAGCAATCTTGCAATCTTGCAATCAGCAATCTTGCAATCAGCAATCTTGCAATCAGCAATCTTGCAATCAGCAATCTTGCAATCAGCAATCTTGCAATCAGCAATCTTGCAATCAGCAATCTTGCAATCAGCAATCTTGCAATCAGCAATCTTGCAATCAGCAATCTTGCAATCAGCAATCTTGCAATCAGCAATCTTGCAATCAGCAATCTTGCAGTCAGCAATCTTGCAATCAGCAATCTTGCAATCAGCAATCTTGCAATCAGCAATCTTGCAATCAGCAATCTTGCAATCAGCAATCTTGCAATCAGCAATCTTGCATTCAGCAATCTTGCAATCAGCAATCTTGCAATCAGCAATCTTGCAATCAGCAATCTTGCAATCAGCAATCTTGCAATCAGCAATCTTGCAATCAGCAATCAGCAATCTTGCAATTAGCAATCTGGCAATCAGCAATCTTGCAATCAGCAATCTTGCAATCAGCAATCTTGCAATCAGCAATCTTGCAATCAGCAATCTTGCAATCAGCAATCTTGCAATCAGCAATCATCAATCTTGCAATTTGCAATCTGGCAATCAGCAATCTTGCAA
The DNA here is from genome assembly GCA_963920215.1 of Nineta flava. NCBI lineage: Eukaryota > Metazoa > Arthropoda > Insecta > Neuroptera > Chrysopidae > Nineta > Nineta flava. Next base: position 123,754 of record OY986043.1, on the reverse strand, counting down.
TCAGCAATCTTGCAATCAGCAATCTTGCAATCAGCAATCTTGCAATCAGCAATCTTGCAGTCAGCAATCTTGCAATCAGCAATCTTGCAATCAGCAATCTTGCAATCAGCAATCTTGCAATCAGCAATTTTGCAATCAGCATCTTGCAATCAGCAATCTTGCAATCAGCAATCTTGCAATCAGCAATCTTGAAATCAGCAATCAGCAATCTTGCAATCAGCAATCTTGCAATCAGCAATCTTGCAATCTTGCAATCAGCAATCTTGCAATCAGCAATCTTGCAATCAGCAATCTTGCAATCAGCAATCTTGCAATCAGCAATCTTGCAATCAGCAATCTTGCAATCAGCAATCTTGCAATCAGCAATCTTGCAATCAGCAATCTTGCAATCAGCAATCTTGCAATCAGCAATCTTGCAATCAGCAATCATCAATCTTGCAATTTGCAATCTGGCAATCAGCAATCTTGTAATCAGCAATCTTGCAATCAGCAATCTTGCAATCAGCAATCTTGCAATCAGCAATCTTGCAATCAGCAATCTTGCAATCAGCAATCTTGCAATCAGCAATCTTGCAATCAGCAATCTTGCAATCAGCAATCTTGCAATCAGCAATCTTGCAATCAGCAATCTTGCAATCAGCAATTTTGCAATCAGCAATCTTGCAATCAGCAATCTTGCAATCAGCAATCTTGCAATCAGCAATCTTGCAATCAGCAATCTTGCAATCAGCAATCTTGCAGTCAGCAATCTTGCAATCAGCAATCTTGCAATCAGCAATTTTGCAATCAGCAATCTTGCAATCAGCAATCTTGCAATCAGCAATCTTGCAATCAGCAATCTTGCAATCAGCAATCTTGCAATCAGCAATCTTGAAATCAGCAATCTTGCAATCAGCAATCTTGCAATCAGCAATCTTGCAATCTTGCTATCAGCAATCTTGCAATCAGCAATCTTGCAATCAGCAATCTTGCAATCAGCAATCTTGCAATCAGCAATCTTGCAATCAGCAATCTTGCAATCAGCAATCTTGCAATCAGCAATCTTGCAATCAGCAATCTTGCAATCAGCAATCTTGCAATCAGCAATCAGCAATCTTGCAATCAGCAATCAGCAATCTTGCAATCAGCAATCTTGCAATCAGCAATCTTGCAATCAGCAATCTTGCAATCAGAAATCTTGCAATCAGCAATCAGCAATCTTGCAATCAGCAATCAGCAATCTTGCAATTTGCAATCTGGCAATCAGCAGTCTTGCAATCAGCAATCTTGCAATCAGCAATCTTGCAATCAACAATCTTGCAATCAGCAATCTTGCAATCAGCAATCTTGATATCAGCAATCTTGCAATCAGCAATCTTGCAATCAGCAATCTTGCACTCAGCAATCAGCAATCTTGCAATTAGCAATCTGGCAATCAGCAATCTTGCAATCAGCAATCTTGCAATCAGCAATCTTGCAATCAGCAATCTTGCAATCAGCAATCAGCAATTTTGCAATCAGCAATTTTGCAATCAGCAATCTTGCAATCAGCAATCTTGCAATCAGCAATCTTGCAATCAGCAATCTTGCAATCAGCAATCAGCAATCTTGCAATCAGCAATCTTGCAGTCAGCAATTTGCAATCTGGCAATCAGCAATCTTGCAATCAGCAATCTTGCAATCAGCATTCTTGCAATCTTTCAATCAGCAATCTTGCAATCAGCAATCTTGCAATCAGCAATCTTGCAATCAGCAATCTTGCAATCTTGCAATCAGCAATCTTGCAATCAGTAATCAGCAATCTTGCAATCAACAATCTTGAATCAGCAATCTTGCAATCAGCAATCTTGCAATCAGCAATCAGCAATCTTGCAATTTGCAATCTGGCAATCAGCAATCTTGCAATCAGCAATCTTGCAATCAGCAATCATCAATCTTGCAATTTGCAATATGGCAATCAGCAATCTTGCAATCAGCAATCTTGCAATCAGCCATCAGCAATCTTGCAATCAGCAATCAGCAATCTTGCAATTTGCAATCTGGCAATCAGCAATCTTGCAATCAGCAATCTTGCAATCAGCAATCTTGCAATCAGCAATCTTGCAATCAGCAATCTTGCAATCAGCAATCTTGCAATCAGCAATCTTGCAATCAGCAATCTTGCAATCAGCAATCTTGCAATCAGCAATCTTGCAATCAGCAATCTTGCAATCAGCAATCTTGCAATCAGCAATCTTGCAATCAGCAATCTTGCAATCAGCAATGAGCAATCTTGCAATTTGCAATCTGGCAATCAGCAATCTTGCAATCAGCAATCTTGCAATCAGCAATCTTGCAATCAGCAATCTTGCAATCAGCAATCTTGCAATCAGCAATCTTGCAATCAGCAATCTTGCAATCAGCAATCTTGCAATCAGCAATCTTGCACTCAGCAATCAGCAATCTTGCAATTAGCAATCTGGCAATCAGCAATCTTGCAATCAGCAATCTTGCAATCAGCAATCTTGCAATCAGCAATCTTGCAATCAGCAATCAGCAATTTTGCAATCAGCAATTTTGCAATCAGCAATCTTGCAATCAGCAATCTTGCAATCAGCAATCTTGCAATCAGCAATCTTGCAATCAGCAATCAGCAATCTTGCAATCAGCAATCTTGCAGTCAGCAATTTGCAATCTGGCAATCAGCAATCTTGCAATCAGCAATCTTGCAATCAGCAATCTTGCAATCTTTCAATCAGCAATCTTGCAATCAGCAATCTTGCAATCAGCAATCTTGCAATCAGCAATCTTGCAATCTTGCAATCAGCAATCTTGCAATCAGTAATCAGCAATCTTGCAATCAGCAATCTTGAATCAGCAATCTTGCAATCAGCAATCTTGCAATCAGCAATCAGCAATCTTGCAATTTGCAATCTGGCAATCAGCAATCTTGCAATCAGCAATCTTGCAATCAGCAATCATCAATCTTGCAATTTGCAATATGGCAATCAGCAATCTTGCAATCAGCAATCTTGCAATCAGCAATCTTGCAATCAGCCATCAGCAATCTTGCAATCAGCAATCAGCAATCTTGCAATTTGCAATCTGGCAATCAGCAATCTTGCAATCAGCAATCTTGCAATCAGCAATCTTGCAATCAGCAATCTTGCAATCAGCAATCTTGCAATCAGCAATCTTGCAATCAGCAATCTTGCAATCAGCAATCTTGCAATCAGCAATCTTGCAATCAGCAATCTTGCAATCAGCAATGAGCAATCTTGCAATTTGCAATCTGGCAATCAGCAATCTTGCAATCAGCAATCTTGCAATCAGCAATCTTGCAATCAGCAATCTTGCAATCAGCAATCTTGCAATCAGCAATCTTGCAATCAGCAATCTTGCAATCAGCAATCTTGCAATCAGCAATCTTGCAATCAGCAATCTTGCAATCAGCAATCTTGCAATCAGCAATCTTGCAATCAGCAATTTTGCAATCAGCAATCTTGCAATCAGCAATGTTGCAATCAGCAATTTTGCAATCAGCAATCTTGCAATCAGCAATCAGCAATCTTGCAATCAGCAATCTTGCAATCAGCAATCTTGCAATCAGCAATCAGCAATCTTACAATCAGCAATCTTGCAATCAGCAATCTTGCAATCAGCAATCTTGATATCAGCAATCTTGCAATCAACAAGCTTGCAATCAGCAATCTAACAATCAGCAATCTTGCAATCAGCACTCTTGCAATCTTGCAATCAGCAATCTTGCAATCAGCAATCTTGCAATCTTGCAATCAGCAATCTTGCAATCAGCAATCTTGCAATCAGCAATCTTGCAATCAGCAATCTTGCAATCAGCAATCTTGCAATCAGCAATCTTGCAATCAGCAATCAGCAATCTTGCAATCAGCAATCTTGCAATCAGCAATCTTGCAATCAGCAATCTTGCAATCAGCAATCTTGCAATCAGCAATCAGCAATCTTGCAATTAGCAATCTGGCAATCAGCAATCTTGCAATCAGCAATCTTGCAATCTTTCAATCAGCAATCTTGCAATCAGCAATCTTGCAATCAGCAATCTTGCAATCAGCAATCAGCAATCTTGCAATCAGCAATCTTGCAATCAGCAATCTTGCAATCAGCAATCTTGCAATCAGCAATCTTGCAATCAGCAATCTTGCAATCAGCAATCATGCAATCAGCAATCAGCAATCTTGCAATCAGCAATCTTGCAATCAGCAATCTTGCAATCAGCAATCTTGCAATCAGCAATCAGCAATCTTGCAATTAGCAATCTTGCAATTAGCAATCTTGCAATCAGCAATCTTACAATCAGCAATCTTGCAATCAGCAATCTTGCAATCAGCAATCTTGCAATCAGCAATCTTGCAATCAGCAATCTTGCAATCAGCAATCTTGCAATCAGCAATCTTGCAATCAGCAATCTTGCAATCAGCAATCTTGCAATCAGCAATCTTGCAATCAGCAATCTTGCAATCAGCAATCTTGCAATCAGCAATCTTGCAATTAGCAATCTTGCAATCAGCAATCTTGCAATCAGCAATCTTGCAATCAGCAATCTTGCAATCAGCAATCTTGCAATCAGCAATCTTGCAATCAGCAATCTTGCAATCAGCAATCTTGCAATCAGCAATCTTGCAATCAGCAATCTTGCAATCAGCAATCTTGCAATTAGCAATCTTGCAATCAGCAATCTTGCAATCAGCAATCTTGCAATCAGCAATCTTGCAATCAGCAATCTTGCAATCAGCAATCTTGCAATCAGCAATCAGCAATCTTGCAATTAGCAATCTTGCAATCAGCAATCTTGCAATCAGCAATCTTACAATCAGCAATCTTGCAATCAGCAATCTTGCAATCAGCAATCTTGCAATCAGCAATCTTGCAATCAGCAATCTTGCAATCAGCAATCTTGCAATCAGCAATCTTGCAATCAGCAATCTTGCAATCAGCAATCTTGCAATCAGCAATCTTGCAATTAGCAATCTTGCAATCAGCAATCTTGCAATCAGCAATCTTGCAATCAGCAATCTTGCAATCAGCAATCTTGCAATCTTTCAATCAGCAATCTTGCAATCAGTAATCAGCAATCTTGCAATCAGCAATCTTGAATCAGCAATCTTGCAATCAGCAATCTTGCAATCAGCAATCAGCAATCAGCAATCTTGCAATTTGCAATCTGGCAATCAGCAATCTTACAATCAGCAATCTTGCAATCACCAATCTTGCAATCAGCAATCTTGCAATCAGCAATCCTGCAATCTTGCAATCTTGCAATCAGCAATCCTGCAATCAGCAATCAGCAATCTTGCAATTAGCAATCTTGCAATCAGCAATCTTGCAATCAGCAATCTTACAATCAGCAATCTTGCAATCAGCAATCTTGCAATCAGCAATCTTGCAATCAGCAATCTTGCAATCAGCAATCTTGCAATCAGCAATCTTGCAATCAGCAATCTTGCAATCAGCAATCTTGCAATCAGCAATCTTGAATCAGCAATCTTGCAATTAGCAATCTTGCAATCAGCAATCTTGCAATCAGCAATCTTGCAATCAGCAATCTTGCAATCTTTCAATCAGCAATCTTGCAATCAGTAATCAGCAATCTTGCAATCAGCAATCTTGAATCAGCAATGTTGCAATCAGCAATCTTGCAATCAGCAATCTTGCAATCAGCAATCAGCAATCAGCAATCTTGCAATTTGCAATCTGGCAATCAGCAATCTTACAATCAGCAATCTTGCAATCACCAATCTTGCAATCAGCAATCTTGCAATCAGCAATCTTGCAATCAGCAATCTTGCAATCAGCAATCTTGCAATCTGGCAATCAGCAATCTTGCAATCAGCAATCTTGCAATCAGCAATCTTGCAATCAGCAATCTTGCAATCAGCAATCTTGCAATCAGCAATTTTGCAATCAGCAATCTTGCAAGCAGCAATCTTGCAATCAGCAATCTTGCAATCAGCAATCTTGCAATCAGCAATCTTGCAATCAGCAATCTTGCAATCAGCAATCTTGCAATCAGCAATCTTGCAATCAGCAATCTTGCAATCAGCAATCTTGCAATCAGCAATCTTGCAATCAGCAATCTTGCAATCAACAATCTTGCAATCAGCAATCTTGCAATCAGCAATCAGCAATCTTGCAATCAGCATTCTTGAAATCAGCAATCAGCAATCTTGTAATCAGCATTCTTGCAATCTTGCAATCAGCAATCTTGCAATCAGCAATCTTGCAATCAGCAATCTTGCAATCAGCAATCTTGCAATCAGCAATCTTGCAATCAGCAATCTTGCAATCAGCAATCTTGCAATCTTGCAATCAGCAATCAGCAATGTTGCAATTAGCAATCTGGCAATCAGCAATCTGGCAATCAGCAATCTTGCAATCAGCAATCTTGCAATCAGCAATCTTGCAATCAGCAATCTTGCAATCAGCAATCTTGCAATCAGCAATCTTGCAATCAGCAATCTTGCAATCAGCAATCTTGCAATCAGCAATCTTGCAATCAGCAATCTTGCAATCAGCAATCTTGCAATCAGCAATCTTGCAATCAGCAATCTTGCAATCAGCAATCTTGCAATCAACAATCTTGCAATCAGCAATCTTGAAATCAGCAATCAGCAAACTTGCAATCTTGCAATCAGCAATCTTGCAAGATTAGTGTCAGTTACAGCAATCAGTAGTGTCAGCAATCAGCAATCAGTAGTGTCAGCAATCAGCAATCAGCAGTGTCAGCAATCAGGAATCAGCAGTATCAGCAATCAGCAATCAGCTGTGTCAGCAATCAGCAATCAGCAGTGTCACCAATCAGCAGTGTCAGCAATCAGCAATCAGCAGTGTTAGCAATCAGCAATCAGCAGTGTCAGCAATCAGCAATCAGCAGTGTCAGCAATCTGCAATGTCAGCAATCAGAAAACAGCAATCAGTAGTGTCAGCAATCAGCAATCAGTAGTGTCAGCAATCAGCAGTGTCAGCAATCACCAATCAGCAGTGTCAGCAATCAGCCATCAGCAGTGTCAGCAATCAGCAATCAGCAATGTCAGCAATCAGCAATCAGCAGTGTCAGCAATCAGCAATCAGCAATGTCAGCAATCTGCAGTGTCAGCAATCAGAAATCAGCAACCAGTTATGTCACAAACAGAAATCAGCAGTGTCAGCAATCAGCAATCAGCAGTGTCAGCAATCAGCAATCAGCAATCAGCAGTGTTAAATATTTGCAATCAGCAATCAGCATCAGCAGTGTCAGCAATCTGCAATCAGCAATCAGCAGTGTAAGCAATCAGCAATCTGCAATCAGCAGTGTCAGCAATTAGCAATCAGCAATGTCAGCAATCAGCAATCAGCAGTATCAGCAATCAGCAGTGTCAGCAATCAGCAATCAGCAGTGTCAGCAATCTGCAGTGTCGTCAATCAGAAATTTGCAATCAGTAGTGTCAGCAATCAGCAATCAGCAGTTTCAGCAATCAGCAATAAGCATTGTCAGCAATCAGCAGTGTCAGCAATCAGCAATTAGCAGTGTCATCAATCAGCAATCAGCAATCAGCAATCAGCAGTGTCAGAAATCTGAAATCAGCAATCAGCATTCAGCAGTGTCAGCAGTGTCAGCAGTGTCAGCAATCAGCAATCAGCAGTGTCAGCAATCAGCAATCAGCATTGTCAGCAATCAGCAATCAGCAGTGTCAGAAATCAGCAATCAGCAGTGTCAGCAATCTGCAGTGTCAGCAATCAGAAATCAGCAATCAGTAGTGTCAGTAATCAGCAATCAGCAATCAGCAGTGTCAGCAATCTGCAGTGTCAGCAATCAGAAAACAGCAATCAGTAAGGTCAGCAATCAGCAATCAGTAGTGTCAGCAATCAGCAATCAGCAGTGTCAGCAATCAGCCATTAGCAGTGTCAGCAATCAGCAATCAGCAATCAGGAGTGTCAGCAATCAGCAATCAGCAGTGTCAGCAATCAGCAATGTCAGCAATCTGCAGTGTCAGCAATCAGAAATCACCAACCAGTTATGTCACAAACAGAAATCAGCAGTGTCAGCAATCAGCAATCAGCAGTGTCAGCAATCAGCAATCAGCAATCAGCAGTGTCAGCAATCGGCAATCAGCAATCAGAAGTGTCAGCAATCAGCAATCAGCAATCAGCAGTGTTAACAATTAGCAATCAACAATCAGCAGTGTTAACAATTAGCAATCAGCAATCAGCATCAGCAGTGTCAGCAATCTGCAATCAGCAATCAGCAGTGTAAGCAATCAGCAATCTGCAATCAGCAGTGTCAGCAATTAGCAATCAGCAGTGTCAGCAATCTCCAATCAGCAGTGTCAGCAATCAGCCATCAGCAGTGTCAGCAATCAGCAATCAGCAGTGTCAGCAATGTCAGCAATCAGCAATTAGCAATCAGCAATCAGCAGTGTCAGCAATCAGCAATCAGCAATCAGCAGTGTCAGCAATCAGCAGTGTCAGCAATCAGCAGTGTCAGCATTAAGCAATCAGCAGTGTCAGCAGTGTCAGCAATCAGCAGTCAGCAGTGTCAGCAATCAGCAATCAGCAATTAGCTGTGTCAGCAATCAGCAATCAGCAATTAGCTGTGTCAGCAATCAGCAATCGGCAATCAGCAATCAGCAATCAGCAATCAGCAATCAAAAGTGTCAGCAATCAGCAATCAGCAGTGTCAGCAATCAGCAATCAGCAGTGTCAGCAATCAGGAATCAGCAGTGTCAGCAATCAGCAATCAGCTGTGTCCGCAATCAGCAATGTCAGCAATCAGCAGTGTCAGCTGTGTAAGAAGTGTCAGCAGTGTCAGCAATCAGCAATCAGCAATCAGCACTCAGCAGTGTCAGCAATCAGCAATCAGCAGTGTCAGCAATCAGCGCTCAGCAGTGTCAGCAATCAGTAGTCTCAGCAATTGCAATCAGCAGTGTCAGCAATCAGCAATCAGCAGTGTCAGCAATCAGCAATCAGCAGTGTCAGCAATCTTTAATCAGCAGTGTCAGCAATCAGCAGTCAGTAGTGTCAGCAATCAGCAATCAGCAGTGTCAGCAATCAGCAATCAGGAGTGTCAGCCATCAGCAATCAGCAGTGTCAACAGTGTCAGAAATCAGCAATCAGCAATCAGAAATCAGCAGTGTCATCAATCAGCAATCAGCAATCAGCAGTGTCAGCAATCTGAAATCAGCAATCAGCAATCAGCAGTGTCAGCAGTGTCAGCAATTAGCAATCAGCAATCAGCAGTGTCAGCAATTAGCAATCAGCAATCAGCATCAGCAGTGTCAGCAATCAGCAGTGTCAGCGATCTTCAATCAGCAATCAGCAGTGTAAGCAATCAGCAATCTGCAATGAGCAGTGTCAGCAATTAGCAATCAGCAGTGTCAGCAATCACCAATCAGCAGTGTCAGCAATCAGCCATCAGCAGTGTCAGCAATCAGCAAGCAGCAGTTTCAGCAGTTTCAGCAGTGTCAGCAATCAGCAGTGTCAGCAATCCCCAATCAGCAGTGTCAGCAATCCCCAATCAGCAGTGTCAGCAATCAGCAATCAACAGTGTCTGCAATCAGCAGTGTCAGCATTAAGCAATCAGCAGTGTCAGCATTGTCAGCAGTGTCAGCAATCAGCAATCAGCAGTGTCAGCAGTGTCAGCAGTGTCAGCAGTGTCAGCAGTGTCAGCAATCAGCAATCAGCAGTGTCAGCAATTAGCAATCAGCAATAAGCATCAACAGTGTCAGCAATCAACAATCAGCAGTGTCCGCAATCAGCAATCAGCAGTGTCAGCAATCAGCAATCAGCATTCTGCAATCAGCAGTGTCTGCAATCAGGAATCAGCAGTGTCAGCAATCAGCAATCAGCAATCAACAATCAGCAGTGTCAGCAATCAGCTATCAGCAATCAGCAGTGTCAGCAATCAGTAATCAGCAGTGTAAGCAGTATCAGCAGTGTCAGCAATCAGCAATGTCAGCAATCAGCAATCATCAATCAGCAATCAGCAGTGTCAGCAATCAGCAGTGTCAGCAGTGTCTGCAATCAGCAATCAGCAGTGCCAGCAATCAGCAATCAGCAGTGTTAGCAATCAGCAATCAGCAATCAGCAGTGTCAGCAATCAGCAATCAGCAGTGTCAGCAATCTGCAATCAGCAATCAGCAGTGTCAGCAACCAGCAATCAGCAGTGTCAGCAATCAGTAATCAGCAGTGTCAGCAATCAGCAATTAGCAGTGTCAGCAGTCAGCAGTGTCAGTATCAGCAATCAGCAGTGTCAGTTATCAGTAATCAACAGTGTCAGCAGTGTTAGCAATCAGCAATCAGCAGTGTCAGCAATCAGCAATCAGCAGTGTCAGCAATCAGCAATCAGGAGTGTCTGCAATCAGCAATCAGCAGTGTCAGCAATCAGCAAATAGAAGTGTCAACAATCAGCAATCAGCAGTGTCAGCAATCAGCAATCAGCAGTTTCAGCAATCAGCAATCAGCAATCAGCAGTGTCAGCAATCAGCATTCAGCAGTGTCAGAAATCAGCAATCAGCAGTGTCAGCAAACTGCAATCAGCAATCAGCAGTATCAGCAATCAGCAATCAGCAGTGTCAGCAATCAGCAATCAGGAGTGTCAGCAATCAGCAATCAGCAGTGTCAGCAATCAGCAATCAGCAGTGTCAGTATCAGCAATCAGCAATGTCAGCAATCAGCAATCAGCAGTGTCAGCAATTAATAATCAACAACTAGCAGTGTCTGCAATCAGCAATCAGCAGTGTCAGCAATCAGCAATAAGATGTGTCAGCAATCATCAATCAGCAAAAAGCAGTGTCAGCAATCAGCAATCAGCAGTGTCAGCAGTGTCAGCAATCAGCAGTGTCAGCACACAGCAATCAGCAATCAGCATTCAGCAATCAATAATGTCAGCAATCTGCAGTGTCAGCAATCAGAAATCAGCAACCAGTTATGTCAGCAATCAGCAATCAGCAGTGTCAGCAATCAGCAATCAGCAGTGTCAGCAATCAGCAATCAGCAATCAGCAGTGTCAGCAATCGGCAATCAGCAATCAGCAGTGTCAGCAATCAGCAATCAGCATCAGCAGTGTCAGCAATCAGCAATCAGCAGTGTCAGCAATCTGAAATCAGCAATCAGCAACCAGCAGTGTCAGCAATCAGCAATCTGCAATCAGCAGTGTCAGCAATTAGCAATCAGCAGTGTCAGCAATCACCAATCAGCAGTGTCAGCAATCAGCCATCAGCAGTGTCAGCAATCAGCAATCAGCAGTGTCAGCAATCAGCAATCAGCAATCAGCAGTGTCAGCAATCAGCAATCAGCAATCAGCAGTGTCAGCAATCAGCAATCAGCAGTGTCAGCAATCTGCAATCAGCAATCAGCAGTGTTAGCAATCAGCAATCTGCAACCAGCAGTGTCAGCAATTTGCAATCAGCAGTGTCAGCAATCACCAATCAGCAGTGTCAGCAATCAGCAATCAGCAGTGTCAGCAATGTCAGCAATCAGCAATTAGCAATCAGCAATCAGCAGTGTCAGCAATCAGCAGTGTAAGCAATCAGCAATCAGCAGTGTCAGCAGTGTCACCAGTGTCAGCAATCAGCAGTCAGCAGTGTCAGCAATCATCAATCAGCTGTGTCAGCAATCAGCAATCAGCAATCAGAAGTGTCAGCAATCAGCAATCAGCAGTGTCAGCAATCAGCAATCAGCAGTGTCAGCAATTAGGAATCAGCAGTATCAGCAATCAGCAATCAGCTGTGTCAGCAATCAGCAATCAGCAGTGTCAGCAATCAGCAATCAGCAGTGTCAGCAATCTGCAGTGTCGTCAATCAGAAATTTGCAATCAGTAGTGTCAGCAATCAGCAATCAGCAGTTTCAGCAATCAGCAATAAGCATTGTCAGCAATCAGCAATCAGCAGTGTCAGCAATCAGCAATTAGCAGTGTCATCAGTCAGCAATCAGCAATCAGCAATCAGAAGTGTCAGAAATCTGAAATCAGCAATTTGCAATCAGCAGTGTCAGCAGTGTCAGCAGTGTCAGCAATCAGCAATCAGCGGTGTCAGCAATCAGCTATCAGCATTGTCAGCAATCAGCAATCAGCAGTGTCAGAAATCAGCAATCTGCAGTGTCAGCAATCAGAAATCAGCAATCAGTAGTGTCAGTAATCAGCAATCAGCAATCAGCAGTGTCAGCAATCTGCAGTGTCAGCAATCAGAAATAAGCAATCAGTAGTGTCAGCAATCAGCAATCAGTAGTGTCAGCAATCAGCAATCAGCAGTGTCAGCAATCACCAATCCGCAGTGTCAGCAAACAGCCATCAGCAGTGTCAGCAATCAGCAATCAGCAATGTCAGCAATCAGCAATCAGCAGTGTCAGCAAACAGCAGTCAGCCATCAGCAGTGTCAGCAATCAGCAATCAGCAGTGTCAGCAATGTCAGCAATCATCAATTAGCAATCAGCAATTAGCAGTGTCAGCAATCAGAAATCAGCAATCAGCAGTGTCAGCAATCAGCAGTGTCAGCATTAAGCAATCAGCAGTGTCAGCAGTGTCAGCAGTGTCAGCAATTAGCAGTCAGCAGTGTCAGCAATCAGCAATCAGCAATTAGCTGTGTCAGCAATCAGCAATCAGCAATCAGCAATCAGAAGTGTCAGCAATCAGCAATCAGCAGTGTCAGCAATCAGCAATCAGCAGTGTCAGCAATCAGGAATCAGCAGTGTCAGCAATCAGCAATCATCTGTGTCAGCAATCAGCAATCAGCTGTGTCAGCAATCAGCAATGTCAGCAATCAGCAGTGTCAGCTGTGTCAGAAGTGTCAGCAGTGTCAGCAATCAGCAATCAGCAATCAGCAATCAGCACTCAGCAGTGTCAGCCATCAGCAATCAGCAGTGTCAGCAATCAGCACTCAGCAGTGTCAGCAATCAGCAGTGTCAGCAATCAGCAATCAGCAGTGTCAGCAATCTTTAATCAGCAGTGTCAGCAATCAGCAGTCAGTAGTGTCAGCAATCAGCAATCAGCAATCAGGAGTATCAGAAATCAGCAATCAGCAGTGTCAACAGTGTCAGAAATCAGCAATCAGCAATCAGAAATCAGCAGTGTCATCAATCAGCAATCAGCAATCAGCAGTGTCAGCAATCTGAAATCAGCAATCAGCAATCAGCAGTGTCAGCAGTGCCAGCAGTGTCAGCAATTAGCAATCAGCAATCAGCAGTGTCAGCAATTAGCAATCAGCAATCAGCATCAGCAGTGTCAGCAATCAGCAGTGTCAGCAATCTGCAATCAGCAATCAGCAGTGTAAGCAATCAGCAATCTGCAATCAGCAGTGTCAGCAATTAGCAATCAGCAGTGTCAGCAATCACCAATCAGCAGTGTCAGCAATCAGCCATCAGCAGTGTCAGCAATTAGCAATCAGCAGTGTCAGCAATGTCAGCAATCAGCAATTAGCAATCAGCAATCAGCAGTGTCAGCAATCAGCAATCAGCAGTGTCAGCATTAAGCAATCAGCTGTGTCAGCAATCTGCAATCAGCATTTAGCTGTGTCAGCAATCAGCAATCAGCAATCAGAAGTGTCAGCAATCAGCAATCAGCAGTGTCAGCAATCAGCAATCAGTAGTGTCAGCAATCAGGAATCAGCAGTGTCAGCAATTAGCAATCAGCTGTGTCAGCAATCAGCAATCAGCAGTGTCACCAATCAGCAGTGTCAGCAATCAGCATTCAGCAGTGTCAGCAATCAGCAAGCAGCAGTGTCAGCAATCAGTAATCAGCAGTGTCAGCAATCTGCAATCAGCAGTGTCAGCAATCAGCAATCAGCAGTGTCAGCAATCAGCAATGTTTGCAATCAGCAATAAGCGTTGTCAGTAATCATCAATCAGCAATAAGCAGTGTCAGCAATCAGCAATCAGCAGTGTCAGCAATCAGCAATCAGCAATCAGCAGTGTCCGCAATCGGCAATCAGCAGTGTCAGCAATCAGCAATAAGCTGTGTCAGCAATCATCAATCAGCAATAAGCAGTGTCAGCAATCGGCAATCAGCAGAGTCAGCAGTGTCAGCAATCAGCAATCAGCAGTGTCAGCAATCAGCAATCAGCAATGTCAACAATCTGCAGTGTCAGCAATCAGAAATCAGCAGTGTCAGCAATCAGCAATCAGGAGTGTCAGCAATCAGCAATCAGCAATCAGCAGTGTCAGCAATCTGCAATATGCAGTGTCAGAATCAGCAATCAGCAGTGTCAGCAATCAGCCATCAGCAGTGTCAGCAATCAGCAATCAGCAGTGTCAGCAATCAGCAATCAGCAATCAGCAGTGTCAGCAATCAGCAATCAGCAATCAGCATTCAGCAGTGTCGGCAATCAACAATCAGCAGTGTCAGCAATCAGCAATCAGCAATCAGCAGTGTCAGCAATCAGCAATCAGCATTCAGCAGTGTCAGCAATCAGCCATCAGCAGTGTCAGCAGTGTCAGAAATCATCAGTGTCAGCAATCAGCAATCAGCAGTGTCAGCAATCAGCAATCAGGAGTTTCAGCAATCAGCAATAAGCAGTATCAGCAATCTGCAATATGCAGTGTTAGTATCAGCAATCAGCAGTGTCAGCAATCAGCAATCAGCGGTGTCAGCAATCAGCAATCAGCAGTGTCAGCAATCTGCAGTTTCAGCAATCAGAAATCAGCAATCAGTAGTGTCAGCAATCAGCAATCAGCAATCAGCATTGTCAGCAATCGGCAGTGTCGGCAATCAGTAATCAGCAATCACCAGTGTCAGCAATCAGCAATCAGCAGTGTCAGCAATCAGCAATCAGCAATCAGCTGTGTCAGCAATCAGCAGTGTCAGCAATCAGCAGTCAGAAATCAGCAATCAGAACTGTCAGCAGTCAGCAATCAGCCGTGCCAGCAATCAGCTATCAGCAATCAGCAGTGTCAGCAATCAAAAATCAGCAGTGTCTGTATCAGCAATCAGCAGTTTCAGCCATCAGTAATCAGCAGTGTCAGCAATCAGCAGTGTCAGCAATCAGCAGTGTCAGCAATCAGCAATCAGCAGTGTCAGCAATCACCAATCAGCAGTGTCAGCAACCAGCAATGTTGGCAATCAGCAATCAGCAGTGTCAGTAATCAGCAATCAGCAATCAGCAGTGTCAGCAATCAGCAATCAGCAGTGTCTGTATCAGCAATCAGCAGTGTCAGCCATCAGTAATCAGCAGTGTCAGCAATCAGCAGTGTCAGCAATCAGCAATCAGCAGTGTCAGCAATCTGCAATCAGAAATCAGCAGTGCCAGCAATCAGCAATCAGCAGTGTCAGCAATTAGCAGTGTCAGTATCAGCAATCAGCAGTGTCAGCAATCAGCAATCAGCAGTGTCAGCAATCTACAATCAGCAGTGTCAGCAATGTCAGCAATCAGCAATCAGCAGTGTCAGCAATCAGAAATCAGCAATCAGTAGTGTCAGCAATCAGCAATCAGCAATCAGCAGTGTCAGCAATCAGCAATCGGCAGTGTCAGCAATCAGTAATCAGCAGTGTCAGCAATCTGCAATCAGCAGTGTCAGCAATCTGCAATCAGAAATCAGCAGTGCCAGCAATCAGCAATCAGCAGTGTCAGCAATTAGCAGTGTCAGTATCAGCAATCAGCAGTGTCAACAATCAGCAATCAGCAGTGTCAGCAATCAGCAATCAGCAGTGTCAGCAATCTGCAGTGTCAGCAATCAGAAATCAGCAATCAGTAGTGTCAGCAATCAGCAATCAGCAATCAGCATTGTCAGCAATCAGCAATCGGCAGTGTCAGCAATCAGTAATCAGCAATCAGCAGTGTCAGCAATCAGCAATCAACAGTGTCAGCAGTGTCAGCAATCAGCAATCAGCAATCAGCAATCAGCAATCAGCAATCAGCAGTGTCAGCAATCAGCAGTCAGAAATCAGCAATCAGTAGTGTCAGCAATCAGCAATCAGCAATCAGCTGTGTCAGCAATCAGCAATCAGCAGTGTCAGCAGTGTCAGCAGTGTCAGCAATCAGCAGTGTCAGCAATCAGCAGTGTCAGCATTCAGCAATCAGCAGTATCAGCAATATCAGCAATCAGCAATCAGCATTGTCAGCAATCAGCAATCAGCAATCAGCAGTGTCAGCAATCAGCAGTGTCAGCAATCGGCAATCAGCAGTGCCAGTAATCGGCAATCAGCAGTGTCAGCAATCAGCAATAAGCAGTGTCAGCAATCATCATTCAGCAATCAGCAGTGTCAGCTGTGTCAGCAATCAGCAATCAGCAGTGTCAGCAATCAGCAATAAGTTGTGTCAGCAATCATCAAACAGCAATAAGCAGTGTCAGCATTGTCAGCAATCAGCAATCAGCAGTGTCAGCAATCAGCAATAAGCAATGTCAGCAATCTGCAGTGTCTGCAATCAGAAATCAGCAACCAGTTATGTCAGCAATCAGCAATCAGCAGTGTCAGCAATCAGCAATCAGCAACGTCAGCAATCTGCAATCAGCAGTGTCAGCAATCAGCAATCAGCAATCAGCAGTGTCAGCAATCAGCAATCAGCAGTGTCAGCAATCAGCAGTGTCAGCAATCAGCAATCAACAGTCAGCAGTGTCAGCAATCATAAATCAGCAGTGTCAGTAATCAGCAATCACTAATCAGCAGTGTCTGCAATCAGCAATCAGCAATCAGCAGTGTCAGCAATCAGCAATCATCAGTGTCAGCAGTGTCAGCAATCAGCAGTGTCTGCAATCAGCAATCAGCAGTGTCAGCAATCAGCAATCAGCAGTATCAGCAATCAGCAATCAGCAATCGGCAGTGTCAGCAATCAGCAGTGTCAGCAATCTGCAATCAGATACAGCAGTGTCAGCAATCAGCAATCAGCAGTGTCAAAAATCAGTAACCAGCAGTGTCAGCAATCAGCAGTGTCAGTATCAGCAATCAGCAGTGTCAGCAATCAGCAATCAGCAGTGTCAACAATCAACAATCAGCAGTGTAAGCAATCAGCAATCAGCAGTGTCAACAATCAGCTTTCAGCAGTGTCAGCAATCAGCAATCAGCAGTGTCAGCAGTGTCAGCAATCAGCAATCAGCAGTGTCAGATCAGCAATCAGGAGTGTCAACAATCAGCAATCAGCAATCAGCAGTGTCAGCAATCTGCAATATGCAGTATCAGAATCAACAATCAGCAGTGTCAGCAATCAGAAATCAGCAGTGTCAGCAATCTGCAGTGTCAGCAATCAGCAGTGTCAGCAGTGTCTGTATCAGCAATCAGCAGTGTCAGCCATCAGTAATCAGCAGTGTAAGCAATCAGCAATCAGCAGTGTCAGTAATCAGGTTTCAGCAGTGTCAGCAATCAGCAGTGTCAGCAATCAGCAATCAGCAGTGTCAGCAATCAGCAATCAGCAGTGTCAGCAATCAGCAATCAGGAGTGTCAGCAATAAGCAATCAGCAGTGTCAGCAATCTGCAATATGCAGAGTCAGCAATCAGCCATCAGCAGTGTCAGCAATCAGCAATCAGCAATCAGCAGTGTCAGCAATCTGCAGTGTCGTCAATCAGAAATTTGCAATCAGTAGTGTCTGCAATCAGCAATCAGCAGTTTCAGCAATCAGCAATAAGCATTGTCAGCAATCAGCAATCAGCAATCAGCAGTGTCAGCAATCAGCAATCAGCGGTGTCAGCAATCAGCAATCAGCAGTGTCAGCAATCTGCAGTTTCAGCAATCAGAAATCAGCAATCAGTAGTGTCAGCAATCAGCAATCAGCAATCTGCAGTTTCAGCAATCAGAAATCAGCAATCAGTAGTGTCAGCAATCAGCAATCAGCAATCAGCATTGTCAGCAATCGGCAGTGTCGGCAATCAGTAATCAGCAATCACCAGTGTCAGCAATCAGCAATCAGCAGTGTCAGCAATCAGCAATCAGCAATCAGCTGTGTCAGCAATCAGCAGTGTCAGCAATCAGCAGTCAGAAATCAGCAATCAGAACTGTCAGCAGTCAGCAATCAGCCGTGCCAGCAATCAGCAATCAGCAATCAGCAGTGTCAGCAATCAAAAATCAGCAGTGTCTGTATCAGCAATCAGCAGTTTCAGCCATCAGTAATCAGCAGTGTCAGCAATCAGCAGTGTCAGCAATCAGCAGTCAGAAATCAGCAATCAGAACTGTCAGCAGTCAGCAATCAGCCGTGCCAGCAATCAGCAATCAGCAATCAGCAGTGTCAGCAATCAAAAATCAGCAGTGTCTGTATCAGCAATCAGCAGTTTCAGCCATCAGTAATCAGCAGTGTCAGCAATCAGCAGTGTCAGCAATCACCAATCAGCAGTGTCAGCAATCACCAATCAGCAGTGTCAGCAACCAGCAGTGTTGGCAATCAGCAATCAGCAGTGTCAGTAATCAGCAATCAGCAATCAGCAGTGTCAGCAATCAGCAATCAGCAGTGTCTGTATCAGCAATCAGCAGTGTCAGCCATCAGTAATCAGCAGTGTCAGCAATCAGCAGTGTCAGCAATCAGCAATCAGCAGTGTCAGCAATCTGCAATCAGAAATCAGCAGTGCCAGCAATCAGCAATCAGCAGTGTCAGCAATTAGCAGTGTCAGTATCAGCAATCAGCAGTGTCAGCAATCAGCAATCAGCAGTGTCAGCAATCAACAATCAGCAGTGTCTGCAATGTCAGCAATCAGCAATCAGCAGTGTCAGCAATCAGCAATCGGCAGTGTCAGCAATCAGTAATCAGCAGTGTCAGCAATCTGCAATCAGCAGTGTCAGCAATCTGCAATCAGAAATCAGCAGTGTCAGCAATCAGCAATCAACAGTGTCAGCAGGGTCAGCAATCAGCAATCAGCAATCAGCAATCAGCAATCAGCAGTGTCAGCAATCAGCAGTCAGAAATCAGCAATCAGTAGTGTCAGCAATCAGCAATCAGCAATCAGCTGTGTCAGCAATCAGCAATCAGCAGTGTCAGCAATTAGCAGTGTCAGTATCAGCAATCAGCAGTGTCAGCAATCAGCAATCAGCAGTGTCAGCAATCAACAATCAGCAGTGTCTGCAATGTCAGCAATAAGCAATCAGCAGTGTCAGCAATCAGCAATCGGCAGTGTCAGCAATCAGTAATCAGCAGTGTCAGCAATCTGCAATCAGCAGTGTCAGCAATCTGCAATCAGAAATCAGCAGTGCCAGCAATCAGCAATCAGCAGTGTCAGCAATCAGCAGTGTCAGCAATCAGCAATCAGCAGTGTCAGCAATCAACAATCAGCAGTTTCTGCAATGTCAGCAATCAGCAATCAGCAGTGTCAGCAATCAGCAATCGGCAGTGTCAGCAATCAGTAATCAGCAGTGTCAGCAATCTGCAATCAGCAGTGTCAGCAATCTGCAATCAGAAATCAGCAGTGCCAGCAATCAGCAATCAGCAGTGTCAGCAATGAGCAGTGTCAGTATCAGCAATCAGCAGTGTCAACAATCAGCAATCAGCAGTGTCAGCAATCAGCAATCAGCAGTGTCAGCAATCTGCAGTGTCAGCAATCAGAAATCAGCAATCAGTAGTGTCAGCAATCAGCAATCAGCAATCAGCATTGTCAGCAATCAGCAATCGGCAGTGTCAGCAATCAGTAATCAGCAATCAGTAATCAGCAATCAGCAGTGTCAGCAATCAGCAATCAACAGTGTCAGCAGGGTCAGCAATCAGCAATCAGCAATCAGCAATCAGCAATCAGCAATCAGCAGTCAGAAATCAGTAGTGTCAGCAATCAGCAATCAGCAATCAGCTGTGTCAGCAATCAGCAATCAGCAGTGTCAGCAGTGTCAGCAGTGTCAGCAATCAGCAGTGTCAGCAATCAGCAGTGTCAGCAATCAGCAATCAGCAGTATCAGCAATATCAGCAATCAGCAATCAGCATTGTCAGCAATCAGCAATCAGCAATCAGCAGTGTCAGCAATCAGCAGTGTCAGCAATCGGCAATCAGCAGTGCCAGTAATCGGCAATCAGCAGTGTCAGCAATCAGCAATAAGCAGTGTCAGCAATCATCATTCAGCAATCAGCAGTGTCAGCTGTGTCAGCAATCAGCAATCAGCAGTGTAAGCAATCAGCAATAAGTTGTGTCAGCAATCATCAAACAGCAATAAGCAGTGTCAGCAATCAGCAATCAGCAGTGTCAGCATTGTCAGCAATCAGCAATCAGCAGTGTCAGCAATCAGCAATAAGCAATGTCAGCAATCTGCAGTGTCTGCAATCAGAAATCAGCAACCAGTTATGTCAGCAATCAGCAATCAGCAGTGTCAGCAATCAGCAATCAGCAACGTCAGCAATCTGCAATCAGCAGTGTCAGCAATCAGCAATCAGCAATCAGCAGTGTCAGCAATCAGCAATCAGCAGTGTCAGCAATCAGCAGTGTCAGCAATCAGCAATCAACCATCAGCAGTTTCAGCAATCATAAATCAGCAGTGTCAGTAATCAGCAATCACTAATCAGCAGTGTCTGCAATCAGCAATCAGCAATCAGCAGTGTCAGCAATCAGCAATCATCAGTGTCAGCAGTGTCAGCAATCAGCAGTGTCAGCAATCTGCTATCAGAAATCAGCAGTGTCAGCAATCAGCAGTGTCAGCAATCTGCAATCAGAAATCAGCAGTGTCAGCAATCAGCAATCAGCAGTGTCAAAAATCAGTAACCAGCAGTGTCAGCAATCAGCAGTGTCAGTATCAGCAATCAGCAGTGTCAGCAATCAGCAATCAGCAGTGTCAATAATCAACAATCAGCAGTGTAAGCAATCAGCAATCAGCAGTGTCAGCAATCAGCTTTCAGCAGTGTCAGCAATCAGCAATCAGCAGTGTCAGCAGTGTCAGCAATCAGCAATCAGCAGTGTCAGCAATCAGCAATCAGGAGTGTCAACAATCAGCAATCAGCAATCAGCAGTGTCAGCAATCTGCAATATGCAGTGTCAGAATCAGCAATCAGCAGTGTCAGCAATCAGAAATCAGCAGTGTCAGCAATCTGCAGTGTCAGCAATCAGCAGTGTCAGCAGTGTCTGTATCAGCAATCAGCAGTGTCAGCCATCAGTAATCAGCAGTGTAAGCAATCAGCAATCAGCAGTGTCAGTAATCAGGTTTCAGCAGTGTCAGCAATCAGCAGTGTCAGCAATCAGCAATCAGCAGTGTCAGCAATCAGCAATCAGCAGTGTCAGCAATCAGCAATCAGGAGTGTCAGCAATAAGCAATCAGCAGTGTCAGCAATCTGCAATATGCAGAGTCAGAATCAGCAATCTGCAGTGTCAGCAATCAGCCATCAGCAGTGTCAGCAATCAGCAATCAGCAATCAGCAGTGTCAGCAATCTGCAGTGTCAGCAATCAGAAATCAGCAATCAGTAGTGTCAGCAGTGTCAGCAATCATCAGTGTCAGCAATCAGCAATCAGCAGTGTCAGCAATCAGCAATCAGGAGTGTCAGCAATCAGCAATCATCAATAAGCAGTGTCAGCAATCTGCAATATGCAGTGTCAGTATCAGCAATTAGCAGTGTCAGCAATCAGCAATCAGCAGTGTCAGCAATCAGCCATCAGCAGTGTTAGCAATCAGCAATCAGCAGTTTCAGCAATCTGCAATCAGCACTCAGCAGTGTCAGCAATCAGCAATCAGCAATGTCAGCAATCAGCAGTGTCAGCAATCAGTAATCAGCAGTGTCAGCAATCAGCAGTCAGCAGGCAGCAATCTGCAATCTGCAGTGTCAGTATCAGCAATCAGCAGTGACAGCAATCAGCAATCTGCAATCAGCAATCAGCAGTGTCAGCAATCTGCAATATGCAGTGTCAGAATCAGCAATCAGCAGTGTCAGCAATCAGTAATCAGCAATCACCAGTGTCAGCAATCAGCAATCAGCAGTGTCAGCAATCAGCAATCAGCAATCAGCTGTGTCAGCAATCAGCAGTGTCAGCAATCAGCAGTCAGAAATCGGCAATCAGAAGTGTCAGCAATCAGCAATCAGCCGTGTCAGCAATCGGCAATCAGCAATCAGCAGTGTCAGCAATTAGCAATCAGCAGTGTCTGTATCAGCAATCAGCAGTGTCAGCCATCAGTAATCAGCAGTGTAAGCAATCAGCAATCAGCAGTGTCAGCAATCACCAATCAGCAGTGTCAGCAATCAGCAGTGTCGGCAATCAGCAATCAGCAGTGTCAGTAATCAGCAATCAGCAATCAGCAGTGTCAGCAATCAGCAATCAGCAGTGTCTGTATCAGCAATCAGCAGTGTCAGCAATCAGTAATCAGCAGTGTCAGCAATGTCAGCAATCAGCAATCAGCAGTGTCAGCAATCAGCAATCAGCAGTGTCAGCAATCTGCAATATGCAGTGTCAGCAATCAGCAATCAGCAGTGTCAGCAATGTCAGCAATCAGCAATCAGCAGTGTCAGCAATCAGAAATCAGCAATCAGTAGTGTCAGCAATCAGCAATCAGCAATCAGCAGTGTCAGCAATCAGCAATCGGCAGTGTCAGCAATCAGTAATCAGCAGTGTCAGCAATCTGCAATCAGCAGTGTCAGCAATCAGCAGTGCAGGAATTTGCAGTCAGCAGTGTCAGCAATCAGCAATCAACAATCAGCAGTATCAGCAATCAGCAATCAAGAGTGTCAGCAATCAGCAATCAGCAATGTCAGCAATCAGCAGTGTCAGTATCAGCAATCAGTGGTGTCAGCAATCAGCAATCAGCAGTGTCAGCAATCAGCAATCTGATATCAGCAGTTGCAGCAATCAGCATTCGGCAGTGTCAACAATCAGCAATCAGCCATCAGCAGTGTCAGCAATCAGCAATCTGCAATCAGCAGTTGCTGCAGTGTCAGCAATCAGCAATCTGCAATCAGCAATCAGCAGTATCAGCAGTGTCAGCAATCAGCAATCAGCAGTGTCAGCAATCAGCAATCAGCAATCAGCAGTGTCAGCAATCGGCAATCAGCAATCAGCAGTGTCAGCAATCAGCATCAGCAGTGTCAGCAATCAGCAATCAGCAGTGTCAGCAATCTGCAATCAGCAATCAGCAATCAGCAGTGTCAGCAATCAGCAATCTGCAATCAGCAGTGTCAGCAATTAGCAATCAGCAGTGTCAGCAATCACCAATCCGCAGTGTCGGCAATCAGCTATCAGCAGAGTCAGCAATCAGCAATCAGCAGTGTCAGCAATCAGCAATCAGCAAAGAGCATTCAGCAGTGTCAGCAATCAGCAATCAGCAATGTCAGCAATCTGCAGTGTCAGCAATCAGAAATCAGAAATCAGCAACCAGTTATGTCAGCAATCAGCAGTGTTTGCAATCAGCAATAATCTGTGTCAGCAATCATCAATCAGCAATAAGCTGTGTCAGCAATCAGCAATCAGCAGTGTCAGCAATCAGCAGTGTCAGCAATCAGCAATCAGCAATCAGCAATCAGCAGTGTCAGCAATCGGCAATCAGCAATCAGCAGTGTCAGAAATCAGCATTCAGCAGTGTCAGCAAACAGCAATCAGCAATCAGCATCAGCAGTGTCAGCAATCAGCAATCAGCATCAGCAGTGTCATCAATCAGCAATCAGCAGTGTCAGCAATCAGCAGTGTCAGCAATCAGCAATCAGGAGTGTCAGCAATCAGCAATCAGCAGTGTCAGCAATCTGCAATATGCAGTGTCAGAATCAGCAATCAGCAGTGTCAGCAATCAGCCATCAGCAGTGTCAGCAATCGGCAATCAGCAGTGTCAGCCATGTCAGCAATCAGCAATCAGCAATTAGCAATCAGCAGTGTCAGCAATCACCAATCAGCTGTGTCAGCAATCAGCAATCAGCAATCAGCAGTGTCAGCAATCAGCAATCAGCAATCAGCAGTGTCAGCAATCAGCAATCAGCAGTGTCAGCAATCAGCAATCTGCATTGTCAGCAATCAGCAATCAGCAGTGTCAGCAATCAGTAATCAGCAGTGTCAGCAATCAGCAATTAGCAGTGTCAGCAATCTGCAGTGTCAGCAATCAGAAATCAGAAATCAGCAACCAGTTATGTCAGCAATCAGCAGTGTTTGCAATCAGCAATAATCTGTGTCAGCAATCATCAATCAGCAATAAGCTGTGTCAGCAATCAGCAATCAGCAGTGTCAGCAATCAGCAATCAGCAATCAGCAATCAGCAGTGTCAGCAATCGGCAATCAGCAATCAGCAGTGTCAGAAATCAGCATTCAGCAGTGTCAGCAAACAGCAATCAGCAATCAGCATCAGCAGTGTCAGCAATCAGCAATCAGCATCAGCAGTGTCAGCAATCAGCAATCAGCAGTGTCGGCAATCTGCAATCAGCAATCAGCAATCAGCAATCTGCAATCAGCAGTGTCAGCAATTAGCAATCAGCAGTGTCAGCAATCACCAATCAGCAGTGTCAGCAATCAGCTATCAGCAGTGTCAGCAATCAGCAATCAGCAGTGTCAGCAATCAGCAATCAGCAAAGAGCATTCAGCAGTGTCAGCAATCAGCAATCAGCAATGTCAGCAATCTGCAGTGTCAGCAATCAGAAATCAGAAATCAGCAACCAGTTATGTCAGCAATCAGCAGTGTTTGCAATCAGCAATAATCTGTGTCAGCAATCATCAATCAGCAATAAGCTGTGTCAGCAATCAGCAATCAGCAGTGTCAGCAATCAGCAATCAGCAATCAGCAATCAGCAGTGTCAGCAATCGGCAATCAGCAATCAGCAGTGTCAGAAATCAGCATTCAGCAGTGTCAGCAAACAGCAATCAGCAATCAGCATCAGCAGTGTCAGCAATCAGCAATCAGCATCAGCAGTGTCAGCAATCAGCAATCAGCAGTGTCGGCAATCTGCAATCAGCAATCAGCAGTGTCAGCAATCAGCAATCTGCAATCAGCAGTGTCAGCAATTAGCAATCAGCAGTGTCAGCAATCACCAATCAGCAGTGTCAGCAATCAGCTATCAGCAGTGTCAGCAATCAGCAATCAGCAGTGTCAGCAATCAGCAATCAGCAAAGAGCATTCAGCAGTGTCAGCAATCAGCAATCAGCAATGTCAGCAATCTGCAGTGTCAGCAATCAGAAATCAGCAACCAGTTATGTCACAATCAGTAATCAGCAGTGTCAGCAATCAGCAGTGTCAGCAATCAGCAATCAACAGTGTCAGCAATCGGCAATCAGCAGTGTCAGCAGTGTCAGCAATCAGCAATCAGCAGTGTCAGCAATCAGCAGTGTCAGCAATCAGCAATCAGGAGTGTCAGCAATCAGCAATCAGCAGTGTCAGCAATCTGCAATATGCAGTGTCAGAATCAGCAATCAGCAGTGTCAGCAATCAGCCATCAGCAGTGTCAGCAATCGGCAATCAGCAGTGTCAGCCATGTCAGCAATCAGCAATCAGCAATTAGCAATCAGCAGTGTCAGCAATCACCAATCAGCTGTGTCAGCAATCAGCAATCAGCAATCAGCAGTGTCAGCAATCAGCAATCAGCAATCAGCAGTGTCAGCAATCAGCAATCAGCAGTGTCAGCAATCAGCAATCTGCATTGTCAGCAATCAGCAATCAGCAGTGTCAGCAATCAGTAATCAGCAGTGTCAGCAATCAGCAATTAGCAGTGTCAGCAATCACTAGTGTCAGCAATCAGCAGTGTCAGCAGTGTCAGCAATCAGCAGTGTCAGCAATCACCAATCAGCAGTGTCAGCAATCAGCCATTAGCAGTGTCAGCAATCAGCAATCAGCTGTGTCAGCAATCAGCAATGCCAGCAATCAGCAATCAGCAGTGTCAATAGTGTCAGCAGTGTCAGCAATTAGCAATCAGCAATCAGCAGTGTCAGCAATCAGCAATCAACAGTGTCAGCAATCAGCAGTGTTAGCAATCAGCAATCAGCAGTGTCAGCAATCAGCAATCAGCAGTGTCAGCAATCAGCAATCAGGAATGTCAGCAATCAGCAATCAGCAATGTCAGCAATCAGCAATCAGCAGTGTCAGTATCAGCAATCAGCAATGTCAGCAGTCAGCAATCAGCAGTGTCAGCAATCAGCAATCAACAATTAGCAGTGTCAGCAATCAGCAATCAGCAGTGTCAGCAATCAGTAATCAGCAGTGTCTGCAATCAGCAATAAGATGTGTCAGCTATCATCAATCAGCAATAAGCAGTGTCAGCAATCAGCAATCAGCAGTGTCAGCAGTGTCAGCAATCAGCAGTGTCAGCAATCAAAAGTGTCAGCACTCAGCAATCAGCAATCAGCATTCAGCAATCAATAATGTCAGCAATCTGCAGTGTCAGCAATCAGAAATCAGCAACCAGTTATGTCAGCAATCAGCAATCAGCAGTGTCAGCAATCAGCAATCAGCAATCAGCAGTGTCAGCAATCAGCAATCAGCAATCAGCAATGTCAGCAATCGGCAATCAGCAATCAGCAGTGTCAGCAATCAGCAATCAGCATCAGCAGTGTCAGCAATCAGCAATCAGCAGTGTCAGCAATCAGCAATCAGCAGTGTCAGCAATCAGGAATCAGCAGTATCAGCAATCAGCAATCAGCTGTGTCAGCAATCAGCAATCAGCAGTGTCACCAATCAGCAGTATCAGCAATACGC
Organism: Nineta flava; assembly: GCA_963920215.1. NCBI lineage: Eukaryota > Metazoa > Arthropoda > Insecta > Neuroptera > Chrysopidae > Nineta > Nineta flava. The sequence goes on along the minus strand of OY986043.1, from coordinate 97,313 downwards.
AATCAGCAGTGTCAGCAATCAGCAATCAGCAGTGTCAGCAATCTGCCGTCAATCAGAAATTTGTAATCAGTAGTGTCTGCAATCAGCAATCAGCAGTTTCAGCAATCAGCAAAAAGCATTGTCAGCAATCAGCAATCAGCAGTGTCAGCAATCAGCATTTAGCAGTGTCATCAATCAGCAATCTGAAATCAGCAATCAGCAGTGTCAGCAATCTGAAATCAGCAATCAGCAATGTCAGCAGTGTCAGCAGTGTCAGCAGTGTCAGCAATCAGCAATCAGCAGTGTCAGCAATCAGCAATCAGCATTGTCAGCAATCAGCAATCAGCAGTGTCAGAAATCAGTAATCAGCAGTGTCAGCAATCTGCAGTGTCAGCAATCACCAATCAGCAGTGTCAGCAATCAGCCATCAGCAGTGTCAGCAATCAGCAATCAGCAGTGTCAGCAATGTCAGCAATCAGCAATTAGCAATCAGCAATGAGAGTGCTGACAGTGTCAGTATCAGCAATCAGCAGTGTCAGCAATCAGCAATCTGCAGTGTCAGCAATCAGCAATCAGCATTCAGCAGTCTCAACAATCAGCCATCAGCAGTGTCAGCAATCAGCAATCTGCAATCAGCAGTGTCAGCAATCAGCAATCAGCAATCAGCAGTTTCAGCAATCAGCAATCAGCCGTGTCTGCAGTCAGCAATCAGCAGTGTCAGCAGTGTCAGCAATCCGCAATCAGCAGTGTCAGCAATCAGCAAACAGAAATGTCAACAATCAGCAATCAGCAGTGTCAGCAATCAGCAATCAGCAATCAGCAGTGTCTGCAATCAGCAATATCAGTGTCAGCAATCTGCAATCAGCAATCAACAGTGTACGCAATCAGCATTCAGCAGTGTAAGCAATCAGTGATCAGCAGTGCCAGCAATCAGCAATCAGCAGTGTCAGTATCAGCAATCAGCAGTGTCAGCAATCAGCATTCAGCAGTGTCAGCAATCAACAATCAGCAGTGTCAGCAATCAGCAATCACAAGTGTCAGCAATCTGCAATCAGAATTCAGCAGTGTCAGCAATCAGCAATCAGCAGTGTCAGCAGTGTCAGCAATCATCAGTGTCAGCAATCATCAGTGTCAGCAATCAGCAATCAGCAGTGTCAGCAATCAGCAATCAGGAGTGTCAGCAATCAGCAATCATCAATCAGCAATAAGCAGTGTCAGCAATATGCAATATGCAGTGTCAGTATCAGCAATCAGCAGTGTCAGCAATCAGCAATCAGTAGTGTCAGCAATCAGCAATCAGCAGTGTCAGCAATCACCAATCAGCAGTGTCAGCAATCAGCCATCAGCAGTGTCAGCAATCAGCAATCAGCAATATCAGCAATCAGCAATCAGCACTGTCAACAATCAACAATCAGCAGTGTCAGCAATCAGCAATCAGCAGTGTCAGCAATCAGCAATCAGCAGTGTCAGAAATCAGCACTCACCAGTGTCAGCAATCTGCAATCAGCAATTAACAGTGTACGCAATCAGCAATCAGCAGTGTCAGCAATTTGCAATCAGCAGTGTCAGCAATCACCAATCAGCAGTGTCAGCAATCAGCAATCAGCAGTGTCAGCAATGTCAGGAATCAGCAATTAGCAATCAGCAATCAGCAGTGTCAGCAATCAGCAATCAGCAATCAGCAATCAGCAGTGTCAGCAATCAGCAATCAGCAGTGTCAGCGGTGTCACCAGTGTCAGCAATCAGCAGTCAGCAGTGTCAGCAATCAGCAATCAGCTGTGTCAGCAATCAGCAATCAGCAATCAGAAGTGTCAGCAATCAGCAATCAGCAATCAGCAGTGTCAGCAATCAGGAATCAGCAGTATCAGCAATCAGCAATCAGCTGTGTCAGCAATCAGCAATCAGCAGTGTCACCAATCAGCAGTGTCAGCAATACGCAATCAGCAGTGTCAGTAATCAGCAATCAGCAGTGTCAGCAATCAGCAATCAGCAGTGTCAGCAATCTGCAGTGTCGTCAATCATAAATTTGCAATCAGTAGTGTCTGCAATCAGCAATCAGCAGTTTCAGCAATCAGCAATAAGCATTGTCAGCAATCAGCAATCAGCAGTGTCAGCAATCAGCAATTAGCAGTGTCATCAATCAGCAATCAGCAATCAGCAATCAGCAGTGTCAGCAATCTGAAATCAGCAATCAGCAGTGTCAGCAGTGTCAGCAGTGTCAGCAATCAGCAATCAGCAGTGTCAGCAATCAGCAATCAGCATTGTCAGCAATCAGCAATCAGCAGTTTCAGAAATCAGTAATCAGCAGTGTCAGCAATCTGCAGTGTCAGCAATCAGAAATCAGCAATCAGTGGTGTCAGTAATCAGCAATCAGCAGTGTCAGCAATCTGCAAAGTCAGCAATCAGAAAACAGCAATCAGTAGTGTCAGCAATCACCAATCAGCAGTGTCAGCAATCAGCCATCAGCAGTGTCAGCAATCAGCAATCAGCAATGTCAGCAATCAGCAATCAGCAGTGTCAGCAATCAGCAATCAGCAGTGTCAGCAATCTGCAATCAGCATTCAGCAGTGTCAGCAATCATCAGTGTCAGCAAATAGCAATCAGCAGTGTCAGCAATCAGCAATCAGGAGTGTCAGCAATCAGCAATCAGCAATCAGCAATCAGCAGTGTCAGCAATATGCAATATGCAGTGTCAGTATCAGCAATCAGCAGTGTCAGCAATCAGCAATCAGCAGTGTCAGCAATCAGCAATCAGCAGTGTCAGCAATCTGCAGTGTCAGCAATCAGAAATCAGCAATCAGTAGTGTCAGCAATCAGCAATCAGCAATCAGCATTGTCAGCAATCAGCAATCGGCAGTGTCAGCAAGCAGTTTTCAGCAATCAGCAGTGTCAGCAATCAGCAATCAGCAGTGTCAGCAGTGTCAGCAATCAGCAATCAGCAATCAGCAATCAGCAGTGTCAGCAATCAGCAATCAGCAGTCAGAAATCAGCAATCAGTAGTGTCAGCAATCAGCAATCAGCAATTAGCAGTGTCAGCAATCAGCAATCAGTCGTGTCAGCAATCAAAAGTGTCAGCAATCAGCAATCAGCATTGTCAGCAATCAGCAATCAGCAATCAGCAGTGTCAGCCATCAGCAATCAGCAGTGTCAGTAATCGGCAATCAGCAGTGTCAGCAATCAGCAATAAGCAGTGTCAGCAATCATCATTCAGCAATCAGAAGTGTCAGCAGTGTCAGCAATCAGCAATCATCAGTGTCAGCAATCAGCAATAAGTTGTGTCAGCAATCATCAAACAGCAATAAGCAGTGTCAGCAATCAGCAATCAGCAGTGTCAGCATTGTCAGCAATCAGCAATCAGCAATCAGCAGTGTCAGCCATCAGCAATCAGCAGTGTCAGCAATCATAAATCAGAAGTGTCAGTAATCAGCAATCACTAATCAGCAGTGTCTGCAATCAGCAATCAGCAATCAGCAGTGTCAGCAATCAGCAATCATCAGTGTCAGCAGTGTCAGCAATCAGCAGTGTCAGCACTCAGCAGTGTCAGCAATCAGCAATCAGCAGTGTCAGCAATCAGCAATCAGCAATCAGCAGTGTCAGCAATCAGCAATCAGATGTGTCTGTATCAGCAATCAGCAGTGTCAGCCATCAGTAATCAGCAGTGTCAGCATTCAGCAATCAGCAGTGTCAGCAATCAGCAATCAGCAGTGTCAGCAATCAGCAATCATCAGTGTCAGCAATCTGCAATCAGAAATCAGAAGTGTCAGCAATCAGCAATCAGCAGTGTCAAAAATCAGTAATCAGACGTGTCAGCAATCAGCAGTGTCAGTATCAGCAATCAGCAGTGTCAGTAATCAGCAATCAGCAGTGTCAACAATCAACAATCAGCAGTGTAAGCAATCAGCAATCAGCAGTGTCAGCAATCAGCTTTCAGCAGTGTCAGCAATCAGCAATCAGCAGTGTCAGCAGTGTCAGCAATCTGCAATCAGCAGTGTCAGCAATCAGCAATCAGCAGTGTCAGCAATCAGCAATCAGGAGTGTCAACAATCAGCAATCAGCAATCAGCAGTGTCAGCAATCTGCAATATGCAGTGTCAGAATCAGCAATCAGCAGTGTCAGCAATCAGCAATCAGCAGTGTCAGCAATGTCAGGAATCAGCAATTAGCAATCAGCAATCAGCAGTGTCAGCAATCAGCAATCAGCAATCAGCAGTGTCAGCAATCAGCAATCAGCAGTGTCAGCAGTGTCACCAGTGTCAGCAATCAGCAGTCAGCAGTGTCAGCAATCAACAATCAGCAGTGTCAGCAATCAGCAGTGTCAGCAATCAGCAATCAGCATTCTGCAAAGTCAGCAATCAGCAATCAGGAGTGTCAGCAATCAGCAATCAGCAATCAGCAGTGTCAGCAATCAGCAATCAGCAGTGTGAGCAATTAGCAGTGTCAGTATCAGCAATCAGCAGTGTCAGCAATCAGCAATCAGCAGTGTCAGCAATAAACAATCAGCAGTGTAAGCAATCAGCAATCAGCCGTGTCAGCAATCAGCTTTCAGCAGTGTCAGCAATCAGCAATCAGCAGTGTCAGCAGTGTCAGCAATCATCAATCAGCAGTGTCAGCAATCAGCAATCAGCAGTGTCAGCAATCAGCAATCAGGAGTGTCAGCAATCAGCAATCAGCAATCAGCAGTGTCAGCAATCCGCAATATGCAGTGTCAGAATCAGCAGTGTCAGCAATCAGCAATCAGCAGTGTCAGCAATCAGCAATCGGCAGTGTCAGCAATCAGCAATCGGCAGTGTCAGCAATCAGTAATCAGCAGTGTCAGCAATCTGCTATCAGCAGTGTCAGGAATTTGCAGTCAGCAGTGTCAGCAATCAGCAATCAACAATCAGAAGTGTCAGCAATCAGCAGTGTCAGCAATCAGCAATCAGCAGTCAGAAATCAGCAATCGGCAGTGTCAGCAATCAGTAATCAGCAGTGTCAGCAATCAGCAGTGTCAGCAATTAGCAGTGTCAGCAATCAGCAATCAGCAGTGTCAGGAATCAGCAATGTCAGTAATGAGCAATCAGCAGTGTCAGTATCAGCAATCAGTAGTGTCAGCAATCAGCATTCAGTAGTGTCAGCAATCAGCAGTGTCAGCAATCAGTAATCAGCCGTGTCATCAATCAGCAATCAGCAGTGTCAGCAATCAACAATCAGCAGTGTAAGCAATCAGCAATCAGCAGTGTCAGCAATCAGCTTTCAGCAGTGTCAGCAATCAGCAATCAGCAGTGTCAGCAGTGTCAGCAATCAGCAATTAGCTGTGTCAGCAATCAGCAATCAGCAGTGTCAGCAATCAGCAATCAGGAGTGTCAGCAATCAGCAATCAGCAATCAGCAGTGTCAGCAATCAGCAATCTGCAGTGTCAACAATCAGCAATCAGCATTCAGCAGTGTCAGCAATCAGCAATCAGCAACGTCAGCAATCTGCAGTCAGCAGTGTCAGCAATCAACAATCAGCCGTGTGAGCAATCAGCAATCAGCAGTGTCAGCAATCAGCAATCAGCATTCTGCAATGTCAGCAATCAGCAATCAGAAGTGTCAGCAATCATCAATCAGCAGTATCAGCAATCAGCAATCAGCAGTGTCAGCAATCGGCAATCAGCGATCAGCAGTGTCATCAATCAGCAATCAGTAGTGTCAGCAATCGGCGATCAGCATTGACAGCAATCAGCAATCTGCAATCAGCAGTTGCAGCAATCAGCAGTGTCAGCAATCAGCAACCAGCAATCAGCAATCAGCAGTGTCAGCAGTGTAAGCAATCAGCAATCAGCAGTGTCAGCAATCAGCAATCTGCAGTGTCAACAATCAGCAATCAGCAGTGTCAGCAATCAGCAATCAGCAACGTCAGCAATCTGCAGTCAGCAGTGTCAGCAATCAACAATCAGCCGTGTGAGCAATCAGCATTCAGCAGTGTTAGCTATCAGCAATCAGCCTTCTGCAATGTCAGCAATCAGCAATCAGCAGTGTCAGCAATCGGCAATCAGCGATCAGCAGTGTCAGCAATCAGCAATCAGCAATCAGTAGTGTCAGCAATCAGCGATCAGCATTGACAGCAATCAGCAATCACTAGTGTCAGCAATCAAGGCATCAGCAGTGTCAGCAATCAGCAATCAGCAATCAGCAGTGTCAGCAATCAACAATCAACAATCAGCAATGTCAGCAATCAGCAATCAGCAATCAGCAATCAGCAATCAGCAAAGTCAGCAATCAGCAATCAGCAGTCAGAAATCAGCAATCAGTAGTGTCAGCAATCAGCAATCAGCAATCAGCAGTGTCAGCAATCTGCAATCAGCAGTGTCAGCAATCATCAATCAGCAATTAGCAATCAGCAGTTACAGCAATCAGCAATCCGCAGTGTCAGCAATCAGCAATCAGCAGTGTCAGTAATCGGCAATCAGCAGTGTCAGCAATCAGCATTAAGCAGTGTCAGCAATCATCATTCAGCAATCAGCAGTGTCAGCAGTGTCTGCAATCACCAATCAGCAGTGTCAGCAATCAGCAATCAGCAGTGTCAGCAATCAGCAATAAGCTGTGTCAGCAATCATCAATCAGCAATAAGCAGTGTCAGCAATCAGCAGTGTCAGCAGTGTCAGCAATCAGCTTTCAGCAATGTCAGCAATCAGCAATCAGAAGTGTCAGCAGTGTCAGCAGTGTCAGCAATCAGCAATCAGCAGTGTCAGCAATCAGCAATCAGGAGTGTCAGCAATCAGCAATCAGCAATCAGCAGTGTCAGCAATCTTCAATATGCAGTGTCAGAATCAGCAGTGTCAACAATCAGCAATCAGCATTGTCAGCAATCAGCAATCGGCAGTGTCAGCAATCGGTAATCAGCAATCACCAGTGTCAGCAATCAGCAATCAGCAGTGTCAGCAATCAGCAATCAGCAATCAGCTGTGTCAGCAATCAGCAGTGTCAGCAATCAGCAATCAGCAGTCAGAAATCAGCAATCAGTAGTGTCAGCAATCAGCATTCAATAGTGTCAGCAATCAGCAATCAGCAGTGTCAGCAATCACCAATCAGCAGTGTCAGCAACCAGCAGTGTCAGTAATCAGCAATGGGCAGTGTCAGCAATCATCATTCAGCAATCAGCAGTGTCAGCAGTGTCAGCAATCAGCAATCAGCAGTGTTAGCAATCAGCAATCAGCAGTGTCAGCAATCAGCAATAAGCTGTGTCAGCAATCATCAATCAGCAATAAGCAGTTTCAATAAGCAATTTCAATCAGTGTCAGCAATCAGCAATCAGCAGTGTCAGCAATTAGCAGTGTCAGTATCAGCAATCAGCAGTGTCAGCAATCAGCAATAAGCAGTGTCAGCAATCAACAATCAGCAGTGTAAGCAATCAGCAATCAGCCATGTCAGCAATAGGCAATCAGCAGTGTCAGCAGTGTCAGCAATCAGCAATCAGCAGTTTCAGCAATCAGCAATCTGCAGTGTCAACAATCAGCAATCAGCAGTGTCAGCAATCAGCAATCAGCAGTGTCAGCAATCAGCAATCAGCAACGTCAGCAATCTGCTGTCAGCAGTGTCAGCAATCAACAATCAGCAGTGTGAGCAATCAGCAATCAGCAGTGTCAGCAATCAGCAATCAGCATTCTGCAATGTCAGCAATCAGCAATCAGAAGTGTCAGCAATGAGCAATCAGCAGTATCAGCAATCAGCAATCAGCAGTGTCAGCAATCGGCAATCAGCAATCAGCAGTGTCAGCAATCAGCAATCAGCAATCAGTAGTGTCAGCAATCAGCGATCAGCATTGACAGCAATCAGCAATCACCAGTGTCAGCAATCAAGCCATCAGATGTGTCAGCAATCAGCAATCAGCAATCAGCAGTGTCAACAGTGTCAGCAATCAGCAATCAGATATCAGCAGTGTCAGCAATCAGCAATCACCAGTGTCAGCAATCAAGCCATCAGCAGTGTCAGCAATCAGCAATCAGCAATCAGCAGTGTCAGCAGTGTCAGCAATCAGCAATCAGCAATCAGCATTGTCGCAATCAGGAATCAGCAGTGTCAGCAATCAGCAATCAGCAATCAACATTCAGCAGTGTCAGCAATCAGTAATCAGCAGTGTCAGCAATCAGCAATCAGCAATCAGCAGTGACAGCAATCAGCAATCTGCCATCAGCAATCAGCAGTGTCAGCAATCGGCAATCAGCAATCAGCAGTGTCAGCAATCAGCAATAAGCTGTGTCAGCAATCATCAATCAGCAATAAGCAGTGTCAGCAATCAGCAATCAGCAGTGTCAGCAATCAGCAATCAGCAATCAGCAGTGTCAGCAATCAGCAATCATCAGTGTCTGCAATCAGCAGTGTCAGCAATCAACAATCAGCAGTGTCAGCAATCAGCAATCAGCAGTGTTAGCAATCAGCAATCAGCAGTGTCAGCCATCAGTTATCAGCAGTGTCAGCAATCGGCAATCAGCAATCAGCAGTGTCAGCAAGCAGCAATCAGCAGTGTCAGCAATCAGCAATCAGCAGTGTACGCAATCAGCAATCAGCAGGGTCAGCAATCAGTAATCAGCAGTGTCAGCAATCAGCAATCAGCAGTGTCAGCAATCAGCAGTGTCAGTATCAGCAATCAGCATTCAGCAGTGTCGGCAATCAACAATCAGCAGTGTCAGCAATCAGCAGTGTCAGCAATCAGCAATCAGCATTCAGCAGTGTCAGCAATCAGCAATCAGCAGTGTCAGCAGTGTCAGCAATCATCAGTGTCAGCAATCAGCAATCAGGAGTGTCAGCAATCAGCAATAAGCAGTATCAGCAATCTGCAATATGCAGTGTTAGTATCAGCAATCAGCAGTCGGAAATCAGCAATCAGCAGTGTCAGCAATCACCAATTAGCAGTGTCAGCAATCAGCAATCAGCAGTGTCAGTAATCAGCAATCAGCAGTGTCAGCAATCATCATTCAGCAATCAGCAGTGTCAGCAATCGGCAATCAGCAGTGTCAGCAATCAGCAATAAGCTGTGTCAGCAATCATCAATCAGCAATAAGCAGTTTCCGCAATCAGCAATCAGCAGTGTCAGCAGTGTCAGCAATCAGCAATCAGCAATCAGCAGTGTCAGCAATCAGCAATCAGCTGTGTCAGCAATCAGCAATCATCAGTGTCAGCAGTGTCATTAATCAGCAATTAGCAGTGTCAGCAATAAGCAATCAGCAGTGTCAGCATTCAGCAATCAGCAATCAGCAGTGTCAGCAATCAGCAATCAGCAGTGTCAGCTATCAGTAATCAGCAGTGTCAGCAATCAGCAGTGTCAACAATCAGCAGTGTCAGCAATCAGCAATCAGCAATTAGCAGTCAGCAGTGTCCGCAATCAACAATCAGCAGTGCCAGCAATCAGATATCAGCAGTGTCAGCAATCATCAATCAGCATTCTACAATGTCAGCAATCAGCAATCAGCAGTGTCAGCAATCAGAAATCAGCAAAGAGCATTCAGCAGTGTCAGCAATCAGCAATAGGCAATGTCAGCAATCTGCAGTGTCAGCAAACAGAAATCAGCAACCAGTTATGTCACAATCAGTAATCAGCAGTGTCAGCAATCAGCAATCAGCAGTGTCACCAATCAGCAATCAGCAGTGTCAGCAATCGGCAATCAGCAATCAGCAGTGTCAGCAATTAGCAATCAGCAGTGTCAGCAATCAGCAATCAGCAATCAGCATCAGCAGTGTCAGCAATCAGCAATCAGCAGTGTCAGCAATCTGCAATCGGCAATCAGCAATCAGCAGTGTCAGCAATCAGCAATCTGCAATCAGCAGTGTCAGCAATTAGCAATCAGCAGTGTCAGCAATCACCAATCAGCAGTGTCAGCAATCAGCAATAAGATGTGTCAGCAATCATCAATCAGCAATAAGCAGTGTCAGCAATCAGCAATCAGCAGTGTCAGCACTCAGCAATCAGCAATCAGCATTCAGCAACCAGTTATGTCACAATCAGTAATCAGCAGTGTCAGCAATCAGCAATCAGCACTGTCAGCAATCAGCAATCAGCAGTGTCAGCAATCGGCAATCAGCAATCAGCAATCAGCAGTGTCAGCAATCAGCAATCAGCAGTGTCAGCAATCAGCAATCTGCAGTGTCAGCAATCAGCAATCAGCAGTGTCAGCAATCAGTAATCAGCAGTGTCAGCAATCAGCAATTAGCAGTGTCAGCAATCAGCAATCACTAGGGTCAGCAATCAGCAGTGTCAGCAGTGTCAGCAGTGTCAGCAATAAGCAGTGTCACCAATCACCAATCAGCAGTGTCAGCAATCAGCCATCAGCAAGGTCAGCAATCAGCAATCAGCTCTGTCAGCAATCAGCAATGTCAGCAATCAGCCATCAGCAATCAGCAGTGTCAGCAGTGTCAGCAGTGTCAGCAATAAGCAATCAGCAATCAGCAGTGTCAGCAATCAGCAATCAGCAGTGTCAGCAATCAGCAATCGGCAGTGTCAGCAATCAGCAGAGTTTGCAATCGGCAATCAGCAGTGTCTGCAATCAGCAATCAGGAGTGTCAGCAATCAGCAATCAGGAGTGTCAGCAATCAGCAATCAACATTGTCAGCAATCAGCAATCAGCAGTGTCAGTATCGGCAATCAGCAGTGTCAGCAATCAGCAATCAGCAGTGTCAGCAATCAGCAATTAACAATTAGCAGTGTCAGCAATCAGCAATCAGCAATCAGCAGTGTCAGCAATCAGCAATCAGCAGTGTCAGCAATCAGCAATAAGATGTGTCAGCAATCATCAATCAGCAATAAGCAGTGTCAGCAATCAGCAATCAGCAGTGTCAGCACTCAGCAATCAGCAATCAGCATTCAGCAACCAGTAATGTCAGCAATCAGCAGTGTCAGCAATCAGCAATCAGCAGTGTCAGCAATCAGCAATCAGCAGTGTCAGCATTCGGCAATCAGCAATCAGCAGTGTCAGCAATCAACAATCAGCAGTGTCAGCAATCAGCAATCAGCATCAGCAGTGTCAGCAATCAGCAATCAGCAGTGTCAGCAATCTGCAATCAGCAATCAGCATTCAGCAATCTGCAATCTGCAATCAGCAGTGTCAGCAATTAGCAATCAGCAGTGTCAGCAATCACCAATCAGCAGTGTCAGCAATCAGCTATCAGCAGTGTCAGCAATCAGCAATCAGCAGTGTCATTAATCAGCAATCAGCAGTGTCAGCAATCAGCAATCAGATATCAGCAATCAGCAATCAGCAAAGTCAGCAATCAGCAATCAGCAATGTCAGCAATCTGCAGTGTCAGCAATCAGATATCAGAAATCAGCAACCAGTTATGTCACAATCTGTAATCAGCATTGTCAGCAATCAGCAATCAGCAGTGTCAGCAATCAGCAGTGTCAGCAATTAGCAATCAGTAATCAGCATCAGCAGTGTCAGCAATCAGCAATCAGCAGTGTCAGCAATCTGCAATCAGCAATCAGCAGTGTTAGCAATCAGCAATCTGCAATCAGCAGTGTCAGCAATTTGCAATCAGCAGTGTCAGCAATCACCAATCAGCAGTGTCAGCAATCAGCAATCAGCAGTGTCAGCAATGTCAGGAATCAGCAATTAGCAATCAGCAATCAGCAGTGTCAGCAATCAGCAATCAGCAATCAGCAGTGTCAGCAATCAGCAATCAGCAGTGTCACCAGTGTCAGCAATCAGCAGTCAGCAGTGTCAGCAATCAGCAATCAGCTGTGTCAGCAATCAGCAATCAGCAATCAGCAGTGTCAGCAATCGGCAATCAGCAATCAGCAGTGTCAGCAATCAGCAATCAGCAATCAGCAATCAGCAGTGTCAGCAATTAGCAATCAGCAATCAGCATCAGCAGTGTCAGCAATCAGCAGTGTTAGCAATCAGCAGTGTAAGCAATCAGCAATCTGCAATCAGCAGTGTCAGCAATTAGCAATCAGCAGTGTCAGCAATCACCAATCAGCAGTGTCAGCAATCAGCCATCAGCAGTGTCAGCAATCAGCAATCAGCAGTGTCAGCAATGTCAGCAATCAGCAATTAGCAATCAGCAATGAGAGTGCTGACAGTGTCAGTATCAGCAATCAGCAGTGTCAGCAATCAGCAATCTGCAGTGTCAGCAATCAGCAATCAGCATTCAGCAGTCTCAACAATCAGCCATCAGCAGTGTCAGCAATCAGCAATCTGCAATCAGCAGTGTCAGCAATCAGCAATCAGCAATCAGCAGTTTCAGCAATCAGCAATCAGCCGTGTCTGCAGTCAGCAATCAGCAGTGTCAGCAGTGTCAGCAATCAGCAGTGTCAGCAATCAGCAAACAGAAATGTCAACAATCAGCAATCAGCAGTGTCAGCAATCAGCAATCAGCAATCAGCAGTGTCTGCAATCAGCAATATCAGTGTCAGCAATCTGCAATCAGCAATCAACAGTGTACGCAATCAGCATTCAGCAGTGTAAGCAATCAGTGATCAGCAGTGTCAGCAATCAGCAATCAGCAGTGTCAGTATCAGCAATCAGCAGTGTCAGCAATCAGCATTCAGCAGTGTCAGCAATCAACAATCAGCAGTGTCAGCAATCAGCAATCACAAGTGTCAGCAATCTGCAATCAGAATTCAGCAGTGTCAGCAATCAGCAATCAGCAGTGTCAGCAGTGTCAGCAATCATCAGTGTCAGCAATCATCAGTGTCAGCAATCAGCAATCAGCAGTGTCAGCAATCAGCAATCAGGAGTGTCAGCAATCAGCAATCATCAATCAGCAATAAGCAGTGTCAGCAATATGCAATATGCAGTGTCAGTATCAGCAATCAGCAGTGTCAGCAATCAGCAATCAGTAGTGTCAGCAATCAGCAATCAGCAGTGTCAGCAATCACCAATCAGCAGTGTCAGCAATCAGCCATCAGCAGTGTCAGCAATCAGCAATCAGCAATATCAGCAATCAGCAATCAGCACTGTCAACAATCAGCAATCAGCAGTGTCAGCAATCAGCAATCAGCAGTGTCAGCAATCAGCAATCAGCAGTGTCAGAAATCAGCACTCACCAGTGTCAGCAATCTGCAATCAGCAATTAACAGTGTACGCAATCAGCAATCAGCAGTGTCAGCAATTTGCAATCAGCAGTGTCAGCAATCACCAATCAGCAGTGTCAGCAATCAGCAATCAGCAGTGTCAGCAATGTCAGGAATCAGCAATTAGCAATCAGCAATCAGCAGTGTCAGCAATCAGCAATCAGCAATCAGCAATCAGCAGTGTCAGCAATCAGCAATCAGCAGTGTCAGCAGTGTCACCAGTGTCAGCAATCAGCAGTCAGCAGTGTCAGCAATCAGCAATCAGCTGTGTCAGCAATCAGCAATCAGCAATCAGAAGTGTCAGCAATCAGCAATCAGCAATCAGCAGTGTCAGCAATCAGGAATCAGCAGTATCAGCAATCAGCAATCAGCTGTGTCAGCAATCAGCAATCAGCAGTGTCACCAATCAGCAGTGTCAGCAATACGCAATCAGCAGTGTCAGTAATCAGCAATCAGCAGTGTCAGCAATCAGCAATCAGCAGTGTCAGCAATCTGCAGTGTCGTCAATCATAAATTTGCAATCAGTAGTGTCTGCAATCAGCAATCAGCAGTTTCAGCAATCAGCAATAAGCATTGTCAGCAATCAGCAATCAGCAGTGTCAGCAATCAGCAATTAGCAGTGTCATCAATCAGCAATCAGCAATCAGCAATCAGCAGTGTCAGCAATCTGAAATCAGCAATCAGCAGTGTCAGCAGTGTCAGCAGTGTCAGCAATCAGCAATCAGCAGTGTCAGCAATCAGCAATCAGCATTGCCAGCAATCAGCAATCAGCAGTTTCAGAAATCAGTAATCAGCAGTGTCAGCAATCTGCAGTGTCAGCAATCAGAAATCAGCAATCAGTGGTGTCAGTAATCAGCAATCAGCAGTGTCAGCAATCTGCAAAGTCAGCAATCAGAAAACAGCAATCAGTAGTGTCAGCAATCAGCAATCAGTAGTGTTAGCAATCAGCAATCAGCAGTGTCAGCAATCACCAATCAGCAGTGTCAGCAATCAGCCATCAGCAGTGTCAGCAATCAGCAATCAGCAATGTCAGCAATCAGCAATCAGCAGTGTCAGCAATCAGCTATCAGCAGTGTCAGCAATCTGCAATCAGCATTCAGCAGTGTCAGCAATCATCAGTGTCAGCAAATAGCAATCAGCAGTGTCAGCAATCAGCAATCAGGAGTGTCAGCAATCAGCAATCAGCAGTGTCAGCAATATGCAATATGCAGTGTCAGTATCAGCAATCAGCAGTGTCAGCAATCAGCAATCAGCAGTGTCAGCAATCAGCAATCAGCAGTGTCAGCAATCTGCAGTGTCAGCAATCAGAAATCAGCAATCAGTAGTGTCAGCAATCAGCATTCAGCAATCAGCATTGTCAGCAATCAGCAATCGGCAGTGTCAGCAATCAGTTTTCAGCAATCAGCAGTGTCAGCAATCAGCAATCAGCAGTGTCAGCAGTGTCAGCAATCAGCAATCAGCAATCAGCAATCAGCAATCAGCAGTGTCAGCAATCAGCAATCAGCAGTCAGAAATCAGCAATCAGTAGTGTCAGCAATCAGCAATCAGCAATTAGCAGTGTCAGCAATCAGCAATCAGTCGTGTCAGCAATCAAAAGTGTCAGCAATCAGCAATCAGCATTGTCAGCAATCAGCAATCAGCAATCAGCAGTGTCAGCCATCAGCAATCAGCAGTGTCAGTAATCGGCAATCAGCAGTGTCAGCAATCAGCAATAAGCAGTGTCAGCAATCATCATTCAGCAATCAGAAGTGTCAGCAGTGTCAGCAATCAGCAATCATCAGTGTCAGCAATCAGCAATAAGTTGTGTCAGCAATCATCAAACAGCAATAAGCAGTGTCAGCAATCAGCAATCAGCAGTGTCAGCATTGTCAGCAATCAGCAATCAGCAATCAGCAGTGTCAGCCATCAGCAATCAGCAGTGTCAGCAATCATAAATCAGAAGTGTCAGTAATCAGCAATCACTAATCAGCAGTGTCTGCAATCAGCAATCAGCAATCAGCAGTGTCAGCAATCAGCAATCATCAGTGTCAGCAGTGTCAGCAATCAGCAGTGTCAGCACTCAGCAGTGTCAGCAATCAGCAATCAGCAGTGTCAGCAATCAGCAATCAGCAATCAGCAGTGTCAGCAATCAGCAATCAGATGTGTCTGTATCAGCAATCAGCAGTGTCAGCCATCAGTAATCAGCAGTGTCAGCATTCAGCAATCAGCAGTGTCAGCAATCAGCAATCAGCAGTGTCAGCAATCAGCAATCATCAGTGTCAGCAATCTGCAATCAGAAATCAGAAGTGTCAGCAATCAGCAATCAGCAGTGTCAAAAATCAGTAATCAGACGTGTCAGCAATCAGCAGTGTCAGTATCAGCAATCAGCAGTGTCAGTAATCAGCAATCAGCAGTGTCAACAATCAACAATCAGCAGTGTAAGCAATCAGCAATCAGCAGTGTCAGCAATCAGCTTTCAGCAGTGTCAGCAATCAGCAATCAGCAGTGTCAGCAGTGTCAGCAATCTGCAATCAGCAGTGTCAGCAATCAGCAATCAGCAGTGTCAGCAATCAGCAATCAGGAGTGTCAACAATCAGCAATCAGCAATCAGCAGTGTCAGCAATCTGCAATATGCAGTGTCAGAATCAGCAATCAGCAGTGTCAGCAATCAGCAATCAGCAGTGTCAGCAATGTCAGGAATCAGCAATTAGCAATCAGCAATCAGCAGTGTCAGCAATCAGCAATCAGCAATCAGCAGTGTCAGCAATCAGCAATCAGCAGTGTCAGCAGTGTCACCAGTGTCAGCAATCAGCAGTCAGCAGTGTCAGCAATCAACAATCAGCAGTGTCAGCAATCAGCAGTGTCAGCAATCAGCAATCAGCATTCTGCAAAGTCAGCAATCAGCAATCAGGAGTGTCAGCAATCAGCAATCAGCAATCAGCAGTGTCAGCAATCAGCAATCAGCAGTGTGAGCAGTGTCAGCAATCATCAATCAGCAGTGTCAGCAATCAGCAATCAGCAGTGTCAGCAATCAGCAATCAGGAGTGTCAGCAATCAGCAATCAGCAATCAGCAGTGTCAGCAATCCGCAATATGCAGTGTCAGAATCAGCAGTGTCAGCAATCAGCAATCAGCAGTGTCAGCAATCAGCAATCGGCAGTGTCAGCAATCAGCAATCGGCAGTGTCAGCAATCAGTAATCAGCAGTGTCAGCAATCTGCTATCAGCAGTGTCAGGAATTTGCAGTCAGCAGTGTCAGCAATCAGCAATCAACAATCAGAAGTGTCAGCAATCAGCAGTGTCAGCAATCAGCAATCAGCAGTCAGAAATCAGCAATCGGCAGTGTCAGCAATCAGTAATCAGCAGTGTCAGCAATCAGCAGTGTCAGCAATTAGCAGTGTCAGCAATCAGCAATCAGCAGTGTCAGGAATCAGCAATGTCAGCAATGAGCAATCAGCAGTGTCAGTATCAGCAATCAGTAGTGTCAGCAATCAGCATTCAGTAGTGTCAGCAATCAGCAGTGTCAGCAATCAGTAATCAGCCGTGTCATCAATCAGCAATCAGCAGTGTCAGCAATCAACAATCAGCAGTGTAAGCAATCAGCAATCAGCAGTGTCAGCAATCAGCTTTCAGCAGTGTCAGCAATCAGCAATCAGCAGTGTCAGCAGTGTCAGCAATCAGCAATTAGCTGTGTCAGCAATCAGCAATCAGCAGTGTCAGCAATCAGCAATCAGGAGTGTCAGCAATCAGCAATCAGCAATCAGCAGTGTCAGCAATCAGCAATCTGCAGTGTCAACAATCAGCAATCAGCATTCAGCAGTGTCAGCAATCAGCAATCAGCACAGTCAGCAATCTGCAGTCAGCAGTGTCAGCAATCAACAATCAGCCGTGTGAGCAATCAGCAATCAGCAGTGTCAGCAATCAGCAATCAGCATTCTGCAATGTCAGCAATCAGCAATCAGAAGTGTCAGCAATCATCAATCAGCAGTATCAGCAATCAGCAATCAGCAGTGTCAGCAATCGGCAATCAGCGATCAGCAGTGTCAGCAATCAGCAATCAGTAGTGTCAGCAATCGGCGATCAGCATTGACAGCAATCAGCAATCTGCAATCAGCAGTTGCAGCAATCAGCAGTGTCAGCAATCAGCAACCAGCAATCAGCAATCAGCAGTGTCAGCAGTGTAAGCAATCAGCAATCAGCAGTGTCAGCAATCAGCAATCTGCAGTGTCAACAATCAGCAATCAGCAGTGTCAGCAATCAGCAATCAGCAACGTCAGCAATCTGCAGTCAGCAGTGTCAGCAATCAACAATCAGCCGTGTGAGCAATCAGCATTCAGCAGTGTTAGCTATCAGCAATCAGCCTTCTGCAATGTCAGCAATCAGCAATCAGCAGTGTCAGCAATCGGCAATCAGCGATCAGCAGTGTCAGCAATCAGCAATCAGCAATCAGTAGTGTCAGCAATCAGCGATCAGCATTGACAGCAATCAGCAATCACTAGTGTCAGCAATCAAGGCATCAGCAGTGTCAGCAATCAGCAATCAGCAATCAGCAGTGTCAGCAATCAACAATCAACAATCAGCAATGTCAGCAATCAGCAATCAGCAATCAGCAATCAGCAATCAGCAAAGTCAGCAATCAGCAATCAGCAGTCAGATATCAGCAATCAGTAGTGTCAGCAATCAGCAATCAGCAATCAGCAGTGTCAGCAATCAGCAATCAGCAGTGTCAGCAATCATCAATCAGCAATTAGCAATCAGCAGTTACAGCAATCAGCAATCCGCAGTGTCAGCAATCAGCAATCAGCAGTGTCAGTAATCGGCAATCAGCAGTGTCAGCAATCAGCATTAAGCAGTGTCAGCAATCATCATTCAGCAATCAGCAGTGTCAGCAGTGTCAGCAATCAGCAATCAGCAGTGTCAGCAATCAGCAATCAGCAGTGTCAGCAATCAGCAATAAGCTGTGTCAGCAATCATCAATCAGCAATAAGCAGTGTCAGCAATCAGCAGTGTCAGCAGTGTCAGCAATCAGCTTTCAGCAATGTCAGCAATCAGCAATCAGAAGTGTCAGCAGTGTCAGCAATCAGCAATCAGCAGTGTCAGCAATCAGCAATCAGGAGTGTCAGCAATCAGCAATCAGCAATCAGCAGTGTCAGCAATCTTCAATATGCAGTGTCAGAATCAGCAGTGTCAGCAATCAGCAATCAGCATTGTCAGCAATCAGCAATCGGCAGTGTCAGCAATCGGTAATCAGCAATCACCAGTGTCAGCAATCAGCAATCAGCAGTGTCAGCAATCAGCAATCAGCAATCAGCTGTGTCAGCAATCAGCAGTGTCAGCAATCAGCAATCAGCAGTCAGAAATCAGCAATCAGTAGTGTCAGCAATCAGCATTCAATAGTGTCAGCAATCAGCAATCAGCAATCAGCAGTGTCAGCAATCACCAATCAGCAGTGTCAGCAATCAGCAGTGTCAGTAATCAGCAATGGGCAGTGTCAGCAATCATCATTCAGCAATCAGCAGTGTCAGCAGTGTCAGCAATCAGCAATCAGCAGTGTTAGCAATCAGCAATCAGCAGTGTCAGCAATCAGCAATAAGCTGTGTCAGCAATCATCAATCAGCAATAAGCAGTTTCAATAAGCAATTTCAATCAGTGTCAGCAATCAGCAATCAGCAGTGTCAGCAATTAGCAGTGTCAGTATCAGCAATCAGCAGTGTCAGCAATCAGCAATAAGCAGTGTCAGCAATCAACAATCAGCAGTGTAAGCAATCAGCAATCAGCAGTGTCAGCAATCAGCTTTCAGCAGTGTCAGCAATCAGCAATCAGAAGTGTCAGCAGTGTCAGCAATCAGCAATCAGCATTCAGCAGTGTCAACAATCAGCAATCAGCCATCAGCAGTGTCAGCAATCAGCAATCTGCAATCAGCAATTGCAGCAATCAGCAGTGTCAGCAATCAGCAACCAGCAATCAGCAATCAGCCATGTCAGCAATAGGCAATCAGCAGTGTCAGCAGTGTCAGCAATCAGCAATCAGCAGTTTCAGCAATCAGCAATCTGCAGTGTCAACAATCAGCAATCAGCAGTGTCAGCAATCAGCAATCAGCAGTGTCAGCAATCAGCAATCAGCAACGTCAGCAATCTGCTGTCAGCAGTGTCAGCAATCAACAATCAGCAGTGTGAGCAATCAGCAATCAGCAGTGTCAGCAATCAGCAATCAGCATTCTGCAATGTCAGCAATCAGCAATCAGAAGTGTCAGCAATGAGCAATCAGCAGTATCAGCAATCAGCAATCAGCAGTGTCAGCAATCGGCAATCAGCAATCAGCAGTGTCAGCAATCAGCAATCAGCAATCAGTAGTGTCAGCAATCAGCGATCAGCATTGACAGAAATCAGCAATCACCAGTGTCAGCAATCAAGCCATCAGATGTGTCAGCAATCAGCAATCAGCAATCAGCAGTGTCAACAGTGTCAGCAATCAGCAATCAGATATCAGCAGTGTCAGCAATCAGCAATCACCAGTGTCAGCAATCAAGCCATCAGCAGTGTCAGCAATCAGCAATCAGCAATCAGCAGTGTCAGCAGTGTCAGCAATCAGCAATCAGCAATCAGCATTGTCGCAATCAGGAATCAGCAGTGTCAGCAATCAGCAATCAGCAATCAACATTCAGCAGTGTCAGCAATCAGTAATCAGCAGTGTCAGCAATCAGCAATCAGCAATCAGCAGTGACAGCAATCAGCAATCTGCCATCAGCAATCAGCAGTGTCAGCAATCGGCAATCAGCAATCAGCAGTGTCAGCAATCAGCAATAAGCTGTGTCAGCAATCATCAATCAGCAATAAGCAGTGTCAGCAATCAGCAATCAGCAGTGTCAGCAATCAGCAATCAGCAATCAGCAGTGTCAGCAATCAGCAATCATCAGTGTCTGCAATCAGCAGTGTCAGCAATCAACAATCAGCAGTGTCAGCAATCAGCAATCAGCAGTGTTAGCAATCAGCAATCAGCAGTGTCAGCCATCAGTTATCAGCAGTGTCAGCAATCGGCAATCAGCAATCAGCAGTGTCAGCAAGCAGCAATCAGCAGTGTCAGCAATCAGCAATCAGCAGTGTACGCAATCAGCAATCAGCAGGGTCAGCAATCAGTAATCAGCAGTGTCAGCAATCAGCAATCATTAGTGTCAGCAATCAGCAGTGTCAGTATCAGCAATCAGCATTCAGCAGTGTCGGCAATCAACAATCAGCAGTGTCAGCAATCAGCAATCAGCATTCAGCAGTGTCAGCAATCAGCAATCAGCAGTGTCAGCAGTGTCAGCAATCATCAGTGTCAGCAATCAGCAATCAGGAGTGTCAGCAATCAGCAATAAGCAGTATCAGCAATCTGCAATATGCAGTGTTAGTATCAGCAATCAGCAGTCGGAAATCAGCAATCAGCAGTGTCAGCAATCACCAATTAGCAGTGTCAGCAATCAGCAATCAGCAGTGTCAGTAATCAGCAATCAGCAGTGTCAGCAATCATCATTCAGCAATCAGCAGTGTCAGCAATCGGCAATCAGCAGTGTCAGCAATCAGCAATAAGCTGTGTCAGCAATCATCAATCAGCAATAAGCAGTTTCCGCAATCAGCAATCAGCAGTGTCAGCAGTGTCAGCAATCAGCAATCAGCAATCAGCAGTGTCAGCAATCAGCAATCAGCTGTGTCAGCAATCAGCAATCATCAGTGTCAGCAGTGTCATTAATCAGCAATTAGCAGTGTCAGCAATAAGCAATCAGCAGTGTCAGCATTCAGCAATCAGCAATCAGCAGTGTCAGCAATCAGCAATCAGCAGTGTCAGCTATCAGTAATCAGCAGTGTCAGCAATCAGCAGTTTCAACAATCAGCAGTGTCAGCAATCAGCAATCAGCAATTAGCAGTCAGCAGTGTCCGCAATCAACAATCAGCAGTGCCAGCAATCAGATATCAGCAGTGTCAGCAATCATCAATCAGCATTCTGCAATGTCAGCAATCAGCAATCAGCAGTGTCAGCAATCAGAAATCAGCAAAGAGCATTCAGCAGTGTCAGCAATCAGCAATCAGCAGTGTCAGCAATCTGCAATCGGCAATCAGCAATCAGCAGTGTCAGCAATCAGCAATTAGCAGTGTCAGCAATCAGCAATCACTAGTGTCAGCAATCAGCAGTGTCAGCAGTGTCAGCAGTGTCAGCAATAAGCAGTGTCACCAATCACCAATCAGCAGTGTCAGCAATCAGCCATCAGCAAGGTCAGCAATCAGCAATCAGCTCTGTCAGCAATCAGCAATGTCAGCAATCAGCCATCAGCAATCAGCAGTGTCAGCAGTGTCAGCAGTGTCAGCAATAAGCAATCAGCAATCAGCAGTGTCAGCAATCAGCAATCAGCAGTGTCAGCAATCAGCAATCGGCAGTGTCAGCAATCAGCAGAGTTAGCAATCAGCAATCAGCAGTGTCTGCAATCAGCAATCAGGAGTGTCAGCAATCAGCAATCAGGAGTGTCAGCAATCAGCAATCAACATTGTCAGCAATCAGCAATCAGCAGTGTCAGTATCGGCAATCAGCAGTGTCAGCAATCAGCAATCAGCAGTGTCAGCAATCAGCAATTAACAATAAGCAGTGTCAGCAATCAGCAATCAGCAGTGTCAGCAATCAGCAATCAGCAGTGTCAGCAATCAGCAATAAGATGTGTCAGCAATCATCAATCAGCAATAAGCAGTGTCAGCAATCAGCAATCAGCAGTGTCAGCACTCAGCAATCAGCAATCAGCATTCAGCAACCAGTAATGTCAGCAATCAGCAGTGTCAGCAATCAGCAATCAGCAGTGTCAGCAATCAGCAATCAGCAGTGTCAGCATTCGGCAATCAGCAATCAGCAGTGTCAGCAATCAGCAATCAGCAGTGTCAGCAATCAGCAATCAGCATCAGCAGTGTCAGCAATCAGCAATCAGCAGTGTCAGCAATCTGCAATCAGCAATCAGCATTCAGCAATCTGCAATCTGCAATCAGCAGTGTCAGCAATTAGCAATCAGCAGTGTCAGCAATCACCAATCAGCAGTGTCAGCAATCAGCTATCAGCAGTGTCAGCAATCAGCAATCAGCAGTGTCATTAATCAGCAATCAGCAGTGTCAGCAATCAGCAATCAGATATCAGCAATCAGCAATCAGCAAAGTCAGCAATCAGCAATCAGCAATGTCAGCAATCTGCAGTGTCAGCAATCAGATATCAGAAATCAGCAACCAGTTATGTCACAATCTGTAATCAGCATTGTCAGCAATCAGCAATCAGCAGTGCCAGCAATCAGCAGTGTCAGCAATTAGCAATCAGTAATCAGCATCAGCAGTGTCAGCAATCAGCAATCAGCAGTGTCAGCAATCTGCAATCAGCAATCAGCAGTGTTAGCAATCAGCAATCTGCAATCAGCAGTGTCAGCAATTTGCAATCAGCAGTGTCAGCAATCACCAATCAGCAGTGTCAGCAATCAGCCATCAGCAGTGTCAGCAATCAGCAATCAGCAGTGTCAGCAATGTCAGCAATCAGCAATTAGCAATCAGCAATCAGCAGTGTCAGCAATCAGAAATCAGCAGTGTCAGCAATCAGCAATCAGCAGTGTCAGCAATCAGCAGTCAGCAGTGTCAGCAATCAGCAATCAGCTGTGTCAGCAATCAGCAATCAGCAATCAGAAGTGTCAGCAATCAGCAATCAGCAGTGTCAGCAATCAGCAATCAGCAGTGTCAGCAATCAGGAATCAGAAGTATCAGCAATCAGCAATCAGCTGTGTCAGCAATCAGCAATAAGCAGTGTCACCAATCAGCAGTGTCAGCAATCAGCAATCAGCAGTGTCAGCAATCAGCAATCAGCAGTGTCAGCAATCAGCAATCAGCTGTGTCAGCAATCAGCAATGTCAGCAATCAGCAATCAGCAATCAGCAGTATCAGCAGTGTCAGCAATCAGCAATCAGCAGTGTCAGCAATCAGCAATCAGCAGTGTCAGCAATCAGCAATCAGCAGTGTCAGCAATCAGCAATCAGCAGTGTCAGCAATCAGCAATCAGCAGTGTCAGCAATCAGCAATCAGCAGTGTCAGCAATCTGCAATCAGCAGTGTCAGTATCAGCAATCAGCAGTGTCAGCAAACAGCAATCAGCAGTGTCAGCAATCAGCAATCAGCAGTGTCAGCAATCAGCAATCAGCAGTGTCAGCAATCTGCAGTGTCGTCAAACAGAAATTTGCAATCAGTAGTGTCAGCAATCAGCAATCAGCAGATTCAGCAATCAGCAATCGGCAGTGTCAGCAATCAGTAATCAGCAGTGTCAGCAAACTACAATCAGCAGTGTCAGAAATCAGCAGTGTCAGTATCAGCAATCAGCAGTGTCAGTAATCAGCAATCAGCAATCAACAATCAACAATCAACAATCAACAATCAACAATCAGCAGTGTCAGAAATCAGCAAACAGCAGTGTCTGCAATCAGCAATCAGCAGTGTCAGCAATCATCAATCAGCAGTGTCAGCCATCAGCAATCAGCATTCAGCAATCAGCAATCAGCAGTGTCAGCAATCAGCATTCAGCAGTGTCAGTATCAGCAATCAGCAGTGTCAGCAATCAGCAATCAGCAGTTTCAGCAATCAGCAATCAGCAGTGTCAGCAATCTGCAATGTCAGCAATCAGAAATCAGCAATCAGTAGTGACAGCAATATGCAATCAGCAGTGTCAGCAATCAGCAATCAGAAGTGTCAGCAATCTGCAATCATTAATCAGCAGTGTCAGCAATCAGCAATCAGCAGTTTCAGCAATCAGCAATCAGCAGTGTCAGCAATCTGCAATGTCAGCAATCAGAAATCAGCAATCAGTAGTGACAGAAATATGCAATCAGCAGTGTCAGCAATCAGCAATCAGAAGTGTCAGCAATCTGCAATCATTAATCAGCAGTGTCAGCAATCAGCAATAAGCAGTGTCAGCAATCAGCAATCAATAGTGTCAGCAATCAGCAATTAGCAGTGTCATCAATCAGCAATCAGCAATCAGCAGTGTCAGCAATCTGAAATCAGCAATCAGCAGTCAGCAGTGTCAGCAGTGTCAGCAATCAGCAATCAGCAATCAGCATTGTCAGCAATCAGCAATCAGCAGTGTCAGAAATCAGCAATCAGCAGTGTCAGCAATCAGAAATCAGCAATCAGTAGTGTCAGTAATCAGCAATCAGCAATCAGCAGTGTCAGCAATCTGCAGTGTCAGCAATCAGAAAACAGCAATCAGTAGTGCCAGCAATCAGCAATCAGTAGTGTCAGCAATCAGCAATCAGCAGTGTCAGCAATCACCAATCAACAGTGTCAGCAATCAGCAATCAGCAGTGTCAGCAATCAGCAATCAGCAATGTCAGCAATCTGCAGTGTCAGCAATCAGAAATCAGCAACCAGTTATGTCACACACAGTAATCAGCAGTGTCAGCAATCAGCAATCAGCAGTGTCAGCAATCGGCAATCAGCAATCAGCAGTGTCAGCAATCAGCAATCAGCAGTGTCAGCAATTAGGTATCAGCAATCAGCATCAGCAGTGTCAGCAATCAGCAGTGTCACCAATCTGCAATCAGCAATCAGCAGTGTAAGCAATCAGCAATCTGCAATCAGCAGTGTCAGCAATCAGAAATCTGCAGTGTCAGCAATTAGCAATCAGCAGTGTCAGCAATCACCAATCAGCAGTGTCAGCAATCACCAATCAGCAGTGTCAGAAATCAGCCATCAGCAGTGTCAGCAATCAGGAATCAGCAGTGTCAGCAATCAGAAATCAGCTGTGTCAGCAATCAGCAATCAGCAGTGTCAGCAATCAGCAACCAGCAGTGTCAGCAATCAGCAAGCAGCAGTGTCAGCAGTGTCAGCAATCAGCAGTGTCAGCAATCAGCAGTGTCAGCAATCAGCAGTGTCAGCAATCACCAATCAGCAGTGTCAGCAATCAGCCATCAGCAGTGTCAGATCTCAGCAATCAGCAGTGTCAGCAATCAATAATCAGCTGTGTTAGCAATCAGCAATGTCAGCAATCAGCAATCAGCAGTGTCAGCAGTGTCAGAAGTGTCAGCAGTGTCAGCAATCAGAAATCAGCACTCAGCTGTGTCAGCAATCAGCAATCAGCAGTGTCAGCAATCAGCAATCAGCAATCAGCTGTGTCAGCAATCAGCAATCAGCAGTGTCAGCAATCAGCAATCAGCAGTGTCAGCAATCAGCAATCAGCAGTGTCAGCAATCAGCAATCAGCAGTGTCAGCAATCTGTAATCAGCAGTGTCAGCAATCAGCAGTCAGTAGTGTCAGCAATCAGCAATCAGCAGTGTCAGCAATCAGCAATCAGGAGTGTCAGCAATCAGCAATCAGCAGTGTCAACAGTGTCAGAAATCAGCAATCAGCAATCAGAAATCAGCAGTGTCATCAATCAGCAATCAGCAGTGTCAGCAATCTGAAATCAGCAATCAGCAGTGTCAGCAGTGTCAGTAATCAGCAATCAGCAATCAGCACTGTCAGCAATCAGCAATCAGCATTGTCAGCAATCAGCAATCAGCAGTGTCAGAAATCAGCAATCAGCAGTGTCAGCAATCAGAAATCAGCAATCAGTAGTGTCAGTAATCAGCAATCAGCAATCAGCAGTGTCAGCAATCTGCAGTGTCAGCAATCAGAAAACAGCAATCAGTAGTGTCAGCAATCAGCAATCAGTAGTGTCAGCAATCAGCAATCAGCAGTGTCAGCAATCACCAATCAGCAGTGTCAGCAATCAGCCATCAGCAATGTCAGCAATCAGCAATCAGCAGTGTCAGCAATCAGCAATCAGCAGTGTCAACAATCAGCAATCAGCAGTGTCAGCAATCAGCAATCAGCAATGTCAACAATCTGCAGTGTCAGCAATCTACAGTGTCAGCAATCAGAAATCAGCAACCAGTTATGTCACAAACAGTAATCAGCAGTGTCAGCAATCAGCAATCAGCAGTGTCAGCAATCGGCAATCAGCAATCAGCAGTGTCAGCAATCAGCAATCAGCAATCAGCAGTGTCAGCAATTAGCAATCAGCAATCAGCATCAGCAGTGTCAGCAATCAGCAGTGTCAGCAATCTGCAATCAGCAATCAGCAGTGTAAGCAATCAGCAATCTGCAATCAGCAGTGTCAGCAATTAGCAATCAAAAGTGTCAGCAATCACCAATCAGCAGTGTCAGCAATCAGCCATAAGCAGTGTCAGCAATGTCAGCAATCAGCAATTAGCAATCAGCAATCAGCAGTGTCAGCAATCAGCAATCAGCAGTGTCAGCATTAAGCAATCAGCAGTGTCAGCAATCTGCAATCAGCATTTAGCTGTGTCAGCAATCAGCAGTGTCAGCAATCAACAATCAGCAGTGTCAGCAATCAGCCATCAGCAGTGTCAGCAATCAGCAATCAGAAATCAGCAGTGTCAGTATCAGCAATCAGCAGTGACAGCAATCAGCAATCAGCAATCAGCAGTGTCAGCAGTGTCAGAAGTGTCAGCAGTGTCAGCAATCAGCAATCAGCACTCAGCAGTGTCAGCAATCAGCAATCAGCAGTGTCAGCAATCAGCAATCAGCAATCAGCTGTGTCAGCAATCAGCAATGTCAGCAATCAGCAATCAGCAATCAGCAGTGTCAGAAGTGTCAGCAGTGTCAGCAATCAGCAATCAGCAATCAACACTCAGCAGTGTCAGCAATCAGCAATCAGCAGTGTCAGCAATCAGCAATCAGCAGTGTCAGCAATCAGCAATCAGCAGTGTCAGCAATCTGTAATCAGCAGTCTCAGCAATCAGCAGTCAGTAGTGTCAGCAATCAGCAATCAGCAGTGTCAGCAATCAGCAATCAGGAGTGTCAGCAATCAGCTATCAGCAGTGTCAACAGTGTCAGAAATCAGCAATCAGCAATCAGAAATCAGCAGTGTCAGTATCAGCAACCAGCAGAGACAGCAATCACCAATCAGCTGTGTCAGCAATCAACAATCCGCAGTGTCAGCAATCAACAATCAGCAGTGTCAGCAATCAGCAATCAGCATTCTGCAATCAGCAGTGTCTGCAATCAGGAATCAGCAGTGTCAGCAATCAGCAATCAGCAATCAACAATCAGCAGTGTCAGCAATCAGCAGTGTCAGCAATCAGCAGTGTCAGCAATCAGCAGTGTCAGCAATCAGCAATCAGCAGTGTCAGCAATCAGCAGTGTCAGCAATCAGCAATCAGCAGTGTAAGCAGTGTCAGCAGTGTCAGCAATCAGCAATGTCAGCAATCAGCAATCATCAATCAGCAATCAGCAGTGTCAGCAATCTGCAGTGTCAGCAGTGTCAGCAGTGTCTGCAATCAGCAATCAGCGGTGTCAGCAATCAGCAATCAGCAGTGTTAGCAATAAGCAATCAGCAATCAGCAATCAGCAGTGTCAGCAATCAGCAATCAGCAGTGTCAGCAATCTGGAATCAGCAATCAGAAGTGTCAGCAATCAGCAATCAGCAGTGTCAGCAGTGTTAGCAATCAGCAATCAGCAGTGTCAGCAATCAGCAATCATCAGTGTCAGCAATCAGCAATCAGGAGTGTCTGCAATCAGCAATCAGCAGTGTCAGCAATCAGCAATCAGCATTGTCAGTATCAGCAATCAGCAGTGTCAGCAATCAGCAATCAGCAGTTTCAGCAATCTGCAGTGTCAGCAATCAGCAGTGTCAGCAATCAGCAATCAGCATTGTCAGCAATCAGCAATCGGCAGGGTCAGCAATCAGTAATCAGCAATGTCAGTATCAGCAATCAGCAGTGTCAGCAATCAGCAATCAGCAGTGTCAGTATCAGCAGTCAGCAGTGTCTGCAATCAGCAATCAGCAGTGTCAGCAATCAGCAATCAGCAGTGTCAGCAATCAGCAATCAGCATTCAGCAATCTGCAATCAGCAGTGTCAGCAGTCAGCAGTCAGCAGTGTCAGTATCAGCAATCAGCAGTGTCAGTATCAGCAATCAGCAGTGACAGCAATCAGCAATCAGCAGTTTCAGCAATCAGCAGTTTCAGCAATCAGCAGTTTCAGCAATCAGCAATCAGCAGTGTCAGCAATCTGCAGTGTCAGCAATCAGAAATCAGCAATCAAGATTGTCAGCAATCAGCAATAAGCAGTGTCAGCAATCATCATTCAGCAATCAGCAGTGTCAGCAATCAGCAGTGTCAGCAATCAGCAATCAGCAGTGTCAGCAATCAGCAATCAGTAGTGTCAGCAATCAGCAGTGTCAGCAATCAACAATCAGCAGTGTCAGCAATCAGCAATAAGCTGTGTCAGCAATCATCAATCAGCAGAGTCAGCAGTGTCAGCAATCAGCAATCAGCAATGTCAGCAATCTGCAGTGTCAGCAATCAGAAATCAGCAACATCAGCAATCTGCAATCAGCAGTGTCAGCAATCAGCATTCAGCAGTGTCAGCAATCAACAATCAGCAGTGTCAGCAATCAGCAATCAGCAATCAGCAATCAGCAGTGTCAGCAATCAGCAATCAGCACTCAGCAGTGTCAGCTATCAGCAATCAGCAGTGTCAGCAGTGTCAGCAATCATCAGTGTCAGCAATCAGCAATCAGCAGTGTCAGCAATCAGCAATCAGGAGTGTCAGCAATCAGCAATTAGCAGTGTCAGCAATTTGCAATATGCAGTGTCAGTATCAGCAATCAGCAGTGTCAGCAATCAGCAATCAGCAGCGTCAGCAATCAGCAATCAGCAGTGTCAGTAATCTGCAGTGTCAGCAATCAGAAATCAGCAATCAGCTGTGTCAGCAATCAATAGTGTCAGCAATCAGCAATCAGCATTGTCAGCAATCAGCAATCGGCAGTGTCAGCAATCAGTAATCAGCAATCAGCAGTGTCAGCAATCAGCAATCAGCAATCAGCTGTGTCAGCAATCAGCAATCAGCAGTCAGAAATCAGCAATCAGTAGTGTCAGCAATCAGCAATCAGCAGTGTCAGCAATCAGCAATCAGCAGTGTCAGCAGTGTCAGCAATCAGCAATCGGCAGTGTCAGCAATCAGTAATCAGCAGTGTCAGCAATCTGCAATCAGCAGTGTCAGGAATTTGCAGTCAGCAGTGTCAGCAATCAGCAATCAACAATCAGAAGTGTCAGCAATCAGCAGTGTCAGAAATCAGCAATCAGCAGTGTCAGGAATCAGCAGTGTCTGCAATCTGCAATGTCAGCAATCAGAAGTCAGCAATCAGTAGTGACAGCAATAAGCAATCAGCAGTGTCAGCAATCAGCAATCAGCATTCAGCAGTGTCAACAATCAGCAATCAGCCATCAGCAGTGTCAGCAATCAGCAATCTGCAATCAGCAGTGTCAGCAATCAGCAACCAGCAATCAGCAGTCAGCCGTGTCAGCAATCAGCAATCAGCAGTGTCAGCAGTGTCAGCAATCAGCAATCAGCAGTGTCAGCAATCAGCAATCTGCAGTGTCAACAATCAGCAATCAGCAGTGTCAGCAATCAGCAATTAGCAACGTCAGCAATCTGCAGTCAGCAGTGTCCGCAATCAACAATCAGCAGTGCCAGCAATCAGATATCAGCAGTGTCAGCAATCAGCATTCTGCAATGTCAGCAATCAGCAATCAGTAGTGTCAGCAATCAGCAATCAGCAGTGTCAGCAATCAGCAATAAGCAGTGTCAGCAATCGGCAATCAGCAATCAGCAGTGTCAGCAATCAGCAATCAGTAGTGTCAGCAATCACCAGTGTCAGCAATCAAGCCATCAGCAGTGTCAGCAATCAGCAATCAGCAATCAGCAGTGTCAGCAATCAACAATCAGCAAAGACAGCAATCAGCAATCAGCAGTGTCAGCAATCAGCAATCAGGAGTGTCAGCAATCAGCAATCAGCAGTGTCAACAGTGCCAGCAATCAGCAATCACATATCAGCAGTCACAGCAATCAGAAATCAGCAGTGTCAGCAATCAGCAATCAGCAGTGTCAGTATCAGCAATCAGCAGTGTCAGCAATCAGCAATCAGCAGTGTCAGCAATCAGCAATCTGCAGTGTCAGCAATCAGAAATCAGAAATCAGTAGTGTCAGCATTCAGCAATCAGCAATCAGCAGTGTCAGCAATCAGGAATCAGCAGTGTCAGCAATCAGCAATCAGCAATCAGCATCAGCAGTGTCAGCAATCAGCAATCAGCAGTGTCAGCAATCTGCAATCAGCAATCAGCAATCAGTAGTGTCAGCAATCAGCAATCTGCAATCAGCAGTGTCAGCAATTAGCAATCAGCAGTGTCAGCAATCAGCTATCAGCAGTGTCAGCAATCTGCAATCAACAGTGTTAGCTATTAGCAATCAGCAAAGAGCATTCAGCAGTGTCAGCAATCAGCAATCAGCAGTCAGCAATCAGCAGTGTCAGCAATCAGCAGTGTCAGCAATTAGCAATCAGCAGTGTCAGCAATCACCAAACAGCAGTGTCAGCAATCAGCTATCAGCAGTGTCAGCAATCAGCAATCAGCAGTGTCAGCAATCAGCAATCAGCAATCAGCAAAGAGCATTCAGCAGTGTCAGCAATCAGCAATCAACAATGTCAGCAATCTGCAGTGTCAGCAATCAGAAATCAGCAACCAGTTATGTCAGCAATCAGCAGTGTTTGCAATCAGCAATAAGCTGTGTCAGCAATCATCAATCAGCAATAAGCAGTGTCAGCAATCAGCAATCAGCAGTGTCAGCAATAAGCAATCAGAAATCAGCAGTGTCAGCAATCGGCAATCAGCAATCAGCAGTGTCAGCAATCAGCAATCAGCAGTGTCAGCAATCAGCAATCAGCAATCAGCATCAGCAGTGTCAACAATCAGCAATCAGCAGTGTCAGCAATTAGCAATCAGCAGTGTCAGCAATCACCAATCAGCAGTGTCAGCAATCAGCTATCAGCAGTGTCAGCAATCAGCAATCAGCAGTGTCAGCAATCAGCAATTAGCAAAGAGCATTCAGCGGTGTCAGCAATCATCAATCAGCAATGTCAGCAATCTGCAGTGTCAGCAATCCGAAATCAGCAACCAGTTATGTCACAATCAGTAATCAGCAGTGTCAGCAATCAGCAATCAGCAGTGTCAGCAATCAGCAATCAGCAGTGTCAGCAATCGGCAATCAGCAATCAGCAGTGTCAGCAATCAGCAATCAGGAGTGTGAGCAATTAGCAATCAGCAATCAGCAGTGTCAGCAATCGGCAATCAGCAATCAGCAGTGTCAGCAATCAGCAATCAGCAAAGGCAGCAATCAGCAATCAGCAGTGTCAGCAATCAGCAATCAGCAGTGTCAGCAATCAGCAATCAGCAGTGTCAGCAATCGGCAATCAGCAATCAGCAGTGTCAGCAATCAGCAATAAGCTGTGTCAGCAATCATCAATCAGCAATCAGCAGTGTCAGCTATCAGCAATCAGCAATCAGCAGTGTCAGCAATCAGCAATCTGTAATCATCAGTGTCAGCAATCAGCAATCAGCAGTGACAGCAATCAGCAGTGTCAGTATCAGCAATCATCAGTGTCAGTAATCAGCAATCAGCAGTGTCAGCAATCAGCAATCAGCAATCAGCAGTGTCAGCAATCAGCAATCAGCAGTGTCAGCAATCAGCAATCAGGAATGTCAGCAATAAGCAATCAGCAGTGTCAGCAATCAGCAATCAGCAGTGTCAGCAAACAGCAATCAGCAGTGTCAGCAATCAGCAATCAGCAGTGTCAGCAATCAGAAATCTGCAGTGTCAGCAATTAGCAACCAGCAGTGTAAGCAATCAGCAATCAGCAGTGTCATCAATCAGCAATCAGCAATCAGCAGTGTCAGCAATCTGAAATCAGCAATCAGCAGTGTCAGCAGTGTCAGCAGTGTCAGCAATCAGCAATCAGCATTGTCAGCAATCAGCAATCAGCAGTGTCAGAAATCAGCCATCAGCAGTGTCAGCAATCAGCAATCAGCAGTGTCAGCAATCAGCAATCAGCAGTGTCAGCAATCAGCAATCAGCAGTGTCAACAATCAGCAATCAGCAATGAGCAATCAGCAGTGTCAGCAATCAGCAATCAGCAATGTCAGCAATCTGCAGTGTCAGCAATCAGAAATCAGCAACCAGTTATGTCACAAACAGTAATCAGCAGTGTCAGCAATCAGCAATCAGCAGTGTCAGCAATCGGCAATCAGCTATCAGCAGTGTCAGCAATCAGCAATCAGCAGTGTCAGCAATTGGCAATCAGCAATCAGCATCAGCAGTGTCAGCAATCAGCAGTGTCAGCAATCTGCAATCAGCAATCTGCAATCAGCAGTGTCAGCAATTAGCAATCAGCAGTGTCAGCAATCACCAATCAGCAGTGTTAGCAATCAGCCATCAGCAGTGTCAGCAATCAGGAATTAGCAGTGTCAGCAATCAGCAATCAGCTGTGTCAGCAATCAGCAATCAGCAGTGTCAGCAATCAGCAACCAGCAGTGTCAGCAATCAGCAAGCAGCAGTGTCAGCAGTGTCAGCAATCAGTAGTGTCAGCAATCAGCATTCAGCAGTGTCAGAAATCAGCCATCAGCAGTGTCAGCAATCAGCAATCAGCAGTGTCAGCAATCAATAATCAGCTGTGTCAGCAATCAGCAATGTCAGCAATCAGCAATCAGCAGTGTCAGCAGTGTCAGAAGTGTCAGCAGTGTCAGCAATCAGAAATCAGCACTCAGCTGTGTCAGCAATCAGCAACCAGCAGTGTCAGCAATCAGCAATCAGCAGTGTCAGCAATCAGCAATCAGCAGTTTCAGCAATCAGCAATCAGCAGTGTCAGCAATCAGCAATCAGCAGTGTTAGCAATCAGCAATCAGCAGTGTAAGCAATCTGTAATCAGCAGTGTCAGCAATCAGCAGTCAGTAGTGTCAGCAATCAGCAATCAGCAGTGTCAGCAATCAGCAATCAGGAGTGTCAGCAATCAGCAATCAGCAGTGTCAACAGTGTCAGAAATCAGCAATCAGCAATCAGAAATCAGCAGTGTAATCAATCAGCAATCAGCAATCAGCAGTGTCAGCAATCTGAAATCAGCAATCAGCAATCAGCAGTTTCAGCAGTGTCAGCAGTGTCAGTAATCAGCAATCAGCAATCAGCACTGTCAGCAATCAGCAATCAGCATTGTCAGCAATCAGCAATCAGCAGTGTCAGAAATCAGCAATCAGCAGTGTCAGCAATCAGAAATCAGCAATCAGTAGTGTCAGTAATCAGCAATCAGCAATCAGCAGTGTCAGCAATCTGCAGTGTCAGCAATCAGAAAACAGTAGTGTCAGCAATCAGCAATCAGTAGTGTCAGCAATCAGCAATCAGCAGTGTCAGCAATCACCAATCAGCAGTGTCAGCAATCAGCCACCAGCAGTGTCAGCAATTAGCAATCAGCAGTGTCAGCAATCAGCAATCAGCAGTGTCAACAATCAGCAATCAGCAGTGTCAGCAATCAGCCATCAGCAGTGTCAGCAATCACCAATCAGCAGTGTCAGCAATCAGCAATCAGCATTCAGCAGTGTCAGCAATCAGCAATCAGCAATGTCAGCAATCTGCAGTGTCAGCAATCAGAAATCAGCATCCAGTTATGTCACAATCAGTAATCAGCTGTGTCAGCAATCAGCAATCAGCAATGTCAGCAATCTGCAGTGTCAGCAATCTGCAGTGTCAGCAATCAGAAATCAGCAACCAGTTATGTCACAAACAGTAATCAGCAGTGTCAGCAATCAGCAATCAGCAGTGTCAGCAATCGGCAATCAGCAATCAGCTGTGTCAGCAATCAGCAATCAGCAATCAGCAGTGTCAGCAATTAGCAATCAGCAATCAGCATCAGCAGTGTCAGCAATCAGCAGTGTCAGCAATCTGCAATCAGCAATCAGCAGTGTAAGCAATCAGCAATCTGCAATCAGCAGTGTCAGCAATTATCAATCAGCAGTGTCAGCAATCACCAATCAGCAGTGTCAGCAATCAGCCATCAGAAGTGTCAGCAATCAGCAATCAGCAGTGTCAGCAATGTCAGCAATCAGCAATTAGCAATCAGCAATCAGCAGTGTTAGCAATCAGCAATCAGCAGTGTCAGCAATCAGCAGTGTCAGCATTAAGCAATCAGCAGTGTCAGCAATCTGCAATCAGCAATAAGCTGTGTCAGCAATCAGCAATCAGCAATCAGCAGTGTCAGCAATCAGCAATCAGCAGTGTCAGCAATCAGCAATCAGCAGTGTCAGCAATCAGTAATCAGCAGTGTCAGCAATCAGGAATCAGCAGTGTCAGCAATTAGCAATCAGCTGTGTCAGCAATCAGCAATCAGCAGTGTCAGCAATCAGCATTCAGCAGTGTCAGCAATCAGCAATCAGCAGTGCCAGCAATCAGCAATCAGCTGTGTCAGCAATCAGCAATGTCAGCAAGCAGCAATCAGCAGTGTCAGCAGTGTCAGAAGTGTCAGCAGTGTCAGCAATCAGCAATCAGCAATCAGCACTCAGCAGTGTCAGCAATCAGCAATCAGCAGTGTCAGCAATCAGCAATCAGCAGTGTCAGCAATCAGCAATCAGCAGTGTCAGCAATCAGCAATCAGCAGTGTCAGCAATCTGTAATCAGCAGTGTCAGCAATCAGCAGTCAGTAGTGTCAGCAATCAGCAATCAGCAATATCAGCAATCAGCAATCAGCAATGTCAGCAATCAGCAATCAGGAGTGTCAGCAATCAGCTATCAGCAGTGTCAACAGTGTCAGAAATCAGCAATCAGCAATCAGAAATCAGCAGTGTCAGTATCAGCAATCAGCAGTGGCAGCAATCAGCAATCAGCTGTGTCAGCAATCAAAAATCAGCAGTGTCAGCAATCAACAATCAGCAGTGTCAGCAATCAGCAATCAGCATTCTGCAATCAGCAGTGTCTGCAATCAGGAATCAGCAGTGTCAGCAATCAGCAATCAGCAGTGTCAGCAATCAGCAATCAGCAATCAGCAGTGTCAGCAATCAGCAATCAGCAATCAGCAGTGTCAGCTATCAGCAATCAGCAATCAGCAGTGTCAGCAATCAGCAATCTGTAATCATCAGTGTCAGCAATCAGCAATCAGCAGTGACAGCAATCAGCAGTGTCAGTATCAGCAATCAGCAGTGTCAGTAATCAGCAATCAGCAGTGTCAGCAATCAGCAATCAGCAGTGTCAGCAATCAGCAATCAGGAGTGTCAGCAATCAGCAATCAGCAATCAGCAGTGTCAGTATCAGCAATCAGCAGTGTCAGCAAACAGCAATCAGCAGTGTCAGCAATCAGCAATCAGCAGTGTCAGCAATCAGAAATCTGCAGTGTCAGCAATTAGCAATCAGCAGTGTCAGCAATCAGCAATCAGCAGTGTCAGCAATCAGCAATTAGCAGTGTCATCAATCAGCAATCAGCAATCAGCAGTGTCAGCAATCTGAAATCAGCAATCAGCAGTGTCAGCAGTGTCAGCAGTGTCAGCAGTGTCAGCAATCAGCAATCAGCATTGTCAGCAATCAGCAATCAGCAGTGTCAGAAATCAGCCATCAGCAGTGTCAGCAATCAGCAATCAGCAGTGTCAGCAATCAGCAATCAGCAGTGTCAGCAATCAGCAATCAGCAGTGTCAACAATCAGCAATCAGCAATCAGCAGTGTCAGCAATCAGCAATCAGCAATGTCAGCAATCTGCAGTGTCAGCAATCAGAAATCAGCAACCAGTTATGTCACAAACAGTAATCAGCAGTGTCAGCAATCAGCAATCAGCAGTGTCAGCAATCGGCAATCAGCTATCAGCAGTGTCAGCAATCAGCAATCAGCAATCAGCAGTGTCAGCAATCAGCAATCAGCAGTGTCAGCAATCAGCAATCAGCAGTGTCAGCAATCAGCAATCAGCAATCAGCAGTGTCAGCAATCAGCAATCAACAATCAGCAGTGTCAGCAATCATTAATCAGCAGTGTCAGCTGTGTCAGCAATCAGCAATCAGCAGTGTCAGCAATCAGCAATCATCAGTGTCAGCAATCAGCATTCAGTAGTGTCAGCAATCAGCAGTGTCAGCAATCAACAATCAGCAGTGTAAGCAATCAGCAATCAGCAGTGTCAGCAATCAGCAATCAGCAGTGTCAGCCATCAGTAATCAGCAGTGTCAGCAACCGGCAATCAGCAATCAGCAGTGTCAGCAATCAGCAATCAGCCTTGTCAGCAATCTGCAATAAGCAATCAGCAGTGTACGCAATCAGCAATCAGCAGGGTCAGCAATCAGTAATCAGCAGTGTTAGCAATCAGCAATCAGCAGTGTCAGTATCAGCAATCTGCGTCGTCAGCAATCAGCATTCAGCAGTGTCGGCAATCAACAATCAGCAGTGTCAGCAATCAGCAATCAGCAATCAGCAGTGTCAGCAATCAGCAATCAGCATTCAGCAGTGTCAGCAATCAGCAATCAGCAGTGTCAGCAGTGTCAGCAATCATCAGTGTCAGCAATCAGCAATCCGCAATCAGGAGTGTCAGCAATCAGCAATAAGCAGTATCAGCAATCTGCAATATGCAGTGTTAGTATCAGCAATCAGCAGTGTCAGCAATCAGCAATCAGCAGTGTCAGCAATCAGCAATCAGCAGTGTCAGCAATCTGCAGTGTCAGCAATCAGAAATCAGCAATCAGTAGTGTCAGCAATCAGCAATCAGCAATCAGCATTGTCAGCAATCTGCAATCGGCAGTGTCAGCAATCAGCAATCAGCAGTGTCAGCAATCAGCAATCAGCAATCAGCTGTGTCAGCAATCAGCAGTGTCAGCAATCAGCAATCAGCAGTCGGAAATCAGCAATCAGTAGTGTCAGCAATCAGCAATCAGCAGTGTCAGCAATCAGCAATCAGCAATCAGCAGTGTCAGCAATCAGCAGTGTCAGCAATCAGAAATCAGCAGTGTCAGCAATCACCAATCAGCAGTGTCAGCAATCAGCAATCAGCAGTGTCAGTTATCAGCAATCAGCAGTGTCAGAGTGTCAGCAATCGGCAATCAGCAGTGTCAGCAATCAGCAATCAGCAATGTCAGCAATCAGCAATCAGCAGTGTCAGCAATTAGCAATAAGCTGTGTCAGCAATCATCAATCAGCAATAAGCAGTTTCCGCAATCAGCAATCGGCAATGTCAGCAATCAGCAATCAGCAGTGTCAGCAGTGTCAGCAGTGTCAGCAGTGTCAGCAATCAGCAATCAGCATTGTCAGCAATCAGCAATCAGCAGTGTCAGAAATCAGCCATCAGCAGTGTCAGCAATCAGCAATCAGCAGTGTCAGCAATCAGCAATCAGCAGTGTCAGCAATCAGCAATCAGCAGTGTCAGCAATCAGCAATCAGCAGTGTCAGCAATCAGCAATCAGCAATCAGCAGTGTCAGCTATCAGCAATCAGCAATCAGCAGTGTCAGCAATCAGCAATCTGTAATCATCAGTGTCAGCATTCAGCAATCAGCAGTGACAGCAATCAGCAATCAGCAGTGTCAGCAATCAGCAATCAGCAGTGTCAACAATCAGCAATCAGCAATCAGCAATCAGCAGTGTCAGCAATCAGCAATCAGCAATGTCAGCAATCTGCAGTGTCAGCAATCAGAAATCAGCAACCAGTTATGTCACAAACAGTAATCAGCAGTGTCAGCAATCAGCAATCAGCAGTGTCAGCAATCGGCAATCAGCTATCAGCAGTGTCAGCAATCAGCAATCAGCAGTGTCAGCAATTGGCAATCAGCAATCAGCATCAGCAGTGTCAGCAATCAGCAGTGTCAGCAATCTGCAATCAGCAATCAGCAGTGTAAGCAATCAGCAATCTGCAATCAGCAGTGTCAGCAATTAGCAATCAGCAGTGTCAGCAATCACCAATCAGCAGTGTTAGCAATCAGCCATCAGCAGTGTCAGCAATCAGGAATCAGCAGTGTCAGCAATCAGCAATCAGCTGTGTCAGCAATCAGCAATCAGCAGTGTCACCAATCAGCAGTGTCAGCAATCAGCAACCAGCAGTGTCAGCAATCAGCAAGCAGCAGTGTCAGCAGTGTCAGCAATCAGTAGTGTCAGCAATCAGCATTCAGCAGTGTCAGCAATCAGCCATCAGCAGTGTCAGCAATCAGCAATCAGCAGTGTCAGCAATCAATAATCAGCTGTGTCAGCAATCA
Source organism: Nineta flava (assembly GCA_963920215.1). Classification (NCBI taxonomy): domain Eukaryota; kingdom Metazoa; phylum Arthropoda; class Insecta; order Neuroptera; family Chrysopidae; genus Nineta; species Nineta flava. The sequence continues at coordinate 59,254 of OY986043.1, read as the reverse complement.
GCAATGTCAGCAATCAGCAATCAGCAGTGTCAGCAGTGTCAGAGGTGTCAGCAGTGTCAGCAATCAGAAATCAGCACTCAGCTGTGTCAGCAAACAGCAACCAGCAGTGTCAGCAATCAGCAATCAGCAGTGTCAGCAATCAGCAATCAGCAGTTTCAGCAATCAGCAATCAGCAGTGTCAGCAATCAGCAATCAGCAGTGTCAGCAATCAGCAATCAGCAGTGTCAGCAATCTGTAATCAGCAGTGTCAGCAATCAGCAGTCAGTAGTGTCAGCAATCAGCAATCAGCAGTGTCAGCAATCAGCAATCAGGAGTGTCAGCAATCAGCAATCAGCAGTGTCAACAGTGTCAGAAATCAGCAATCAGCAATCAGAAATCAGCAGTGTAATCAATCAGCAATCAGCAGTGTCAGCAATCTGAAATCAGCAATCAGCAATCAGCAGTTTCAGCAGTGTCAGCAGTGTCAGTAATCAGCAATCAGCAATCAGCACTGTCAGCAATCAGCAATCAGCATTGTCAGCAATCAGCAATCAGCAGTGTCAGAAATCAGCAATCAGCAGTGTCAGCAATCTGCAGTGTCAGCAATCAGAAATCAGCAATCAGTAGTGTCAGTAATCAGCAATCAGCAATCAGCAGTGTCAGCAATCTGCAGTGTCAGCAATCAGAAAACAGTAGTGTCAGCAATCAGCAATCAGTAGTGTCAGCAATCAGCAATCAGAAGTGTCAGCAATCACCAATCAGCAGTGTCAGCAATCAGCCACCAGCAGTGTCAGCAATCAGCAATCAGCAGTGTCAGCAATCAGCAATCAGCAGTGTCAACAATCAGCAATCAGCAGTGTCAGCAATCAGCCATCAGCAGTGTCAGCAATCACCAATCAGCAGTGTCAGCAATCAGATATCAGCATTCAGCAGTGTCAGCAATCAGCAATCAGCAATGTCAGCAATCTGCAGTGTCAGCAATCAGAAATCAGCATCCAGTTATGTCACAATCAGTAATCAGCTGTGTCAGCAATCAGCAATCAGCAATCAGCAATGTCAGCAATCTGCAGTGTCTTCAATCTACAGTGTCAGCAATCAGAAATCAGCAACCAGTTATGTCACAAACAGTAATCAGCAGTGTCAGCAATCAGCAATCAGCAGTGTCAGCAATCAGCAATCAGCAGTGTCAGCAATCGGCAATCAGCAATCAGCTGTGTCAGCAATCAGCAATCAGCAATCAGCAATGTCAGCAATCTGCAGTGTCTTCAATCTACAGTGTCAGCAATCAGAAATCAGCATCCAGTTATGTCACAATCAGTAATCAGCTGTGTCAGCAATCAGCAATCAGCAATCAGCAATGTCAGCAATCTGCAGTGTCTTCAATCTACAGTGTCAGCAATCAGAAATCAGCAACCAGTTATGTCACAAACAGTAATCAGCAGTGTCAGCAATCAGCAGTCAGTAGTGTCAGCAATCAGCAATCAGCAGTGTCAGCAATCAGCAATCAGGAGTGTCAGCAATCAGCAATCAGCAGTGTCAACAGTGTCAGAAATCAGCAATCAGCAATCAGAAATCAGCAGTGTAATCAATCAGCAATCAGCAGTGTCAGCAATCTGAAATCAGCAATCAGCAATCAGCAGTTTCAGCAGTGTCAGCAGTGTCAGTAATCAGCAATCAGCAATCAGCACTGTCAGCAATCAGCAATCAGCATTGTCAGCAATCAGCAATCAGCAGTGTCAGCAATCTGCAATCAGCAATTAGCTGTGTCAGCAATAAGCAATCAGAAGTGTCAGCAATCAGCAATCAGAAGTGTCAGCAATCAGCAATCAGCAGTGTCAGCAATCAGTAATCAGCAGTGTCAGCAATCAGGAATCAGCAGTGTCAGCAATTAGCAATCAGCTGTGTCAGCAATCAGCAATCAGCAGTGTCACCAATCAGCAGTGTCAGCAATCAGCATTCAGCAGTGTCAGCAATCAGCAATCAGCAGTGCCAGCAATCAGCAATCAGCTGTGTCAGCAATCAGCAATGTCAGCAATCAGCAATCAGCAGTGTCAGCAGTGTCAGAAGTGTCAGCAGTGTCAGCAATCAGCAATCAGCAATCAGCACTCAGCAGTGTCAGCAATCAGCAATCAGCAGTGTCAGCAATCAGCAATCAGCAGTGTCAGCAATCAGCAATCAGCAGTGTCAGCAATCAGCAATCAGCAGTGCCAGCAATCTGTAATCAGCAGTGTCAGCAATCAGCAGTCAGTAGTGTCAGCAATCAGCAATCAGCAATGTCAGCAATCAGCAATCAGGAGTGTCAGCAATCAGCTATCAGCAGTGTCAACAGTGTCAGAAATCAGCAATCAGCAATCAGAAATCAGCAGTGTCAGTATCAGCAATCAGCAGTGACAGCAATCAGCAATCAACTGTGTCAGCAATCAAAAATCAGCAGTGTCAGCAATCAACAATCAGCAGTGTCAGCAATCAGCAATCAGCATTCTGCAATCAGCAGTGTCTGCAATCAGGAATCAGCAGTGTCAGCAATCAGCAATCAGCAATCAACAATCAGCAGTGTCAGCATTCAGCAATCAGCAGTGTCAGCATCAGCAGTGTCAGCAATCAGCAATCAGCAGGGTAAGCAGTGTCAGCAGTGTCAGCAATCAGCAATGTCAGCAATCAGCAATCATCAATCAGCAATCAGCAGTGTCAGCAATCAGCAGTGTCAGCAATCAGCAGTGTCAGCAGTGTCAGCAGTGTCTGCAATCAGCAATCAGCAATCAGCACTCAGCAGTGTCAGCAATCAGCAATCAGCAGTGTCAGCAATCAGCAATCAGCAGTGTCAGCAATCAGCAATCAGCAGTGTCAGCAATCAGCAATCAGCAGTGTCAGCAATCTGTATTCAGCAGTGTCAGCAATCAGCAGTCAGTAGTGTCAGCAATCAGCCATCAGAAGTGTCAGCAATCAGCAATCAGCAGTGTCAGCAATGTCAGCAATCAGCAATTAGCAATCAGCAATCAGCAGTGTCAGCAATCAGCAATCAGCAGTGTCAGCAATCAGCGGTGTCAGCAATCAGCAATCAGCAGTGTTAGCAATCAGCAATCAGCAATCAGCAGTGTCAACAATCAGCAATCAGCCATCAGTAGTGTCAGCAATCAGCAATTTGCAATCAGCAGTTGCAGCAATCAGCAGTGTCAGCAATCAGCAACCAGCAATCTGCAATCACCGTGTCAGCAATCAGCAATCAGCAGTGTCAGCAATCAGCAATCAGCAGTGTCAGCAATCAGCAATCAGGAGTGTCAGCAATCAGCAATCAGCAGTGTCAGCAATCTGCAATATGCAGTGTCAGAATCAGCAGTGTCAGCAATCAGCAATCAGCAGTGTCAGCAATGTCAGCAATCAGCAGTGTCAGCAACCAGCAATCAGCAGTGTCAGCAGTCAGCAATCGGCAGTGTCAGCAATCAGTAATCAATCAGCAGTGTCAGCAATCTGCAATCAGCAGTGTCAGGAATTTGCAGTCAGCAGTGTCAGCAATCACCAATCAACAATCAGAAGTGTCAGCAATCAGCAATCAGCAGTGTCAGCAATTAGCAATCAGCAGTGTCAGCAATCAGCAATCAGCAGTGTCAACAATCAGCAATCAGCAGTGTCAGTATCAGCAATCAGCAGTGTCAGCAAACAGCAATCAGCAGTGTCAGCAATCAGCAATCAGCAGTGTCAGCAATCAGCAATCAGCAGTGCCAGTATCAGCAATCAGCAGTGTCAGCAATCAGCAATCAGCAGTGTCAGCAATCAGCAATCAGCAGTGCCAGTATCAGCAATCAGCAGTGTCAGCAAGCAGCAGTGTCAGCAATCAGCAGTCAGCAATCTGCAATCTGCAGTATCAGCAATCAGCAGTGTTAGCAATCAGCAATCAGCAGTGTCAGCAATCAGCAATTAGCAGTGTCATCAATCAGCAATCAGCAATCAGCAGTGTCAGCAATCTGAAATCAGCAATCAGCAGTGTCAGCAGTGTCAGCAGTGTCAGCAGTGTCAGCAATCAGCAATCAGCATTGTCAGCAATCAGCAATCAGCAGTGTCAGCAATCAGAAATCTGCAGTGTCAACAATCAGCAATTAGCAGTGTCAGCAATCCGCAATCAGCAGTGTCAGCAATCAGCAATCAGCAGTGTCAGCAATCAGCAATCAGCAGTGTCAGCAATCAGCAATCAGGAGTGTCAGCAATCAGCAATCAGCAGTGTCAGTATCAGCAATCAGCAGTGTCAGTATCAGCAATCAGTAGTGTCAGCAATCAGCAATCAGCAGTGTCAGCAATCAGAAATCTGCAGTGTCAGCAATCAGCAATCAGCATTCAGCAGTGTCAACAATAAGCAATCAGCCATCAGCAGTGTCAGCAATCAGCAATCTGCAGTCAGCAGTTGCAGCAATCAGCAGTGTCAGCAATCAGCAACCAGCAATCAGCAATCAGCCGTGTCAGCAATCAGCAATCAGAAGTGTCAGCAGTGTCAGCAATCAGCAATCAGCAGTGTCAGCAATCAGCAATCTGCAGTGTCAACAATCAGCAATTAGCAGTGTCAGCAATCCGCAATCAGCAGTGTCAGCAATCAGCAATCAGCAGTGTCAGCAATCAGCAATCAGCAGTGTCAGCAATCAGCAATCAGGAGTGTCAGCAATCAGCAATCAGCAGTGTCAGTATCAGCAATCAGCAGTGTCAGCAAACAGCAATCAGCAGTGTCAGCAATCAGCAATCAGCAGTGTCAGCAATCAGCAATCAGCAGTGCCAGTATCAGCAATCAGCAGTGTCAGCAAGCAGCAGTGTCAGCAATCAGCAGTCAGCAATCTGCAATCTGCAGTATCAGCAATCAGTAGTGTTAGCAATCAGCAATCAGCAGTGTCAGCAATCAGCAATTAGCAGTGTCATCAATCAGCAATCAGCAATCAGCAGTGTCAGCAATCTGAAATCAGCAATCAGCAGTGTCAGCAGTGTCAGCAGTGTCAGCAGTGTCAGCAATCAGCAATCAGCATTGTCAGCAATCAGCAATCAGCAGTGTCAGCAATCAGAAATCAGATATCAGTAGTGTCAGTAATCAGCAATCAGCAGTGTCAGCAATCAGAAAACAGCAATCAGTAGTGTCAGCAATCAGCAATCAGTAGTGTCAGCAATCAGCAGTGTCAGCAATCACCAATCAGCAGTGTCAGCAATCAGCTATCAGCAGTGTCAGCAATCAGCAATCAGCAGTGTCAGCAATCAGCAATCAGCAGTGTCAGCAATCAGCAATCAGCAGTGTCAACAATCAGCAATCAGCAATCAGCAATCAGCAGTGTCAGCAATCAGCAATCAGCAATGTCAGCAATCTGCAGTGTCAGCAATCAGAAATCAGCAACCAGTTATGTCACAAACAGTAATCAGCAGTGTCAGCAATCAGCAATAAGCAGTGTCAACAATCAGCAATAAGCAGTGTCAGCAATCAGCAAATAGCAGTGTCATCAATCAGCAATCAGCAGTGTCAGCAATCTGAAATCAGCAATCAGCAGTGTCAGCAGTGTCAGCAGTGTCAGCAGTGTCAGCAATCAGCAATCAGCATTGTCAGCAATCAGCAATCAGCAGTGTCAGAAATCAGCAATCAGCAGTGTCAGCAATCAGAAATCAGATATCAGTAGTGTCAGTAATCAGCAATCAGCAGTGTCAGCAATCTGTAGTGTCAGCAATCAGAAAACAGCAATCAGTAGTGTCAGCAATCAGCAATCAGTAGTGTCAGCAATCAGCAGTGTCAGCAATCACCAATCAGCAGTGTCAGCAATCAGCCATCAGCAGTGTCAGCAATCAGCAATCAGCAGTGTCAGCAATCAGCAATCAGCAGTGTCAGCAATCAGCAATCAGCAGTGTCAACAATCAGCAATCAGCAATCAGCAGTGTCAGCAATCAGCAATCAGCAATGTCAGCAATCTGCAGTGTCAGCAATCAGAAATCAGCAACCAGTTATGTCACAAACAGTAATCAGCAGTGTCAGCAATCAGCAATCAGCAGTGTCAGCAATCAGCAATCAGCAGTGTCAGCAATCGGCAATCAGCAATCAGCAGTGTCAGCAATCAGCAATCAGCCGTGTCACCAATCAGCAGTGTCAGCAATCAGCAACCAGCAGTGTCAGCAATCAGCAAGCAGCAGTGTCAGTAGTGTCAGCAATCAGCAGTGTCAGCAATCAGCATTCAGCAGTGTCAGCAATCAGCCATCAGCAGTGTCAGCAATCAGCAATCAGCAGTGTCAGCAATCAATAATCAGCTGTGTCAACAATCAGCAATGTCAGCAATTAGCAATCAGCAGTGTCAGCAGTGTCAGAAGTGTCAGCAGTGTCAGCAATCAGAAATCAGCACTCAGCTGTGTCAGCAATCAGCAATCAGCAGTGTCAGCAATCCGCAATCAGCAGTGTCAGCAATCAGCAATCAGCAGTGTCAGCAATCAGCAATCAGCAGTGTCAGCAATCAGCAATCAGAAGTGTCAGCAATCAGCAATCAGCAGTGTCAGCAATCTGTAATCAGCAGTGTCAGCAATCAGCAGTCAGTAGTGTCAGCAATCAGCAATCAGCAGTGTCAGCAATCAGCAATCAGGAGTGTCAGCAATCAGCCATCAGCAGTGTCAACAGTGTCAGAAATCAGCAATCAGCAATCAGAAATCAGCAGTGTAATCAATCAGCAATCAGCAATCAGCAGTGTCAGCAATCTGAAATCAGCAATCAGCAATCAGCAGTTTCAGCAGTGTCAGCAGTGTCAGTAATCAGCAATCAGCAATCAGCACTGTCAGCAATCAGCAATCAGCATTGTCAGCAATCAGCAATCAGCAGTGTCAGAAATCAGCAATCAGCAGTGTCAGCAATCTGCAGTGTCAGCAATCAGAAATCAGCAATCAGTAGTGTCAGTTATCAGCAATCAGCAATCAGCAGTGTCAGCAATCTGCAGTGTCAGCAATCAGAAAACAGTAGTGTCAGCAATCAGCAATCAATAAAGTCAGCAATCAGCAATCAGCAGTGTCAGCAATCACCAATCAGCAGTGTCAGCAATCAGCCATCAGCAGTGTCAGCAATCAGCAATCAGCAGTGTCAGCAATCAGCAATCAGCAGTGTCAACAATCAGCAATCAGCAGTGTCAGCAATCAGCAATCAGCAATGTCAGCAATCTGCAGTGTCAGCAATCAGAAATCAGCAACCAGTTATGTCACAAACAGTAATAAGCAGTGTCAGCAATCAGCAATCAGCAGTGTCAGCAATCGGCAATCAGCAATCAGCTGTGTCAGCAATCAGCAATCAGCAATCAGCAGTGTCAGCAATTAGCAATCAGCAATCAGCATCAGCAGTGTCAGCAATCAGCAGTGTCAGCAATCTGCAATCAGCAATCAGCAGTGTAAGCAATCAGCAATCTGCAATCAGCAGTGTCAGCAATTAGCAATCAGCAGTGTCAGCAATCACCAATCAGCAGTGTCAGCAATCAGCCATCAGAAGTGTCAGCAATCAGCAATCAGCAGTGTCAGCAATGTCAGCAATCAGCAATTAGCAATCAGCAATCAGCAGTGTCAGCAATCAGCAATCAGCAGTGTCAGCAATCAGCAGTGTCAGCATTAAGCAATCAGCAGTGTCAGCAATCTGCAATCATCAATTAGCTGTGTCAGCAATCAGCAATCAGAAGTGTCAGCAATCAGCAATCAGCAGTGTCAGCAATCAGCAGTGTCAGCAATCAGGAATCAGCAGTGTCAGCAATTAGCAATCAGCTGTGTCAGCAATCAGCAATCAGCAGTGTCACCAATCAGCAGTGTCAGCAATCAGCATTCAGCAGAGTCAGCAATCAGCAATCAGCAGTGCCAGCAATCAGCAATCAGCTGTGTCAGCAATCAGCAATGTCAGCAATCAGCAATCAGCAGTGTCAGCAGTGTCAGAAGTGTCAGCAGTGTCAGCAATCAGCAATCAGCAATCAGCACTCAGCAGTGTCAGCAATCAGCAATCAGCAGTGTCAGCAATCAGCAATCAGCAGTGTCAGCAATCAGCAATCAGCAGTGTCAGCAATCAGCAATCAGCAGTGTCAGCAATCTGTAATCAGCAGTGTCAGCAATCAGCAGTCAGTAGTGTCAGCAATCAGCAATCAGCAATGTCAGCAATCAGCAATCAGGAGTGTCAGCAATCAGCTATCAGCAGTGTCAACAGTGTCAGAAATCAGCAATCAGCAATCAGAAATCAGCAGTGTCAGTATCAGCAATCAGCAGTGACAGCAATCAGCAATCAGCTGTGTCAGCAATCAAAAATCAGCAGTGTCAGCAAAAAACAATCAGCAGTGTCAGCAATCAGCAATCAGCATTCTGCAATCAGCAGTGTCTGCAATCAGGAATCAGCAGTGTCAGCAATCACCAATCAGCAGTGTCAGCAATCAGCCATCAGCAGTGTCAGCAATCAGCAATCAGCAGTGTCAGCAATCAGCAATCAGCAGTGTCAACAATCAGCAATCAGCAGTGTCAGCAATCAGCAATCAGCAATGTCAGCAATCTGCAGTGTCAGCAATCAGAAATCAGCAACCAGTTATGTCACAAACAGTAATCAGCAGTGTCAGCAATCAGCAATCAGCAGTGTCAGCAATCAGCAATCAGCAGTGTCAGCAATCGGCAATCAGCAATCAGCAATCAGCTGTGTCAGCAATCAGCAATCAGCAATCAGCAATCAGCAGTGTCAGCAATTAGCAATCAGCAATCAGCATCAGCAGTGTCAGCAATCAGCAGTGTCAGCAATCTGCAATCAGCAATCAGCAGTGTAAGCAATCAGCAATCTGCAATCAGCAGTGTCAGCAATTAGCAATCAGCAGTGTCAGCAATCACCAATCAGCAGTGTCAGCAATCAGCCATCAGAAGTGTCAGCAATCAGCAATCAGCAGTGTCAGCAATGTCAACAATCAGCAATTAGCAATCAGCAATCAGCAATCAGCAGTGTCAGCAATCAGCAGTGTCAGCATTAAGCAATCAGCAGTGTCAGCAATCTGCAATCAGCAATTAGCTGTGTCAGCAATCAGCAATCAGAAGTGTCAGCAATCAGCAATCAGCAGTGTCAGCAATCAGTAATCAGCAGTGTCAGCAATCAGAAATCAGAAGTGTCAGCAATTAGCAATCAGCTGTGTCAGCAATCAGCAATCAGCAGTGTCACCAATCAGCAGTGTCAGCAATCAGCATTCAGCAGTGTCAGCAATCAGCAATCAGCAGTGCCAGCAATCAGCAATCAGCTGTGTCAGCAATCAGCAATGTCAGCAATCAGCAGTCAGCAGTGTCAGCAGTGTCAGAAGTGTCAGCAGTGTCAGCAATCAGCAATCAGCAATCAGCACTCAGCAGTGTCAGCAATCAGCAATCAGCAGTGTCAGCAATCAGCAATCAGCAGTGTCAGCAATCAGCAATCAGCAGTGTCAGCAATCAGCAATCAGCAGTGTCAGCAATCTGTAATCAGCAGTGTCAGCAATCAGCAGTCAGTAGTGTCAGCAATCAGCAATCAGCAATGTCAGCAATCAGCAATCAGGAGTGTCAGCAATCAGCTATCAGCAGTGTCAACAGTGTCAGAAATCAGCAATCAGAAATCAGCAGTGTCAGTATCAGCAATCAGCAGTGACAGCAATCAGCAATCAGCTGTGTCAGCAATCAAAAATCAGCAGTGTCAGCAATCAACAATCAGCAGTGTCAGCAATCAGCAATCAGCATTCTGCAATCAGCAGTGTCTGCAATCAGGAATCAGCAGTGTCAGCAATCAGCAATCAGCAATCAACAATCAGCAGTGTCAGCAATCAGCAATCAGCAGTGTCAGCATCAGCAGTGTCAGCAATCAGCAATCAGCAGTGTAAGCAGTGTCAGCAGTGTCAGCAATCAGCAATGTCAGCAATCAGCAATCATCAATCAGCAATCAGCAGTGTCAGCAGTGTCTGCAATCAGCAATCAGCGGTGTCAGCAATCAGCAATCAGCAGTGTTAGCAATCAGCAATCAGCAATCAGCAGTGTCAACAATCAGCAATCAGCCATCAGTAGTGTCAGCAATCAGCAATTTGCAATCAGCAGTTGCAGCAATCAGCAGTTGCAGCAATCAGCAGTGTCAGCAATCAGCAACCAGCAATCTGCAATCACCGTGACAGCAATCAGCAATCAGCAGTGTCAGCAGTGTCAGCAATCAGCAATCAGCAGTGTCAGCAATCATCAATCTGCAGTGTCAACGATCAGCAATCAGCAATCAGCAGTGTCAGCAGTGTCAGCAATCAGCAATCAGCAACGTCAGCAATCTGCAGTCAGCAGTGTCAGCAATCAACATCAGCAGTGTCAGCAATCAGCAGTGTCAGCAATCAGCAATCAGCATTCTGCAAATTCTGCAATCAGCAATCAGGAGTGTCAGCAATCAGCAATCAGGAGTGTCAGCAATCAGCAATCAGCAGTGTCAGCAATCAGCAATCAGCAGTGTGAGCAATTAGCAGTGTCAGTATCAGCAATCAGCAGTGTCAGCAATCAGCAATCAGCAGTGTCAGCAATAAACAATCAGCAGTGTAAGCAATCAGCAATCAGCAGTGTCAGCAATCAGCTTTAAGCAGTGTCAGCTATCAGCAATCAGCAGTGTCAGCAATCATCAATCAGCAGTGTCAGCAATGTCAGCAATCAGCAGTGTCAGCAACCAGCAATCAGCAGTGTCAGCAGTCAGCAATCGGCAGTGTCAGTAATCAGTAATCAATCAGCAGTGTCAGCAATCTGCAATCAGCAGTGTCAGCAATCAGCAATCAGGAGTGTCAGCAATCAGCAATCAGCAATCAGCAGTGTCAGCAATCAGCAATCAGCAGTGTCAGCAATCAGCAATCAGCAATGTCAGGAATCAGCAATCAGCAGTGTTAGTATCAGCAATCAGCAGTGTCAGCAATCAGCAATCAGCAGTGTCAGCAATCTGCAGTGTCAGCAATCAGAAATCAGCAATCAGTAGTGTCAGCAATCAGCAATCAGCATTGTCAGCAATCTGCAATCGGCAGTGTCAGCAATCACCAGCGTCAGCAATCAGCAATCAGCATTCAGCAGTGTCAACAATAAGCAATCAGCCATCAGCAGTGTCAGCAATCAGCAATCAGCCATCAGCAGTGTCAGCAATCAGCAATCTGCAGTCAGCAGTTGCAGCAATCAGCAGTGTCAGCAATCAGCAACCAGCAATCAGCAATCAGCCGTGTCAGCAATCAGCAATCAGAAGTGTCAGCAGTGTCAGCAATCAGCAATCAGCAGTGTCAGCAATCAGCAATCTGCAGTGTCAACAATCAGCAATTAGCAGTGTCAGCAATCAGCAATCAGCAGTGTCAGCAATCAGCAATCAGCAACGTCAGCAATCTGCAGTCAGCAGTGTCAGCAATCAACAATCAGTAGTGTCAGCAATCAGCAATCAGCAGTGTCAGCAATCAGCAATCAGCATTCTGCAATGTCAGCAATCACCAATCAGTAGTGTCAGCAATCAGCAATCAGCAGTGTCAGCAATCAGCAATCAGCAGTGTCAGCAATCAGCAAGCAGCAGTGTCAGCAGTGTCAGCAATCAGCAGTGTCAGCAATCAGCAATCAGCAACGTCAGCAATCTGCAGTCAGCAGTGTCAGCAATCAACATCAGCAGTGTCAGCAATCAGCAGTGTCAGCAATCAGCAATCAGCAGTGTCAGCAATAAACAATCAGCAGTGTAAGCAATCAGCAATCAGCAGTGTCAGCAATCAGCTTTAAGCAGTGTCAGCTATCAGCAATCAGCAGTGTCAGCAATCATCAATCAGCAGTGTCAGCAATGTCAGCAATCAGCAGTGTCAGCAAACAGCAATCAGCAGTGTCAGCAGTCAGCAATCGGCAGTGTCAGTAATCAGTAATCAATCAGCAGTGTCAGCAATCTGCAATCAGCAGTGTCAGCAATCAGCAATCAGGAGTGTCAGCAATCAGCAATCAGCAATCAGCAGTGTCAGCAATCAGCAATCAGCAGTGTCAGCAATCAGCAATCAGCAATGTCAGGAATCAGCAATGTCAGCAATCAGCAATCAGCAGTGTCAGTATCAGCAATCAGTAGTGTCAGCAATCAGCAATCAGCAGTGTCAGCAATCAGCAATCTGCAGTGTCAGCAATCAGCAATCAGCATTCAGGAGTGTCAACAATAAGCAATCAGCCATCAGCAGTGTCAGCAATCAGCAATCAGCCATCAGCAGTGTCAGCAATCAGCAATCAGCAACGTCAGCAATCTGCAGTCAGCAGTGTCAGCAATCAACATCAGCAGTGTCAGCAATCAGCAGTGTCAGCAATCAGCAATCAGCATTCTGCAAAGTCTGCAATCAGCAATCAGGAGTGTCAGCAATCAGCAATCAGTAGTGTCAGCAATCAGCAATCTGCAGTCAGCAGTTGCAGCAATCAGCAGTGTCAGCAATCAGCAACCAGCAATCAGCCGTGTCAGCAATCAGCAATCAGAAGTGTCAGCAGTGTCAGCAATCAGCAATCAGCAGTGTCAGCAATCAGCAATCTGCAGTGTCAGCAATCAGAAATCAGAAATCAGTAGTGTCAGCAATCAGCAATCAGCAATCAGCAATCAGCAATCAGCAGTGTCAGCAATCAGGAATCAGCAGTATCAGCAATCAGCAATCAGCAATTAACAATCAGCAGTGTCAGCAATCAGTAATCAGCAGTGTCAGTAATCTGCAATCAGCAATCAGCAGTGACAGCAATCAGCAATCTGCAATCAGCAATCAGCAGTGTCAGCAATCAGCAATCAGCAGTGTCAGTATCAGCAATCAACAGTGTCAGCAATCAGGAATCAGCAGTGTCAGCAATCAGCAATCAGCAATCAACAATCAGCAGTGTCAGCAATCAGTAATCAGCAGTGTCAGTAATCTGCAATCAGCAATCAGCAGTGACAGCAATCAGCAATCAGCAATCAGCAGTGTCAGCAATCTGCAATCAGCAATTAGCAGTGTTAGCAATCAGCAATCTGCAATCAGCAGTGTCAGCAATTAGCATTCAGCAGTGCCAGCAATCACCAATCAGCAGTGTCAGCAATCAGCCATCAGCAGTGTCAGCAATCAGCAATCAGCAGTGTCAGCGATCAGCAGTGTTTGCAATCAGCAATAAGCTGTGTCAGCAATCATCAATCAGCAATAAGCAGTGTCAGCAATCAGCAATCAGCAATCAGCAATCAGCAGTGTCAGCAATCGGCAATCAGCAATCAGCAGTGTCAGCAATCAGCAATCAGCAGTGTTAGCAATCAGCAATCAGCAATCAGCATCAGCAGTGTCAGCAATCAGCAATCAGCATCAGCAGTGTCAGCAATCAGCAATCAGCAGTGTCAGCAATCTGCAATCAGCAATCAGCAATCAGCAGTGTCAGCAATTAGTAATCAGCAGTGTCACCAATTACCAATCAGCAGTGTCAGCAATCAGCCATCAGCAGTGTCAGCAATCAGCAATCAGCACAGTCAGCAATCAGCAATCAGCATTCAGCAGTGTCAGCAATCAGCAATCAGCAATGTCAGCAATCTGCAGTGTCAGCAATCAGAAATCAGCATCCAGTTATGTCACAATCAGTAATCAGCTGTGTCAGCAATCAGCAATCAGCAATCAGCAGTGTCAGCAATCGGCAATCAGCAATCAGCAGTGTCAGCAATCAGCAATCAGCAGTGTCAGCAATTAGCAATCAGCAATCAGCATCAGCAGTGTCAGCAATCAGCAATCAGCAGTGTCAGCAATCTGCAATCAGCAATAAGCAGTATTAGCAATCAGCAATCTGCAATCAGAAGTGTCAGCAATTAGCAATCAGCAGTGCCAGCAATCACCAATCAGCAGTGTCAGCAATCAGCCATCAGCAGTGTCAGCAATCAGCAATTAGCATTGTCAGCAATGTCAGCAATCAGCAATCAGCAGTGTCAGCAGTGTCAGCAGTGTCAGCAAACAGCAATCAGCAGTGTCAGCAATAAGCAATCAGCAATCAGCTGTGTCAGCAATCAGCAATCAGTAGTGTCAGCAATCTACAATATGCAGTGTCAGAATCAGCAGTGTCAGCAATCAGCAATCAGCAGTGTCAGCAATCTGCAGTGTCAGCAATCATCAATCAGCAGTGTCAGCAATCAGCAATCAGCAATCGGCAGTGTCAGCAATCAGTAATCAGCAGTGTCAGCAATCTGCAATCAGCAGTGTCAGCAATCAGCAGTGTCAGGAATTTGCAGTCAGCAGTGTCAGCAATCAGCAATCAACAATCAGCAGTGTCTGCAATCAGCAATCAGCAGTGTCAGCAATGTCAGCAGTCAGCAATCAGCAGTGTCAGCAATCTGCAGTGTAAGCAATCAGCAATCAGCAATCAGCAGTGTCAGCAATCAGCAATCGGCAGTGTCAGCAATCAGCAATCAGCAGTGTCAGCAGTGTCAGCAATAAGCAATCAGCAATCAGCAATCAGCAGTGTCAGCAATCAGCAATCAGCAGTGTCAGCAATCAGCAATCAGCAGTGTCAGCAATCAGCAATTAGCAGTGTTAGCAATCAGCAATCAGCAGTGTCAGCAGTGTCAGCAATCAGCAATGTCAGCAATCAGCAACCAGCAGTGTCAGCAAACAGCAATCAGGAGTGTCAGCAATCAGCAATCAGCAGTGTCAACAGTGTCAGCAATCGGCAATCAGATATCAGCAGTGTCAGCAATCAGCAATCAGCAGTGTCAGCAATCAGCAATCAGCAATCAGCAATTAGCAATCAGCAATCAGCAGTGTCAGCAATCGGCAATCGGCAAAGTCAGCAATCAGTAATCAGCAGTGTCAGCAATCAGCAATCAGCAATATCAGCAATCAGCAGTGTCAGTATCAGCAATCAGCAATGTCAGCAATCAGCAATCAGCAGTGTCAGCAATCACCTATCAGCAATCAACAATTAGCAGTGTCAGCAATCAGCAATCAGCAATCAGCAGTATCAGTAATCAGCAAAGGCAGCAATCAGCAATCAGCAGTGTCAGCAATCAGCAATCAGCAGTGTCAGCAATCAGCGATCAGCAGTGTCAGTATCAGCAATCAGCAGTGTCAGCAATCAGCAATCGGCAAAGTCAGCAATCAGTAATCAGCAGTGTCAGCAATCAGCAATCAGCAATATCAGCAATCAGCAGTGTCAGTATCAGCAATCAGCAATGTCAGCAATCAGCAATCAGCAGTGTCAGCAATCAGCAGTGTCAGCAATCAGCTATCAGCAATCAACAATTAGCAGTGTCAGCAATCAGCAATCAGCAATCAGCAGTATCAGTAATCAGCAAAGGCAGCAATCAGCAATCAGCAGTGTCAGCAATCAGCAATCAGCAGTGTCAGCAATCGGCAATCAGCAATCAGCAGTGTCAGCAATCAGCAATAAGCTGTGTCAGCAATCATCAATCAGCAATAAGCCGTGTCAGCAATCAGCAATCAGCAGTGTCAGCAATCAGCATTCAGCAATCAGCAGTGTCAGCAATCAGCAATCAGCAATGTCAGCAATCTGCAGTGTCAGCAATCAGAAATCAGCAACCAGTTATGTCAGCAATCAGCAATCAGCAGTGGCAGCAATCAGCAATCAGCAACGTCAGCAATCTGCAATCAGCAGTGTCAGCAATCAACAATCAGCAAAGTCAGCATTCAGCAATGTCAGCAATCAGCAATCAGCAATCAGCAGTGTCAGCAATCAGCAATCAGCAATCAGCCTTGTCAGCAATCTGCAATCAGCAATCAGCAGTGTACGCAATCAGCAATCAGCAGGTTCAGCAATCAGTAATCAGCAGTGTCAGCAATCAGCAATCAGCAGTGTCAGTATCAGCAATCAGCGGTGTCAGCAATCAGCATTCAGCAGTGTCGGCAATCAACAATCAGCAGTGTCAGCAATCAGCAATCAGCAATCAGCAGTGTCAGCAATCAGCATTCAGCAGTGTCAGCAATCAGCAATCAGCAGTGTCAGCAGTGTCAGCAATCATCAGTGTCAGCAATCAGCAATCAGCAATCAGGAGTGTCAGCAATCAGCAATAAGCAGTATCAGCAATCTGCAATATGCAGTGTTAGTATCAGCAATCAGCAGTGTCAGCAATCAGCAATCAGCAGTGTCAGCAATCAGCAATCAGCAGTGTCAGCAATCAGAAATCAGCAATCAGTAGTGTCAGCAACCAGCAGTGTCAGTATCAGCAATCAGCAATGTCAGCAATCAGCAATCAGCAGTGTCAGCAATCAACAATCAGCAGTGTCAGCAATCATTAATCAGCAGTGTCAGCTGTGTCAGCAATCAGCAAACAGCAGTGTCAGCAATCAGCAATCATCAGTGTCAGCAATCAGCATTCAGTAGTGTCAGCAATCAGCAGTGTCAGCAATCAACAATCAGCAGTGTCAGCAATCAGCAATCAGCAGTGTCAGCAATCAGCAATCAGCAGTGTCAGCCATCAGTAATCAGCAGTGTCAGCAATCGGCAATCAGCAATCAGCAGTGTCAGCAATCAGCAATCAGCCTTGTCAGCAATCTGCAATCAGCAATCAGCAGTGTACGCAATCAGCAATAAGCAGGGTCAGCAATCAGTAATCAGCAGTGTCAGCAATCAGCAGTGTCAGTATCAGCAATCAGCGGTGTCAGCAATCAGCATTCAGCAGTGTCGGCAATCAACAATCAGCAGTGTCAGCAATCAGCAATCAGCAATCAGCAGTGTCAGCAATCAGCAATCAGCAGTGTCAGCAATCAGCAATATGCAGTGTCAGCAATCAGAAATCAGAAATCAGTAGTGTCAGCAATCAGCAATCAGCAACGTCAGCAATCTGCAGTCAGCAGTGTCAGCAATCAGCAATCTGCAGTGTCAGCAATCAGCAATCAGCATTCAGCAGTGTCAACAATAAGCAATCAGCCATCAGCAGTGTCAGCAATCAGCAATCAGCCATCAGCAGTGTCAGCAATCAGCAATCTGCAGTCAGCAGTGTCAGCAGTGTCAGCAATCAACAATCAGCAAAGTCAGCAATCAGCAGTGTCAGCAATCAGCAGTGTCAGCAATGTCAGCAGTCAGCAATCAGCAGTGTCAGCAATCTGCAGTGTTAGCAATCAGCAATCAGCAATCAGCAGTGTCAGCAATCAGCAATCGGCAGTGACAGCAATCAGCAATCAGCAGTGTCAGCAGTGTCAGCAATAAGCAATCAGCAATCAGCAGTGTCAGCAATCAGCAATCAGCAGTTTCAGCAATCAGCAATCAGCAGTGTCAGCAATCAGCAATCAGCAGTGTCAGCAATCAGCAATTAGCAGTGTTAGCAATCAGCAATCAGCAGTGTCAGCAGTGTCAGCAATCAGCAATGTCAGCAATCAGCAACCAGCAGTGTCAGCAAACAGCAATCAGGAGTGTCAGCAATCAGCAATCAGCAGTGTCAACAGTATCAGCAATCGGCAATCAGATATCAGCAGTGTCAGCAATCAGCAATCAGAAGTGTCAGCAATCAGCAATCAGCAATCAGCAATCAGCAGTGTCAGCAATCGGCAATCGGCAAAGTCAGCAATCAGTAATCAGCAGTGTCAGCAATCAGCAATATCAGCAATCAGCAGTGTCAGTATCAGCAATCAGCAATGTCAGCAATCAGCAATCAGCAGTGTCAGCAATCACCTATCAGCAATCAACAATTAGCAGTGTCAGCAATCAGCAATCAGCAATCAGCAGTATCAGTAATCAGCAAAGGCAGCAATCAGCAATCAGCAGTGTCAGCAATCAGCAATCAGCAGTGTCAGCAATCAGCGATCAGCAGTGTCAGTATCAGCAATCAGCAGTGTCAGCAATCAGCAATCGGCAAAGTCAGCAATCAGTAATCAGCAGTGTCAGCAATCAGCAATCAGCAATATCAGCAATCAGCAGTGTCAGTATCAGCAATCAGCAATGTCAGCAATCAGCAATCAGCAGTGTCAGCAATCAGCTATCAGCAATCAACAATTAGCAGTGTCAGCAATCAGCAATCAGCAATCAGCAGTATCAGTAATCAGCAAAGGCAGCAATCAGCAATCAGCAGTGTCAGCAATCAGCAATCAGCAGTGTCAGCAATCGGCAATCAGCAATCAGCAGTGTCAGCAATCAGCAATAAGCTGTGTCAGCAATCATCAATCAGCAATAAGCAGTGTTAGCAATCAGCAATCAGCAGTGTCAGCAATCAGCATTCATCAATCAGCAGTGTCAGCAATCAGCAATGTCAGCAATCTGCAGTGTCAGCAATCAGAAATCAGCAACGTCAGC
Source organism: Nineta flava (assembly GCA_963920215.1). Classification (NCBI taxonomy): domain Eukaryota; kingdom Metazoa; phylum Arthropoda; class Insecta; order Neuroptera; family Chrysopidae; genus Nineta; species Nineta flava. Next base: position 41,077 of record OY986043.1, on the reverse strand, counting down.
AATCTGCAATCAGCAGTGTCAGCAATCAACAATCAGCAAAGTCAGCATTCAGCAATGTCAGCAATCAGCAATCAGCAATCAGCAGTGTCAGCAATCAGCAATCAGCAGTGTCAGCAATCAGCAATCAGCAGTGTCAGCAATCAGCAATCAGCAGTGTCAGCAATCGGCAATCAGCAATCAGCAGTGTCAGCAATCAGCAATCAGCCTTGTCAGCAATCTGCAATCAGCAATCAGCAGTGTACGCAATCAGCAATCAGCAGGTTCAGCAATCAGTAATCAGCAGTGTCAGCAATCAGCAATCAGCAGTGTCAGCAATCAGCAGTGTCAGTATCAGCAATCAGCGGTGTCAGCAATCAGCATTCAGCAGTGTCGGCAATCAACAATCAGCAGTGTCAGCAATCAGCAATCAGCAATCAGCAATCAGCAGTGTCAGCAATCAGCAATCAGCATTCAGCAGTGTCAGCAATCAGCAATCAGCAGGGTCAGCAGTGTCAGCAATCATCAGTGTCAGCAATCAGCAATCAGCAATCAGGAGTGTCAGCAATCAGCAATAAGCAGTATCAGCAATCTGCAATATGCAGTGTTAGTATCAGCAATGAGCAGTGTCAGCAATCAGCAATCAGCAGTGTCAGCAATCTGCAGTGTCAGCAATCAGAAATCAGCAATCAGTAGTGTCAGCAATCAGCAGTGTCAGTATCAGCAATCAGCAATGTCAGCAATCAGCAATCAGCAGTGTCAGCAATCAACAATCAGCAGTGTCAGCAATCATTAATCAGCAGTGTCAGCTGTGTCAGCAATCAGCAAACAGCAGTGTCAGCAATCAGCAATCATCAGTGTCAGCAATCAGCATTCAGTAGTGTCAGCAATCAGCAGTGTCAGCAATCAACAATCAGCAGTGTCAGCAATCAGCAATCAGCAGTGTCAGCAATCAGCAATCAGCAGTGTCAGCCATCAGTAATCAGCAGTGTCAGCAATCGGCAATCAGCAATCAGCAGTGTCAGCAATCAGCAATCAGCCTTGTCAGCAATCTGCAATCAGCAATCAGCAGTGTACGCAATCAGCAATCAGCAGGGTCAGCAAGCAGGGTCAGTAATCAGCAGTGTCAGCAATCAGCAGTGTCAGTATCAGCAATCAGCGGTGTCAGCAATCAGCATTCAGCAGTGTCGGCAATCAACAATCAGCAGTGTCAGCAATCAGCAATCAGCAATCAGCAGTGTCAGCAATCAGCAATCAGCAGTGTCAGCAATCAGCAATATGCAGTGTCAGCAATCAGAAATCAGAAATCAGTAGTGTCAGCAATCAGCAATCAGCAATCAGCATTGTCCGCAACCAGGAATCAGCAGTGTCAGCAATCAGCAATCAGCAATCAAAAATCAGCAGTGTCAGCAATCAGTAATCAGCAGTGTCAGCAATCAGCAATCAGCAATCAGCAGTGACAGCAATCATCAATCAGCAATAAGCAGTTTCCGCAATCAGCAATCGGCAGTGTCAGCAATCAGCAATCAGCAGTGTCAGCAATCAGCAATCAGCAGGGTCAGCAATCAGTAATCAGCAGTGTCAGCAATCAGCAATCAGCAGTGTCAGCAATCAGCAGTGTCAGTATCAGCAATCAGCGGTGTCAGCAATCAGCATTCAGCAGTGTCGGCAATCAACAATCAGCAGTGTCAGCAATCAGCAATCAGCAGTCAGCAGTGTCAGCAATCAGCAGTCAGCAGTGTCAGCAATCAGCGATCAGCAGTGTCAGTATCAGCAATCAGCAGTATCAGCAATCGGCAAAGTCAGCAATCAGTAATCAGCAGTGTCAGCAATCAGCAATCAGCAATATCAGCAATCAGCAGTGTCAGTATCAGCAATCAGCAATGTCAGCAATCAGCAATCAGCAGTGTCAGTAATCAGCTATCAGCAATCAACAATTAGCAGTGCCAGCAATCAGCAATCAGCAATCAGCAGTATCAGTAATCAGCAAAGGCAGCAATCAGCAATCAGCAGTGTCAGCAATCAGCAGTGTCAGCAATCAGCAATCAGCAGTGTCAGCAATCGGCAATCAGCAATCAGCAGTGTCAGCAATCAGCAATGAGCTGTGTCAGCAATCATCAATCAGCAATAAGCAGTTTCAGCAATCAGCAATCAGCAGTGTCAGCAATCAGCAATCAGCAGTGTCAGCAATCAGCAATCAGCAATGTCAGCAATCTGCAGTGTCAGCAATCAGAAATCAGCAACCAGTTATGTCAGCAATCAGCAATCAGCAATCAACAGTGTCAGCAATCAGCAATCAGCAATCAGCAGTGTCAGCAATCAGCAATCAACAATCAGCGGTGTCAGCAATCATTAATCAGCAGTGTCAGCTGTGTCAGCAATCAGCAATCAGCAGTGTCAGCAATCAGCAATCATCAGTGTCAGCAATCAGCATTCAGTAGTGTCAGCAATCAGCAGTATCAGCAATCAACAATCAGCAGTGTCAGCAATCAGCAATCAGCAGTGTCGGCAATCAGCAGTGTCAGCCATCAGTAATCAGCAGTGTCAGCAATCGGCAATCAGCAATCAGCAGTGTCAGCAATCAGCAATCAGCCTTGTCAGCAATCTGCAATCAGCAATCAGCAGTGTACGCAATCAGCAATCAGCAGGTTCAGCAATCAGTAATCAGCAGTGTCAGCAATCAGCAATCAGCAGTGTCAGCAATCAGCAGTGTCAGTATCAGCAATCAGCGGTGTCAGCAATCAGCATTCAGCAGTGTCGGCAATCAACAATCAGCAGTGTCAGCAATCAGCAATCAGCAATCAGCAGTGTCAGCAATCAGCAATCAGCATTCAGCAGTGTCAGCAATCAGCAATCAGCAGTGTCAGCAGTGTCAGCAATCATCAGTGTCAGCAATCAGAAATCAGCAATCAGTAGTGTCAGCAATCAGCAATCAGCATTGTCAGCAATCTGCAATCGGCAGTGTCAGCAATCACCAGCGTCATCAATCAGCAATCAGCAGTGTCAGGAATCAGCAATCAGCAATCAGCTGTGTCAGCAATCAGCAGTGTCAGCAATCAGCAATCAGCAGTCGGAAATCAGCAATCAGTATATCAGCAATCAGCAATCAGCAGTGTCAGCAATCAGCAATCAGCAATCAGCAGTGTCAGCAATCAGAAATCAGCAGTGTCAGCAATCACCAATCAGCAGTGTCAGCAATCAGCAATCAGCAGTGTCAGTAATCAGCAATCAGCAGTGTCAGCAGTGTCAGCAATCGGCAATCAGCAGTGTCAGCAATCAGCAATCAGCAATGTCAGCAATCAGCAATCAGCAGTGTCAGCAATCAGCAATAAGCTTTGTCAGCAATCATCAATCAGCAATAAGCAGTTTCCGCAATTAGCAATCGGCAGTGTCAGCAATCAGCAATTAGCAATGTCAGCAATCAGCAATCAGCAGTGTCAGCAGTGTCATTAATCAGCAATTAGCAGTGTCTGCAATAAGCAATCAGCAGTGTCAAAATTCAGCAATCAGCAGTGTCAGCAATCAGCAATCAGCAGTGTCAGCCATCAGTAATCAGCAGTGTCAGCAATCAGCAGTGTCAGCAATCAGCAATCAGCAGTGTCAGCAATCTGCAATCAGAAATCAGCAGTGTCAGCAATCAGCAATCAGCAGTGTCAAAAATCAGTAATCAGCAGTGTCAGCAATCAGCAATCAGTAGTGTAAGCAATCAGCAATCAGCAGTGTCAGCAATCAGCTTTCACCAGTCTCAGCAATCAAGCCATCAGCAGTGTCAGCAATCAGCAATCAGCAGTGTCAGCAATCAGTAATCACCAAAGAGCATTCAGCAGTGTCAGCAGTGTCAGCAGTGTCAGCAATCAGCAATGTCAGCAATCAGCAATCATCAATCAGCAATCAGCAGTGTCAGCAATCAGCAGTGTCAGCAGTGTCAGCAGTGTCTGCAATCAGCAATCAGCGGTGTCAGCAATCAGCAATCAGCAGTGTTAGCAATCAGCAATCAGCAATCAGCAGTGTCAGCAATCAGCAATCAGCAGTGTCAGCAGTCTGCAATCAGCAATCAGCAATCAGCAGTGTCAGCAGTGTTAGCAATCAGCAATCAGCAGTGTCAGCAATCAGCAATCATCAGTGTCAGCAATCAGCAATCAGAAGTGTCTGCAATCAGCAATCAGCAGTTTCAGCAATCAGCAATCAGCAGTGTCAGTATCAGCAATCAGCAGTGTCAGCAATCAGCAATCAGCAGTTTCAGCAATCTGCAGTGTCAGCAATCAGCAATCAGCAGTGTCAGCAATCAGCCGTGTCAGTATCAGCAATCAGCAGTGTCAGCAATCAGCAATCAGCAGTGTCAGCAATCAGCAGTTTCAGTATCAGCAGTCAGCAGTGTCTGCAATCAGCAATCAGCAGTGTCAGTATCAGCAATCAGCAGTGACAGCAATCAGCAATCAGCAGTTTCAGCAATCAGCAATCAGCAGTGTCAGCAATCAGAAATCAGCAATAAGTAGTGTCAGCAATCAGCAATCAGCAGTGTCAGCAATCAGCAATCAGATATCAGCAGAGTCAGCAATCAGCAGTGTCAGCAGTCTCAGCAATCAGCAATCAGCAGTGTCAGCAATCAGCGATCAAGGGTGTCAGCAATCAGCAATAAGCAGTGTCAGCAATCATCATTCAGCAATCAGCAGTGTCAGCAATCAGCAATTAGCAATCAGCAATCAGTAGTGTCAGCAATCAGCAGTGTCAGCAATCAACAATCAGCAGTGTCAGCAATCAGCAATCAGCAGTGTCAGCAGTCAGCAATCAGCAAAGTCAGCAATCAGCAATAAGCTGTGTCAGCAATCATCAATCAGCAATAAGCAGTGTCAGCAATCGGCAAACAGCAGAGTCAGCAGTGACAGCAATCAGCAATCAGCAATGTCAGCAATCTGCAGTGTCAGCAATCAGAAATCAGCAACGTCAGCAATCTGCAATCAGCAGTGTCAGCAATCAGCAATCAGCAGTGTCAGCAATCAACAATCAGCAGTGTCAGCAATCAGCAATCAGCAATCAGCAATCAGCAGTGTCAGCAATCAGCAATCAGCACTCAGCAGTGTCAGCTATCAGCAATCAGCAGTGTCAGCAGTGTCAGCAATCATCAGTGTCAGCAATCAGCAATCAGCAGTGTCAGCAATCAGCAATCAGGAGTGTCAGCAATCAGCAATAAGCAGTGTCAGCAATCTGCAATATGCAGTGTCAGTATCAGCAATCAGCAGTGTCAGCAATCAGCAGTGTCAGCAATCAGCAATCAGCAGTGTCAGCAATCAGAAATCAGCAATCAGTAGTGTCAGCAATCAGCAATCAGCAATCAGCAATCAGCAATCAGCAATCAGCAATCAGCAATCAGCATTGTCAGCAATCAGCAATCGGCAGTGTCAGCAATCAGTAATCAGCAATCAGCAGTGTCAGCAATCAGCAATCAGCAGTGTCAGCAATCAGCAATCAGCAGTGTCAGCAATCAGCAATCAGCAATCAGCTGTGTCAGCAATCAGCAATCAGCAGTCAGAAATCAGCAATCAGTAGTGTCAGCATTCAGCAATCAGCAGTGTCAGCAATCAGCAATCAGCAGTGTCAGCAGTGTCAGCAATCAGCAATCGGCAGTGTCAGCAATCAGTAATCAGCAGTGTCAGCAATCTGCAATCAGCAGTGTCAGCAATTAGCAGTCAGCACTGTCAGCAATCAGCAATCAACAATCAGCAGTGTCAGCAATCAGCAATCAGCAGTGTCAGCAATCAGCAATCAGCAGTGTGAGCAATTAGCAGTGTCAGTATCAGCAATCAGCAGTGTCAGCAATCAGCAGTGTCAGCAATAAACAATCAGCAGTGTAAGCAATCAGCAATCAGCAGTGTCAGCAATCAGCTTTAAGCAGTGTCAGCAATCAGCAATCAGCAGTGTCAGCAGTGTCAGCAATCATCAATCAGCAGTGTCAGCAATCAGCAATCAGCAGTGTCAGCAATCAGCAATCAGGAGTGTCAGCAATCAGCAATCAGCAATCAGCAGTGTCAGCAATCTGCAATATGCCGTGTCAGAATCAGCAGTGTCAGCAATCAGCAATCAGCAATGTCAGCAATCAGCAGTGTCAGCAACCAGCAATCAGCAGTGTCAGCAGTCAGCAATCGGCAGTGTCAGCAATCAGTAATCAATCAGCAGTGTCAGCAATCTGCAATCAGCAGTGTCAGGAATTTGCAGTCAGCAGTGTCAGCAATCACCAATCAACAATCAGAAGTGTCAGCAATCAGCAATCAGCAGTGTCAGCAATCAGCAGTGTCAGCAATCAGCAATCAGCAATGTCAGGAATCAGCAATGTCAGCAACCAGCAATCAGCAGTGTCAGTATCAGCAATCAGCAGTGTCAGCCATCAGTAATCAGCAGTGTCAGCAATCGGCAATCAGCAATCAGCAGTGTCAGCAATCAGCAATCAGCCTTGTCAGCAATCTGCAATCAGCAATCAGCAGTGTACGCAATCAGCAATCAGCAGGGTCAGCAAGCAGGGTCAGTAATCAGCAGTGTCAGCAATCAGCAGTGTCAGTATCAGCAATCAGCGGTGTCAGCAATCAGCATTCAGCAGTGTCGGCAATCAACAATCAGCAGTGTCAGCAATCAGCAATCAGCAATCAGCAGTGTCAGCAATCAGCAATCAGCAGTGTCAGCAATCAGCAATATGCAGTGTCAGCAATCAGAAATCAGAAATCAGTAGTGTCAGCAATCAGCAATCAGCAATCAGCATTGTCCGCAATCAGGAATCAGCAGTGTCAGCAATCAGCAATAAGCAATCAAAAATCAGCAGTGTCAGCAATCAGTAATCAGCAGTGTCAGCAATCAGCAATCAGCAATCAGCAGTGACAGCAATCATCAATCAGCAATAAGCAGTTTCCGCAATCAGCAATCGGCAGTGTCAGCAATCAGCAATCAGCAGTGTCAGCAATCAGCAATCAGCAGGGTCAGCAATCAGTAATCAGCAGTGTCAGCAATCAGCAATCAGCAGTGTCAGCAATCAGAAATCAGCAACGTCAGCAATCTGCAATCAGCAGTGTCAGCAATCAGCAATCAGCAGTGTCAGCAATCAACAATCAGCAGTGTCAGCAATCAGCAATCAGCAATCAGCAATCAGCAGTGTCAGCAATCAGCAATCAGCACTCAGCAGTGTCAGCTATCAGCAATCAGCAGTGTCAGCAGTGTCAGCAATCATCAGTGTCAGCAATCAGCAATCAGCAGTGTCAGCAATCAGCAATCAGGAGTGTCAGCAATCAGCAATAAGCAGTGTCAGCAATCTGCAATATGCAGTGTCAGTATCAGCAATCAGCAGTGTCAGCAATCAGCAGTGTCAGCAATCAGCAATCAGCAGTGTCAGCAATCAGAAATCAGCAATCAGTAGTGTCAGCAATCAGCAATCAGCAATCAGCAATCAGCAATCAGCAATCAGCATTGTCAGCAATCAGCAATCGGCAGTGTCAGCAATCAGTAATCAGCAATCAGCAGTGTCAGCAATCAGCAATCAGCAGTGTCAGCAATCAGCAATCAGCAGTGTCAGCAATCAGCAATCAGCAATCAGCTGTGTCAGCAATCAGCAATCAGCAGTCAGAAATCAGCAATCAGTAGTGTCAGCAATCAGCAATCAGCAGTGTCAGCAATCAGCAATCAGCAGTGTCAGCAGTGTCAGCAATCAGCAATCGGCAGTGTCAGCAATCAGTAATCAGCAGTGTCAGCAATCTGCAATCAGCAGTGTCAGCAATTAGCAGTCAGCACTGTCAGCAATCAGCAATCAACAATCAGCAGTGTCAGCAATCAGCAATCAGCAGTGTCAGCAATCAGCAATCAGCAGTGTGAGCAATTAGCAGTGTCAGTATCAGCAATCAGCAGTGTCAGCAATCAGCAGTGTCAGCAATAAACAATCAGCAGTGTAAGCAATCAGCAATCAGCAGTGTCAGCAATCAGCTTTAAGCAGTGTCAGCAATCAGCAATCAGCAGTGTCAGCAGTGTCAGCAATCATCAATCAGCAGTGTCAGCAATCAGCAGTGTCAGCAATCAGCAATCAGGAGTGTCAGCAATCAGCAATCAGCAATCAGCAGTGTCAGCAATTTGCAATATGCCGTGTCAGAATCAGCAGTGTCAGCAATCAGCAATCAGCAGTGTCAGCAATGTCAGCAATCAGCAGTGTCAGCAACCAGCAATCAGCAGTGTCAGCAGTCAGCAATCGGCAGTGTCAGCAATCAGTAATCAATCAGCAGTGTCAGCAATCTGCAATCAGCAGTGTCAGGAATTTGCAGTCAGCAGTGTCAGCAATCACCAATCAACAATCAGAAGTGTCAGCAATCAGCAATCAGCAGTGTCAGCAATCAGCAGTGTCAGCAATCAGCAATCAGCAATGTCAGGAATCAGCAATGTCAGCAATCAGCAATCAGCAGTGTCAGTATCAGCAATCAGCAGTGTCAGCCATCAGTAATCAGCAGTGTCAGCAATCGGCAATCAGCAATCAGCAGTGTCAGCAATCAGCAATCAGCCTTGTCAGCAATCTGCAATCAGCAATCAGCAGTGTACGCAATCAGCAATCAGCAGGGTCAGCAAGCAGGGTCAGTAATCAGCAGTGTCAGCAATCAGCAGTGTCAGTATCAGCAATCAGCGGTGTCAGCAATCAGCATTCAGCAGTGTCGGCAATCAACAATCAGCAGTGTCAGCAATCAGCAATCAGCAATCAGCAGTGTCAGCAATCAGCAATCAGCAGTGTCAGCAATCAGCAATATGCAGTGTCAGCAATCAGAAATCAGAAATCAGTAGTGTCAGCAATCAGCAATCAGCAATCAGCATTGTCCGCAATCAGGAATCAGCAGTGTCAGCAATCAGCAATCAGCAATCAAAAATCAGCAGTGTCAGCAATCAGTAATCAGCAGTGTCAGCAATCAGCAATCAGCAATCAGCAATCAGCAGTGACAGCAATCATCAATCAGCAATAAGCAGTTTCCGCAATCAGCAATCGGCAGTGTCAGCAATCAGCAATCAGCAGTGTCAGCAATCAGCAATCAGCAGGGTCAGCAATCAGTAATCAGCAGTGTCAGCAATCAGCAATCAGCAGTGTCAGCAATCAGCAGTGTCAGTATCAGCAATCAGCGGTGTCAGCAATCAGCATTCAGCAGTGTCGGCAATCAACAATCAGCAGTGTCAGCAATCAGCAATCAGCAGTCAGCAGTGTCAGCAATCAGCAGTCAGCAGTGTCAGCAATCAGCGATCAGCAGTGTCAGTATCAGCAATCAGCAGTATCAGCAATCGGTAAAGTCAGCAATCAGTAATCAGCAGTGTCAGCAATCAGCAATCAGCAATATCAGCAATCAGCAGTGTCAGTATCAGCAATCAGCAATGTCAGCAATCAGCAATCAGCAGTGTCAGTAATCAGCTATCAGCAATCAACAATTAGCAGTGCCAGCAATCAGCAATCAGCAATCAGCAGTATCAGTAATCAGCAAAGGCAGCAATCAGCAATCAGCAGTGTCAGCAATCAGCAGTGTCAGCAATCAGCAATCAGCAGTGTCAGCATTCGGCAATCAGCAATCAGCAGTGTCAGCAATCAGCAATGAGCTGTGTCAGCAATCATCAATCAGCAATAAGCAGTTTCAGCAATCAGCAATCAGCAGTGTCAGCAATCAGCAATCAGCAGTGTCAGCAATCAGCAATCAGCAATGTCAGCAATCTGCAGTGTCAGCAATCAGAAATCAGCAACCAGTTATGTCAGCAATCAGCAATCAGCAATCAACAGTGTCAGCAATCAGCAATCAGCAATCAGCAGTGTCAGCAATCAGCAATCAACAATCAGCGGTGTCAGCAATCATTAATCAGCAGTGTCAGCTGTGTCAGCAATCAGCAATCAGCAGTGTCAGCAATCAGCAATCATCAGTGTCAGCAATCAGCATTCAGTAGTGTCAGCAATCAGCAGTATCAGCAATCAACAATCAGCAGTGTCAGCAATCAGCAATCAGCAGTGTCGGCAATCAGCAGTGTCAGCCATCAGTAATCAGCAGTGTCAGCAATCGGCAATCAGCAATCAGCAGTGTCAGCAATCAGCAATCAGCCTTGTCAGCAATCTGCAATCAGCAATCAGCAGTGTACGCAATCAGCAATCAGCAGGTTCAGCAATCAGTAATCAGCAGTGTCAGCAATCAGCAATCAGCAGTGTCAGCAATCAGCAGTGTCAGTATCAGCAATCAGCGGTGTCAGCAATCAGCATTCAGCAGTGTCGGCAATCAACAATCAGCAGTGTCAGCAATCAGCAATCAGCAATCAGCAGTGTCAGCAATCAGCAATCAGCATTCAGCAGTGTCAGCAATCAGCAATCAGCAGTGTCAGCAGTGTCAGCAATCATCAGTGTCAGCAATCAGAAATCAGCAATCAGTAGTGTCAGCAATCAGCAATCAGCATTGTCAGCAATCTGCAATCGGCAGTGTCAGCAATCACCAGCGTCATCAATCAGCAATCAGCAGTGTCAGGAATCAGCAATCAGCAATCAGCTGTGTCAGCAATCAGCAGTGTCAGCAATCAGCAATCAGCAGTCGGAAATCAGCAATCAGTATATCAGCAATCAGCAATCAGCAGTGTCAGCAATCAGCAATCAGCAATCAGCAGTGTCAGCAATCAGAAATCAGCAGTGTCAGCAATCACCAATCAGCAGTGTCAGCAATCAGCAATCAGCAGTGTCAGTAATCAGCAATCAGCAGTGTCAGCAGTGTCAGCAATCGGCAATCAGCAGTGTCAGCAATCAGCAATCAGCAATGTCAGCAATCAGCAATCAGCAGTGTCAGCAATCAGCAATAAGCTGTGTCAGCAATCATCAATCAGCAATAAGCAGTTTCCGCAATTAGCAATCGGCAGTGTCAGCAATCAGCAATTAGCAATGTCAGCAATCAGCAATCAGCAGTGTCAGCAGTGTCATTAATCAGCAATTAGCAGTGTCTGCAATAAGCAATCAGCAGTGTCAAAATTCAGCAATCAGCAGTGTCAGCAATCAGCAATCAGCAGTGTCAGCCATCAGTAATCAGCAGTGTCGGCAATCAGCAGTGTCAGCAATCAGCAATCAGCAGTGTCAGCAATCTGCAATCAGAAATCAGCAGTGTCAGCAATCAGCAATCAGCAGTGTCAAAAATCAGTAATCAGCAGTGTCAGCAATCAGCAATCAGTAGTGTAAGCAATCAGCAATCAGCAGTGTCAGCAATCAGCTTTCACCAGTCTCAGCAATCAAGCCATCAGCAGTGTCAGCAATCAGCAATCAGCAGTGTCAGCAATCAGTAATCACCAAAGAGCATTCAGCAGTGTCAGCAGTGTCAGCAGTGTCAGCAATCAGCAATGTCAGCAATCAGCAATCATCAATCAGCAATCAGCAGTGTCAGCAATCAGCAGTGTCAGCAGTAACAGCAGTGTCTGCAATCAGCAATCAGCGGTGTCAGCAATCAGCAATCAGCAGTGTAAGCAATCAGCAATCAGCAATCAGCAGTGTCAGCAATCAGCAATCAGCAGTGTCAGCAGTCTGCAATCAGCAATCAGCAATCAGCAGTGTCAGCAGTGTTAGCAATCAGCAATCAGCAGTGTCAGCAATCAGCAATCATCAGTGTCAGCAATCAGCAATCAGAAGTGTCTGCAATCAGCAATCAGCAGTTTCAGCAATCAGCAATCAGCAGTGTCAGTATCAGCAATCAGCAGTTTCAGCAATCAGCAATCAGCAGTTTCAGCAATCTGCAGTGTCAGCAATCAGCAATCAGCAGTGTCAGCAATCAGCCGTGTCAGTATCAGCAATCAGCAGTGTCAGCAATCAGCAATCAGCAATCAGCAGTGTCAGCAATCAGCAGTGTCAGTATCAGCAGTCAGCAGTGTCTGCAATCAGCAATCAGCAGTGTCAGTATCAGCAATCAGCAGTGACAGCAATCAGCAATCAGCAGTTTCAGCAATCAGCAATCAGCAGTGTCAGCAATCAGAAATCAGCAATAAGTAGTGTCAGCAATCAGCAATCAGCAGTGTCAGCAATCAGCAATCAGATATCAGCAGAGTCAGCAATCAGCAGTGTCAGCAGTCTCAGCAATCAGCAATCAGCAGTGTCAGCAATCAGCGATCAAGGGTGTCAGCAATCAGCAATAAGCAGTGTCAGCAATCATCATTCAGCAATCAGCAGTGTCAGTAATCAGCAATTAGCAATCAGCAATCAGTAGTGTCAGCAATCAGCAGTGTCAGCAATCAACAATCAGCAGTGTCAGCAATCAGCAATCAGCAGTGTCAGCAATCAGCAATCAGCAGTGTCAGCAGTCAGCAATCAGCAAAGTCAGCAATCAGCAATAAGCTGTGTCAGCAATCATCAATCAGCAATAAGCAGTGTCAGCAATCGGCAAACAGCAGAGTCAGCAGTGACAGCAATCAGCAATCAGCAATGTCAGCAATCTGCAGTGTCAGCAATCAGAAATCAGCAACGTCAGCAATCTGCAATCAGCAGTGTCAGCAATCAGCAATCAGCAGTGTCAGCAATCAGCAATCAGGAGTGTCAGCAATCAGCAATAAGCAGTGTCAGCAATCTGCAATTAGCAATCAGCAATCAGTAGTGTCAGCAATCAGCAGTGTCAGCAATCAACAATCAGCAGTGTCAGCAATCAGCAATCAGCAGTGTCAGCAGTCAACAATCAGCAGTGTCAGCAATCAGCAATCAGCAGTGTCAGCAGTCAGCAATCAGCAAAGTCAGCAATCAGCAATAAGCTGTGTCAGCAATCATCAATCAGCAATAAGCAGTGTCAGCAATCGGCAAACAGCAGAGTCAGCAGTGACAGCAATCAGCAATCAGCAATGTCAGCAATCTGCAGTGTCAGCAATCAGAAATCAGCAACGTCAGCAATCTGCAATCAGCAGTGTCAGCAATCAGCAATCAGCAGTGTCAGCAATCAGCAATCAGGAGTGTCAGCAATCAGCAATAAGCAGTGTCAGCAATCTGCAATATGCAGTGTCAGTATCAGCAATCAGCAGTGTCAGCAATCAGCAGTGTCAGCAATCAGCAATCAGCAGTGTCAGCAATCAGAAATCAGCAATCAGTAGTGTCAGCAATCAGCAATCAGCAATCAGCAATCAGCAATCAGCAATCAGCATTGTCAGCAATCAGCAATCGGCAGTGTCAGCAATCAGTAATCAGCAATCAGCAGTGTCAGCAATCAGCAATCAGCAGTGTCAGCAATCAGCAATCAGCAGTGTCAGCAATCAGCAATCAGCAATCAGCTGTGTCAGCAATCAGCAGTCAGAAATCAGCAATCAGTAGTGTTAGCAATCAGCAATCAGCAGTGTCAGCAATCAGCAATCAGCAGTGTCAGCAGTGTCAGCAATCAGCAATCGGCAGTGTCAGCAATCAGTAATCAGCAGTGTCAGCAATCTGCAATCAGCAGTGTCAGCAATTAGCAGTCAGCACTGTCAGCAATCAGCAATCAACAATCAGCAGTGTCAGCAATCAGCAATCAGCAGTGTCAGCAATCAGCAATCAGCAGTGTCAGCAATCAGCAATCAGCAGTGTGAGCAATTAGCAGTGTCAGTATCAGCAATCAGCAGTGTCAGCAATCAGCAGTGTCAGCAATAAACAATCAGCAGTGTAAGCAATCAGCAATCAGCAGTGTCAGCAATCAGCTTTAAGCAGTGTCAGCAATCAGCAATCAGCAGTGTCAGCAGTGTCAGCAATCATCAATCAGCAGTGTCAGCAATCAGCAATCAGCAGTGTCAGCAATCAGCAATCAGGAGTGTCAGCAATCAGCAATCAGCAATCAGCAGTGTCAGCAATCTGCAATATGCCGTGTCAGAATCAGCAGTGTCAGCAATCAGCAATCAGCAGTGTCAGCAATGTCAGCAATCAGCAGTGTCAGCAACCAGCAATCAGCAGTATCAGCAGTCAGCAATCGGCAGTGTCAGCAATCAGTAATCAATCAGCAGTGTCAGCAATCTGCAATCAGCAGTGTCAGGAATTTGCAGTCAGCAGTGTCAGCAATCACCAATCAACAATCAGAAGTGTCAGCAATCAGCAATCAGCAGTGTCAGCAATCAGCAGTGTCAGCAATCAGCAATCAGCAATGTCAGGAATCAGCAATGTCAGCAATCAGCAATCAGCAGTGTCAGTATCAGCAATCAGTAGTGTCAGCAATCAGCAATCAGCAGTGTCAGCAATCAGCAATCTGCAGTGTCAGCAATCAGCAATCAGCATTCAGCAGTGTCAACAATAAGCAATCAGCCATCAGCAGTGTCAGCAATCAGCAATCTGCAGTCAGCAGTTGCAGCAATCAGCAGTGTCAGCAATCAGCAACCAGCAATCAGCAATCAGCCGTGTCAGCAATCAGCAATCAGAAGTGTCAGCAGTGTCAGCAATCCGCAATCAGCAGTGTCAGCAATCAGCAATCTGCAGTGTCAACAATCAGCAATTAGCAGTGTCAGCAATCAGCAATCAGCAGTGTCAGCAATCAGCAATCAGCAACGTCAGCAATCTGCAGTCAGCAGTGTCAGCAATCAACAATCAGTAGTGTCAGCAATCAGCAATTAAAAGTGTCAGCAATCAGCAATCAGCATTCTGCAATGTCAGCAATCAGCATTCTGCAATGTCAGCAATCAGCAATCAGTAGTGTCAGCAATCAGCAATCAGCAGTGTCAGCAATCAGCAATCAGCAGTGTCAGCAATCGGCAATCAGCAATCAGCAATCTGCAATCAGCAATCAGCAATAAGTAGTGTCAGCAATCAGCGAACAGCATTGACAGCAATCAGCAATCACCAGTGTTAGCAATCAAGCCATCAGCAGTGTCAGCAATCAGCAATCAGCAATCAGCAGTGTCAGCAGTGTCAGCAATCAACAATCAGCAAAGTCAGCAATCAGCAGTGTCAGCAATCAGCAGTGTCAACAGTGTCAACAGTGTCAGCAATCAGCAATCATTTATCAGCAGTGTCAGCAATCAGCAATCAGCAGTGTCAGCAATCAGCAATCAGCAGTGTCAGTATCAGCAATCAGCAGTGTCAGCAATCAGCAATCTGCAGTGTCAGCAATCAGAAATCAGAAATCAGTAGTGTCAGCAATTAGCAATCAGCAATGCCAGCAATCACCAATCAGCAGTGTCAGCAATCAGCCATCAGCAGTGTCAGCAATCAGCAATCAGCAGTGTCAGCGATCAGCAGTGTTTGCAATCAGCAATAAGCTGTGTCAGCAATCATCAATCAGCAATAAGCAGTGTCAGCAATCAGCAATCAGCAGTGTCAGCAATCAGCAATCAGCAGTGTCAGCAATCGGCAATCAGCAATCAGCAGTGTCAGCAATCAGCAATCAGCAGTGTCAGCAATCAGCCATCAGCAGTGTCAGCAATCACCAATCAGCAGTGTCAGCAATCAGCAATCAGCATTCAGCAGTGTCAGCAATCAGCAATCAGCAATGTCAGCAATCTGCAGTGTCAGCAATCAGTAATCAGCATCCAGTTATGTCACAATCAGTAATCAGCTGTGTCAGCAATCAGCAATCAGCAATCAGCAGTGTCAGCAATCGGCAATCAGCAATCAGCAGTGTCAGCAATCAGCAATCAGCAGTGTCAGCAATTAGCAATCAGCAATCAGCATCATCAGTGTCAGCAATCAGCAATCAGCAGTGTCAGCAATCTGCAATCAGCAATTAGCAGTGTTAGTTATCAGCAATCTGCAATCAGCAGTGTCAGCAATTAGCAATCAGCAGTGCCAGCAATCACCAATCAGCAGTGTCAGCAATCAGCCATCAGCAGTGTCAGCAATCAGCAATTAGCAGTGTCAGCAATGTCAGCAATCAGCAATCAGCAGTGTCAGCAGTGTCAGCAGTGTCAGCAATAAGCAATCAGCAATCAGCTGTGTCAGCAATCAGCAATCAGCAGTGTCAGCAATCTGCAATATGCAGTGTCAGAATCAGCAGTGTCAGCAATCAGCAATCAGCAGTGTCAGATATCTGCAGTGTCAGCAATCATCAATCAGCAGTGTCAGCAATCAGCAATCAGCAATCGGCAGTGTCAGCAATCAGTAATCAGCAGTGTCAGCAATCTGCAATCAGCAGTGTCAGCAATCAGCAGTGTCAGGAATTTGCAGTCAGCAGTGTCAGCAATCAGCAATCAACAATCAGCAGTGTCTGCAATCAGCAATCAGCAGTGTCAGCAATGTCAGCAATCAGCAATCAGCAGTGTCAGCAATCTGCAGTGTTAGCAATCAGCAATCAGCAGTGTCAGCAATCAGCAATCGGCAGGGTCAGCAATCAGCAATCAGCAGTGTCAGCAATCAGCAATCAGCAGTGTTAGCAATCAGCAATCAGCAGTGTCAGCAGTGTCAGCAATCAACAATCAGCAATGTCAGCAATCAGCAATCAGCAATCAGCAATAAGCAGTGTCAGCAATCAGCAATCAGCAATGTCAGCAATCAGAAATCAGCAACCAGTTATGTCAGCAATCAGCAATCAGCAGTGTCAGCAATCAGCAACGTCAGCAATCTGCAATCAGCAGTGTCAGCAATCAACAATCAGCAAAGTCAGCAATCAGCAATGTCAGCAATCAGCAATCAGCAATCAGCAGTGTCAGCAGTCAGCAATCAGCAATCAGCAGTGTCAGCAATCAGCAATCAGCAACGTCAGCAATCTGCAATCAGCAGTGTCAGCAATCAACAATCAGCAAAGTCAGCAATCAGCAATGTCAGCAATCAGCAATCAGCAATCAGCAGTGTCAGCAGTCAGCAATCAGCAGTGTCAGCAATCAGCAATCAGCAGTGTCAGCAATCAGCAATCAGCAATCAGCAATCAGCAGTGTCAGCAATCAGCAATCAACAATCAGCAGTGTCAGCAATCATTAATCAGCAGTGTCAGCTGTGTCAGCAATCAGCAATCAGCAGTGTCAGCAATCAGCAATCATCAGTGTCAGCAATCAGCATTCAGTAGTGTCAGCAATCAGCAGTGTCAGCAATCAACAATCAGCAGTGTCAGCAATCAGCAATCAGCAGTGTCAGCAATCAGCAATCAGCAGTGTCAGCCATCAGTAATCAGCAGTGTCAGCAATCGGCAATCAGCAATCAGCAGTGTCAGCAATCAGCAATCAACAATCAGCAGTGTCAGCAATCATTAATCAGCAGTGTCAGCTGTGTCAGCAATCAGCAATCAGCAGTGTCAGCAATCAGCAATCATCAGTGTCAGCAATCAGCATTCAGTAGTGTCAGCAATCAGCAGTGTCAGCAATCAACAATCAGCAGTGTTTGCAATCGGCAATCAGCAGTGTCAGCAATCAGCAATCAGCAGTGTCAGCCATCAGTAATCAGCAGTGTCAGCAATCGGCAATCAGCAATCAGCAGTGTCAGCAATCAGCAATCAGCCTTGTCAGCAATCTGCAATCAGCAATCAGCAGTGTACGCAATCAGCAATCAGCAGGGTCAGCAATCAGTAATCAGCAGTGTCAGCAATCAGCAATCAGCAGTGTCAGTATCAGCAATCAGCGGTGTCAGCAATCAGCATTCAGCAGTGTCGGCAATCAACAATCAGCAGTGTTAGCAATCAGCAATCAGCAATCAGCAGTGTCAGCAATCAGCAATCAGCAGTGTCAGCAATCAGCAATCTGCAGTGTCAGCAATCAGAAATCAGAAATCAGAAATCAGTAGTGTCAGCAACTAGCAATCAGCAATCAGCATTGTCCGCAATCAGGAATCAGCAGTGTCAGCAATCAGCAATCAGCAATCAACAATCAGCAGTGTCAGCAATCAGTAATCAGCAGTGTCAGCAATCAGCAATCAGCAGTGACAGCAATCATCAATCAGCAATAAGCAGTTTCCGCAATCAGCAATCGGCAGTGTCAGCAATCAGCAATCAGCAGTGTCAGCAATCAGCAATCAGCAGTGTCAGCAATCAACAATCAGCAGTGTACGCAATCAGCAATCAGCAGTTTCCGCAATCAGCAATCGGCAGTGTCAGCAATCAGCAATCAGCAGTGTCAGCAATCAGCAATCAGCATTCAGCAGTGTCAGCAATCAACAATCAGCAGTGTCAGCAATCAGCGATCAGCAGTGTCAGTATCAGCAAACAGCAGTGTCAGCAATCAGCAATCGGCAAAGTCAGCAATCAGTAATCAGCAGTGTCAGCAATCAGCAATCAGCAATATCAGGAATCAGCAGTGTCAGTATCAGCAATCAGCAATGTCAGCAATCAGCAATCAGCAGTGTCAGCAATCAGCTATCAGCAATCAACAATTAGCAGTGTCAGCAATCAGCAATCAGCAATCAGCAGTATCAGTAATCAGCAAAGGCAGCAATCGGCAATCAGCAGTGTCAGCAATCAGCAATCAGCAGTGTCAGCAATCAGCAATCAGCAGTGTTAGCAATCGGCAATCAGCAATCAGCAGTGTCAGCAATCAGCAATAAGCTGTTTCAGCAATCATCAATCAGCAATAAGCAGTGTCAGCAATCAGCAATCAGCAGTGTCAGCAATCAGCAATCAGCAGTGTCAGCAATCTGCAGTGTCAGCAATCAGAAATCAGCAATAAGTAGTGTCAGTAATCAGCAATCAGCAATCAGCAGTGTCAGCAATCTGCAGTGTCAGCAATCAGAAAACAGCAATCAGTAGTGTCAGCAATCAGCAATCATTAGTGTCAGCAATCAGCAGTGTCAGCAATCACCAATCAGCAGTGTCAGCAATCAGCCATCAGCAGTGTCAGCAATCAGCAATCAGCAGTGTCAGCAACCAGCAATCAGCAGTGTCAACAATCAGCAATCAGCAATCAGCAATCAGCAATCAGCAGTGTCAGCAATCAGCAATCAGCAATGTCAGCAATCTGCAGTGTCAGCAATCTGCAGTGTCAGCAATCTGAAGTGTCAGCAATCAGAAATCAGCAACCAGTTATGTCACAAACAGTAATCAGCAGTGTCAGCAATCAGCAATCAGCAGTGTCAGCAATCAGCAATCTGCAGTGTCAGCAATCCGCAATCAGCAATCAACAGTGTCAGCAATCAGCAATCGGCAGTGTCAGCAATCAGCAATCAGCTGTGTCAGCAATCAGCAATGTCAGCAATCAGCAATCAGCAGTGTCAGCAGTGTCAGCAATAAGCAATCAGCAATCAGCAGTGTCAGCAATCAGCAATCAGCAGTGTCAGCAATCAGCAATCAGCAGTGTCAGCAATCAGCAATCAGCAGTGTTAGCAATCAGCAATCAGCAGTGTCAGCAATCAGCAATCAGCAATGTCAGCAATCAACATCAGCAGTGTCAGCAATCAGCAGTGTCAGCAATCAGCAATCAGCATTCTGCAAAGTCTGCAATCAGCAATCAGGAGTGTCAGCAATCAGCAATCAGCAGTGTCAGCAATCAGCAATCAGCAGTGTGAGCAATCAGCAATCAGCAGTGTCAGCAATCAGTAATCAGCAGTGTCAGCAATCAGAAATCAGCAGTGTCAGCAATTAGCAATTAGCTGTGTCAGCAATCAGCAATCAACAGTGTCACCAATCAGCAGTGTCAGCAATCAGCATTCAGCAGTGTCAGCAATCAGCAATCAGCAGTGCCAGCAATCAGCAATCAGCTGTGTCAGCAATCAGCAATGTCAGCAATCAGCAGTCAGCAGTGTCAGCAGTGTCAGAAGTGTCAGCAGTGTCAGCAATCAGCAATCAGAAATCAGCACTCAGCAGTGTCAGCAATCAGCAATCAGCAGTGTCAGCAATCAGCAATCAGCAGTGTCAGCAATCAGCAATCAGCAGTGTCAGCAATCTGCAATCAGCAATTAGCTGTGTCAGCAATCAGCAATCAGAAGTGTCAGCAATCAGCAATCAGCAGTGTCAGCAATCAGTAATCAGCAGTGTCAGCAATCAGCAGTCAGTAGTGTCAGCAATCAGCAATCAGCAATGTCAGCAATCAGCAATCAGGAGTGTCAGCAATCAGCTATCAGCAGTGTCAACAGTGTCAGAAATCAGCAATCAGCAATCAGAAATCAGCAGTGTCAGTATCAGCAATCAGCAGTGACAGCAATCAGCAATCAGCTGTGTCAGCAATCAAAAATCAGCAGTGTCAGCAATCAGCAATCAGGAGTGTCAGCAATCAGCAGTGTCAGCAATCAGCAATCAGAAGTGTCAGCAATCAGCAATCAGCAATGTCAGGAATCAGCAATCAGCAGTGTTAGTATCAGCAATCAGCAGTGTCAGCAATCAGCAATCAGCAGTGTCAGCAATCAGAAATCAGCAATCAGCAATCAGCATTGTCAGCAATCTGCAATCGGCAGTGTCAGCAATCACCAGCGTCAGCAATCAGCAATCAGCATTCAGCAGTGTCAACAATAAGCAATCAGCCATCAGCAGTGTCAGCAATCAGCAATCAGCCATCAGCAGTGTCAGCAATCAGCAATCTGCAGTCAGCAGTTGCAGCAATCAGCAGTGTCAGCAATCAGCAATCAGCAGTGTCAGCAATCTGCAGTGTCAGCAATCAGAAATCAGCAATCAGTAGTGTCAGCAATCAGCAATCAGCATTGTCAGCAATCTGCAATCGGCAATGTCAGCAATCACCAGCGTCAGCAATCAGCAATCAGCATTCAGCAGTGTCAACAATAAGCAATCAGCCATCAGCAGTGTCAGCAATCAGCAATCAGCCATCAGCAGTGTCAGCAATCAGCAATCTGCAGTCAGCAGTTGCAGTGTCAGCAATCAGCAGTGTCAGCAATCAGCATTCAGCAGTGTCAGCAATCAGCCATCAGCAGTGTCAGCAATCAGCAATCAGCAGTGTCAGCAATCAATAATCAGCTGTGTCAGCAATCAGCAATGTCAGCAATCAGCAATCAGCAGTGTCAGCAGTGTCAGAAGTGTCAGCAGTGTCAGCAATCAGAAATCAGCACTCAGCTGTGTCAGCAATCAGCAATCAGCAGTGTCAGCAATCAGCAATCAGCAGTGTCAGCAATCAGCAATCAGCAGTGTCAGCAATCAGCAATCAGCAATCAGCAGTGTCAGCAATCTGCAATCAGCAATTAGCTGTGTCAGCAATCAGCAATCAGAAGTGTCAGCAATCAGCAATCAGCAGTGTCAGCAATCAGTAATCAGCAGTGTCAGCAATCAGAAATCAGCAGTGTCAGCAATTAGCAATTAGCTGTGTCAGCAATCAGCAATCAACAGTGTCACCAATCAGCAGTGTCAGCAATCAGCATTCAGCAGTGTCAGCAATCAGCAATCAGCAGTGCCAGCAATCAGCAATCAGCTGTGTCAGCAATCAGCAATGTCAGCAATCAGCAGTCAGCAGTGTCAGCAGTGTCAGAAGTGTCAGCAGTGTCAGCAATCAGCAATCAGCAATCAGCACTCAGCAGTGTCAGCAATCAGCAATCAGCAGTGTCAGCAATCAGCAATCAGCAGTGTCAGCAATCAGCAATCAGCAGTGTCAGCAATCAGCAATCAGCAGTGTCAGCAATCTGTAATCAGCAGTGTCAGCAATCAGCAGTCAGTAGTGTCAGCAATCAGCAATCAGCAATGTCAGCAATCAGCAATCAGGAGTGTCAGCAATCAGCTATCAGCAGTGTCAACAGTGTCAGAAATCAGCAATCAGCAATCAGAAATCAGCAGTGTCAGTATCAGCAATCAGCAGTGACAGCAATCAGCAATCAGCTGTGTCAGCAATCAAAAATCAGCAGTGTCAGCAATCAACAATCAGCAGTGTCAGCAATCAGCAATCAGCATTCTGCAATCAGCAGTGTCTGCAATCAGGAATCAGCAGTGTCAGCAATCAGCAATCAGCAATCAACAATCAGCAGTGTCAGCAATCAGCAATCAGCAGTGTCAGCATCAGCAGTGTCAGCAATCAGCAATCAGCAGTGTAAGCAGTGTCAGCAGTGTCAGCAATCAGCAATGTCAGCAATCAGCAATCATCAATCAGCAATCAGCAGTGTCAGCAATCAGCAGTGTCAGCAATCAGCAGTGTCAGCAGTGTCAGCTGTGTCTGCAATCAGCAATCAGCGGTGTCAGCAATCAGCAATCAGCAGTGTTAGCAATCAGCAATCAGCAATCAGCAGTGTCAACAATCAGCAATCAGCCATCAGTAGTGTCAGCAATCAGCAATTTGCAATCAGCAGTTGCAGCAATCAGCAGTTGCAGCAATCAGCAGTGTCAGCAATCAGCAACCAGCAATCTGCAATCACCGTGTCAGCAATCAGTAATCAGCAGTGTCAGCAGTGTCAGCAATCAGCAATCAGCAGTGTCAGCAATCATCAATCTGCAGTGTCAACGATCAGCAATCAGCAATCAGCAGTGTCAGCAATCAGCAATCAGCAACGTCAGCAATCTGCAGTCAGCAGTGTCAGCAATCAACATCAGCAGTGTCAGCAATCAGCAGTGTCAGCAATCAGCAATCAGCATTCTGCAAAGTCTGCAATCAGCAATCAGGAGTGTCAGCAATCAGCAATCAGCAGTGTCAGCAATCAGCAATCAGCAGTGTGAGCAATTAGCAGTGTCAGTATCAGCAATCAGCAGTGTCAGCAATCAGCAATCAGCAGTGTCAGCAATAAACAATCAGCAGTGTAAGCAATCAGCAATCAGCAGTGTCAGCAATCAGCTTTAAGCAGTGTCAGCTATCAGCAATCAGCAGTGTCAGCAATCATCAATCAGCAGTGTCAGCAATGTCAGCAATCAGCAGTGTCAGCAAACAGCAATCAGCAGTGTCAGCAGTCAGCAATCGGCAGTGTCAGTAATCAGTAATCAATCAGCAGTGTCAGCAATCTGCAATCAGCAGTGTCAGCAATCAGCAATCAGGAGTGTCAGCAATCAGCAATCAGCAATCAGCAGTGTCAGCAATCAGCAATCAGCAGTGTCAGCAATCAGCAATCAGCAATGTCAGGAATCAGCAATGTCAGCAATCAGCAATCAGCAGTGTCAGTATCAGCAATCAGTAGTGTCAGCAATCAGCAATCAGCAGTGTCAGCAATCAGCAATCTGCAGTGTCAGCAATCAGCAATCAGCATTCAGGAGTGTCAACAATAAGCAATCAGCCATCAGCAGTGTCAGCAATCAGCAATCAGCCATCAGCAGTGTCAGCAATCAGCAATCAGCAACGTCAGCAATCTGCAGTCAGCAGTGTCAGCAATCAACATCAGCAGTGTCAGCAATCAGCAGTGTCAGCAATCAGCAATCAGCATTCTGCAAAGTCTGCAATCAGCAATCAGGAGTGTCAGCAATCAGCAATCAGTAGTGTCAGCAATCAGCAATCTGCAGTCAGCAGTTGCAGCAATCAGCAGTGTCAGCAATCAGCAACCAGCAATCAGCAATCAGCCGTGTCAGCAATCAGCAATCAGAAGTGTCAGCAGTGTCAGCAATCAGCAATCAGCAGTGTCAGCAATCAGCAATCTGCAGTGTCAGCAATCAGAAATCAGAAATCAGTAGTGTCAGCAATCAGCAATCAGCAATCAGCAATCAGCAGTGTCAGCAATCAGGAATCAGCAGTATCAGCAATCAGCAATCAGCAATTAACAATCAGCAGTGTCAGCAATCAGTAATCAGCAGTGTCAGTAATCTGCAATCAGCAATCAGCAGTGACAGCAATCAGCAATCTGCAATCAGCAATCAGCAGTGTCAGCAATCAGCAATCAGCAGTGTCAGTATCAGCAATCAACAGTGTCAGCAATCAGGAATCAGCAGTGTCAGCAATCAGCAATCAGCAATCAACAATCAGCAGTGTCAGCAATCAGTAATCAGCAGTGTCAGTAATCTGCAATCAGCAATCAGCAGTGACAGCAATCAGCAATCAGCAATCAGCAGTGTCAGCAATCTGCAATCAGCAATTAGCAGTGTTAGCAATCAGCAATCTGCAATCAGCAGTGTCAGCAATTAGCATTCAGCAGTGCCAGCAATCACCAATCAGCAGTGTCAGCAATCAGCCATCAGCAGTGTCAGCAATCAGCAATCAGCAGTGTCAGCGATCAGCAGTGTTTGCAATCAGCAATAAGCTGTGTCAGCAATCATCAATCAGCAATAAGCAGTGTCAGCAATCAGCAATCAGCAATCAGCAATCAGCAGTGTCAGCAATCGGCAATCAGCAATCAGCAGTGTCAGCAATCAGCAATCAGCAGTGTTAGCAATCAGCAATCAGCAATCAGCATCAGCAGTGTCAGCAATCAGCAATCAGCATCAGCAGTGTCAGCAATCAGCAATCAGCAGTGTCAGCAATCTGCAATCAGCAATCAGCAATCAGCAGTGTCAGCAATTAGTAATCAGCAGTGTCAGCAATTACCAATCAGCAGTGTCAGCAATCAGCCATCAGCAGTGTCAGCAATCAGCAATCAGCACAGTCAGCAATCAGCAATCAGCATTCAGCAGTGTCAGCAATCAGCAATCAGCAATGTCAGCAATCTGCAGTGTCAGCAATCAGAAATCAGCATCCAGTTATGTCACAATCAGTAATCAGCTGTGTCAGCAATCAGCAATCAGCAATCAGCAGTGTCAGCAATCGGCAATCAGCAATCAGCAGTGTCAGCAATAAGCAATCAGCAGTGTCAGCAATTAGCAATCAGCAATCAGCATCAGCAGTGTCAGCAATCAGCAATCAGCAGTGTCAGCAATCTGCAATCAGCAATAAGCAGTATTAGCAATCAGCAATCTGCAATCAGAAGTGTCAGCAATTAGCAATCAGCAGTGCCAGCAATCACCAATCAGCAGTGTCAGCAATCAGCCATCAGCAGTGTCAGCAATCAGCAATTAGCAGTGTCAGCAATGTCAGCAATCAGCAATCAGCAGTGTCAGCAGTGTCAGCAGTGTCAGCAAACAGCAATCAGCAGTGTCAGCAATAAGCAATCAGCAATCAGCTGTGTCAGCAATCAGCAATCAGTAGTGTCAGCAATCTACAATATGCAGTGTCAGAATCAGCAGTGTCAGCAATCAGCAATCAGCAGTGTCAGCAATCTGCAGTGTCAGCAATCATCAATCAGCAGTGTCAGCAATCAGCAATCAGCAATCGGCAGTGTCAGCAATCAGTAATCAGCAGTGTCAGCAATCTGCAATCAGCAGTGTCAGCAATCAGCAGTGTCAGGAATTTGCAGTCAGCAGTGTCAGCAATCAGCAATCAACAATCAGCAGTGTCTGCAATCAGCAATCAGCAGTGTCAGCAATGTCAGCAGTCAGCAATCAGCAGTGTCAGCAATCTGCAGTGTAAGCAATCAGCAATCAGCAGTGTCAGCAATCAGCAATCGGCAGTGTCAGCAATCAGCAATCAGCAGTGTCAGCAGTGTCAGCAATAAGCAATCAGCAATCAGCAATCAGCAGTGTCAGCAATCAGCAATCAGCAGTGTCAGCAATCAGCAATCAGCAGTGTCAGCAATCAGCAATTAGCAGTGTTAGCAATCAGCAATCAGCAGTGTCAGCAGTGTCAGCAATCAGCAATGTCAGCAATCAGCAACCAGCAGTGTCAGCAAACAGCAATCAGGAGTGTCAGCAATCAGCAATCAGCAGTGTCAACAGTGTCAGCAATCGGCAATCAGATATCAGCAGTGTCAGCAATCAGCAATCAGCAGTGTCAGCAATCAGCAATCAGCAATCAGCAATCAGCAATCAGCAGTGTCAGCAATCGGCAATCGGCAAAGTCAGCAATCAGTAATCAGCAGTGTCAGCAATCAGCAATCAGCAATATCAGCAATCAGCAGTGTCAGTATCAGCAATCAGCAATGTCAGCAATCAGCAATCAGCAGTGTCAGCAATCACCTATCAGCAATCAACAATTAGCAGTGTCAGCAATCAGCAATCAGCAATCAGCAGTATCAGTAATCAGCAAAGGCAGCAATCAGCAATCAGCAGTGTCAGCAATCAGCAATCAGCAGTGTCAGCAATCAGCGATCAGCAGTGTCAGTATCAGCAATCAGCAGTGTCAGCAATCAGCAATCGGCAAAGTCAGCAATCAGTAATCAGCAGTGTCAGCAATCAGCAATCAGCAATATCAGCAATCAGCAGTGTCAGTATCAGCAATCAGCAATGTCAGCAATCAGCAATCAGCAGTGTCAGCAATCAGCTATCAGCAATCAACAATTAGCAGTGTCAGCAATCAGCAATCAGCAATCAGCAGTATCAGTAATCAGCAAAGGCAGCAATCAGCAATCAGCAGTCTCAGCAATCAGCAATCAGCAGTGTCAGCAATCGGCAATCAGCAATCAGCAGTGTCAGCAATCAGCAATAAGCTGTGTCAGCAATCATCAATCAGCAATAAGCAGTGTCAGCAATCAGCAATCAGCAGTGTCAGCAATCAGCATTCAGCAATCAGCAGTGTCAGCAATCAGCAATCAGCAATGTCAGCAATCTGCAGTGTCAGCAATCAGAAATCAGCAACCAGTTATGTCAGCAATCAGCAATCAGCAGTGGCAGCAATCAGCAATCAGCAACGTCAGCAATCTGCAATCAGCAGTGTCAGCAATCAACAATCAGCAAAGTCAGCATTCAGCAATGTCAGCAATCAGCAATCAGCAATCAGCAGTGTCAGCAATCAGCAATCAGCAATCAGCCTTGTCAGCAATCTGCAATCAGCAATCAGCAGTGTACGCAATCAGCAATCAGCAGGTTCAGCAATCAGTTATCAGCAGTGTCAGCAATCAGCAATCAGCAGTGTCAGCAATCAGCAGTGTCAGTATCAGCAATCAGCGGTGTCAGCAATCAGCATTCAGCAGTGTCGGCAATCAACAATCAGCAGTGTCAGCAATCAGCAATCAGCAATCAGCAGTGTCAGCAATCAGCATTCAGCAGTGTCAGCAATCAGCAATCAGCAGTGTCAGCAGTGTCAGCAATCATCAGTGTCAGCAATCAGCAATCAGCAATCAGGAGTGTCAGCAATCAGCAATAAGCAGTATCAGCAATCTGCAATATGCAGTGTTAGTATCAGCAATCAGCAGTGTCAGCAATCAGCAATCAGCAGTGTCAGCAATCAGCAATCAGCAGTGTCAGCAATCAGAAATCAGCAATCAGTAGTGTCAGCAATCAGCAGTGTCAGTATCAGCAATCAGCAATGTCAGCAATCAGCAATCAGCAGTGTCAGCAATCAACAATCAGCAGTGTCAGCAATCATTAATCAGCAGTGTCAGCTGTGTCAGCAATCAGCAAACAGCAGTGTCAGCAATCAGCAATCATCAGTGTCAGCAATCAGCATTCAGTAGTGTCAGCAATCAGCAGTGTCAGCAATCAACAATCAGCAGTGTCAGCAATCAGCAATCAGCAGTGTCAGCAATCAGCAATCAGCAGTGTCAGCCATCAGTAATCAGCAGTGTCAGCAATCGGCAATCAGCAATCAGCAGTGTCAGCAATCAGCAATCAGCCTTGTCAGCAATCTGCAATCAGCAATCAGCAGTGTACGCAATCAGCAATCAGCAGGGTCAGCAATCAGTAATCAGCAGTGTCAGCAATCAGCAGTGTCAGTATCAGCAATCAGCGGTGTCAGCAATCAGCATTCAGCAGTGTCGACAATCAACAATCAGCAGTGTCAGCAATCAGCAATCAGCAATCAGCAGTGTCAGCAATCAGCAATCAGCAGTGTCAGCAATCAGCAATATGCAGTGTCAGCAATCAGAAATCAGAAATCAGTAGTGTCAGCAATCAGCAATCAGCAACGTCAGCAATCTGCAGTCAGCAGTGTCAGCAATCAGCAATCTGCAGTGTCAGCAATCAGCAATCAGCATTCAGCAGTGTCAACAATAAGCAATCAGCCCTCAGCAGTGTCAGCAATCAGCAATCAGCCATCAGCAGTGTCAGCAATCAGCAATCTGCAGTCAGCAGTGTCAGCAGTGTCAGCAATCAACAATCAGCAAAGTCAGCAATCAGCAGTGTCAGCAATCAGCAGTGTCAGCAATGTCAGCAGTCAGCAATCAGCAGTGTCAGCAATCTGCAGTGTTAGCAATCAGCAATCAGCAATCAGCAGTGTCAGCAATCAGCAATCGGCAGTGACAGCAATCAGCAATCAGCAGTTTCAGCAATCAGCAATCAGCAGTGTCAGCAATCAGCAATCAGCAGTGTCAGCAATCAGCAATTAGCAGTGTTAGCAATCAGCAATCAGCAGTGTCAGCAGTGTCAGCAATCAGCAATGTCAGCAATCAGCAACCAGCAGTGTCAGCAAACAGCAATCAGGAGTGTCAGCAATCAGCAATCAGCAGTGTCAACAGTGTCAGCAATCGGCAATCAGATATCAGCAGTGTCAGCAATCAGCAATCAGAAGTGTCAGCAATCAGCAATCAGCAATCAGCAATCAGCATTGTCAGCAATCGGCAATCGGCAAAGTCAGCAATCAGTAATCAGCAGTGTCAGCAATCAGCAATATCAGCAATCAGCAGTGTCAGTATCAGCAATCAGCAATGTCAGCAATCAGCAATCAGCAGTGTCAGCAATCACCTATCAGCAATCAACAATTAGCAGTGTCAGCAATCAGCAATCAGCAATCAGCAGTATCAGTAATCAGCAAAGGCAGCAATCAGCAATCAGCAGTGTCAGCAATCAGCAATCAGCAGTGTCAGCAATCAGCGATCAGCAGTGTCAGTATCAGCAATCAGCAGTGTCAGCAATCAGCAATCGGCAAAGTCAGCAATCAGTAATCAGCAGTGTCAGCAATCAGCAATCAGCAATATCAGCAATCAGCAGTGTCAGTATCAGCAATCAGCAATGTCAGCAATCAGCAATCAGCAGTGTCAGCAATCAGCTATCAGCAATCAACAATTAGCAGTGTCAGCAATCAGCAATCAGCAATCAGCAGTATCAGTAATCAGCAAAGGCAGCAATCAGCAATCAGCAGTGTCAGCAATCAGCAATCAGCAGTGTCAGCAATCGGCAATCAGCAATCAGCAGTGTCAGCAATCAGCAATAAGCTGTGTCAGCAATCATCAATCAGCAATAAGCAGTGTCAGCAATCAGCAATCAGCAGTGTCAGCAATCAGCATTCATCAATCAGCAGTGTCAGCAATCAGCAATGTCAGCAATCTGCAGTGTCAGCAATCAGAAATCAGCAACGTCAGCAATCTGCAATCAGCAGTGTCAGCAATCAACAATCAGCAAAGTCAGCATTCAGCAATGTCAGCAATCAGCAATCAGCAATCAGCAGTGTCAGCAATCAGCAATCAGCAGTGTCAGCAATCAGCAATCAGCAGTGTCAGCAATCAGCAATCAGCAGTGTCAGCAATCGGCAATCAGCAATCAGCAGTGTCAGCAATCAGCAATCAGCCTTGTCAGCAATCTGCAATCAGCAATCAGCAGTGTACGCAATCAGCAATCAGCAGGTTCAGCAATCAGTAATCAGCAGTGTCAGCAATCAGCAATCAGCAGTGTCAGCAATCAGCAGTGTCAGTATCAGCAATCAGCGGTGTCAGCAATCAGCATTCAGCAGTGTCGGCAATCAACAATCAGCAGTGTCAGCAATCAGCAATCAGCAATCAGCAGTGTCAGCAATCAGCAATCAGCATTCAGCAGTGTCAGCAATCAGCAATCAGCAGTGTCAGCAGTGTCAGCAATCATCAGTGTCAGCAATCAGCAATCAGCAATCAGGAGTGTCAGCAATCAGCAATAAGCAGTATCAGCAATCTGCAATATGCAGTGTTAGTATCAGCAATCAGCAGTGTCAGCAATCAGCAATCAGCAGTGTCAGCAATCAGCAATCAGCAGTGTCAGCAATCTGCAGTGTCAGCAATCAGAAATCAGCAATCAGTAGTGTCAGCAATCAGCAGTGTCAGTATCAGCAATCAGCAATGTCAGCAATCAGCAATCAGCAGTGTCAGCAATCAACAATCAGCAGTGTCAGCAATCATTAATCATCAGTGTCAGCTGTGTCAGCAATCAGCAAACAGCAGTGTCAGCAATCAGCAATCATCAGTGTCAGCAATCAGCATTCAGTAGTGTCAGCAATCAGCAGTGTCAGCAATCAACAATCAGCAGTGTCAGCAATCAGCAATCAGCAGTGTCAGCAATCAGCAATCAGCAGTGTCAGCCATCAGTAATCAGCAGTGTCAGCAATCGGCAATCAGCAATCAGCAGTGTCAGCAATCAGCAATCAGCCTTGTCAGCAATCTGCAATCAGCAATCAGCAGTGTACGCAATCAGCAATCAGCAGGGTCAGCAATCAGTAATCAGCAGTGTCAGCAATCAGCAGTGTCAGTATCAGCAATCAGCGGTGTCAGCAATCAGCATTCAGCAGTGTCGGCAATCAACAATCAGCAGTGTCAGCAATCAGCAATCAGCAATCAGCAGTGTCAGCAATCAGCAATCAGCAGTGTCAGCAATCAGCAATATGCAGTGTCAGCAATCAGAAATCAGAAATCAGTAGTGTCAGCAATCAGCAATCAGCAATCAGCATTGTCCGCAATCAGGAATCAGCAGTGTCAGCAATCAGCAATCAGCAATCAGCAATCAAAAATCAGCAGTGTCAGCAATCAGTAATCAGCAGTGTCAGCAATCAGCAATCAGCAATCAGCAGTGACAGCAATCATCAATCAGCAATAAGCAGTTTCCGCAATCAGCAATCGGCAGTGTCAGCAATCAGCAATCAGCAGTGTCAGCAATCAGCAATCAGCAGGGTCAGCAATCAGTAATCAGCAGTGTCAGCAATCAGCAATCAGCAGTGTCAGCAATCAGCAGTGTCAGTATCAGCAATCAGCGGTGTCAGCAATCAGCAATCAGCAACGTCAGCAATCTGCAGTCAGCAGTGTCAGCAATCAACAATCAGTAGTGTCAGCAATCAGCAATTAAAAGTGTCAGCAATCAGCAATCAGCATTCTGCAATGTCAGCAATCAGCAATCAGTAGTGTCAGCAATCAGCAATCAGCAGTGTCAGCAATCAGCAATTAGCAGTGTCAGCAATCGGCAATCAGCAATCAGCAATCTGCAATCAGCAATCAGCAATAAGTAGTGTCAGCAATCAGCGAACAGCATTGACAGCAATCAGCAATCACCAGTGTTAGCAATCAAGCCATCAGCAGTGTCAGCAATCAGCAATCAGCAATCAGCAGTGTCAGCAGTGTCAGCAATCAACAATCAGCAAAGTCAGCAATCAGCAGTGTCAGCAATCAGCAGTGTCAACAGTGTCAGCAATCAGCAATCATTTATCAGCAGTGTCAGCAATCAGCAATCAGCAGTGTCAGCAATCAGCAATCAGCAGTGTCAGTATCAGCAATCAGCAGTGTCAGCAATCAGCAATCTGCAGTGTCAGCAATCAGAAATCAGAAATCAGTAGTGTCAGCAATTAGCAATCAGCAATGCCAGCAATCACCAATCAGCAGTGTCAGCAATCAGCCATCAGCAGTGTCAGCAATCAGCAATCAGCAGTGTCAGCGATCAGCAGTGTTTGCAATCAGCAATAAGCTGTGTCAGCAATCATCAATCAGCAATAAGCAGTGTCAGCAATCAGCAATCAGCAGTGTCAGCAATCAGCAATCAGCAGTGTCAGCAATCGGCAATCAGCAATCAGCAGTGTCAGCAATCAGCAATCAGCAGTGTCAGCAATCAGCCATCAGCAGTGTCAGCAATCACCAATCAGCAGTGTCAGCAATCAGCAATCAGCATTCAGCAGTGTCAGCAATCAGCAATCAGCAATGTCAGCAATCTGCAGTGT
The DNA here is from genome assembly GCA_963920215.1 of Nineta flava. Taxonomy (NCBI): domain Eukaryota; kingdom Metazoa; phylum Arthropoda; class Insecta; order Neuroptera; family Chrysopidae; genus Nineta; species Nineta flava. The sequence continues at coordinate 9,553 of OY986043.1, read as the reverse complement.
CAGCAATCAGTAATCAGCATCCAGTTATGTCACAATCAGTAATCAGCTGTGTCAGCAATCAGCAATCAGCAATCAGCAGTGTCAGCAATCGGCAATCAGCAATCAGCAGTGTCAGCAATCAGCAATCAGCAGTGTCAGCAATTAGCAATCAGCAATCAGCATCAGCAGTGTCAGCAATCAGCAATCAGCAGTGTCAGCAATCTGCAATCAGCAATTAGCAGTGTTAGTTATCAGCAATCTGCAATCAGCAGTGTCAGCAATTAGCAATCAGCAGTGCCAGCAATCACCAATCAGCAGTGTCAGCAATCAGCCATCAGCAGTGTCAGCAATCAGCAATTAGCAGTGTCAGCAATGTCAGCAATCAGCAATCAGCAGTGTCAGCAGTGTCAGCAGTGTCAGCAGTGTCAGCAATAAGCAATCAGCAATCAGCTGTGTCAGCAATCAGCAATCAGCAGTGTCAGCAATCTGCAATATGCAGTGTCAGAATCAGCAGTGTCAGCAATCAGCAATCAGCAGTGTCAGATATCTGCAGTGTCAGCAATCATCAATCAGCAGTGTCAGCAATCAGCAATCAGCAATCAGCAATCGGCAGTGTCAGCAATCAGTAATCAGCAGTGTCAGCAATCTGCAATCAGCAGTGTCAGCAATCAGCAGTGTCAGGAATTTGCAGTCAGCAGTGTCAGCAATCAGCAATCAACAATCAGCAGTGTCTGCAATCAGCAATCAGCAGTGTCAGCAATGTCAGCAATCAGCAATCAGCAGTGTCAGCAATCTGCAGTGTTAGCAATCAGCAATCAGCAGTGTCAGCAATCAGCAATCGGCAGGGTCAGCAATCAGCAATCAGCAGTGTCAGCAATCAGCAATCAGCAGTGTTAGCAATCAGCAATCAGCAGTGTCAGCAGTGTCAGCAATCAACAATCAGCAATGTCAGCAATCAGCAATCAGCAATCAGCAATCAGCAATAAGCAGTGTCAGCAATCAGCAATCAGCAATGTCAGCAATCAGAAATCAGCAACCAGTTATGTCAGCAATCAGCAATCAGCAGTGTCAGCAATCAGCAACGTCAGCAATCTGCAATCAGCAGTGTCAGCAATCAACAATCAGCAAAGTCAGCAATCAGCAATGTCAGCAATCAGCAATCAGCAATCAGCAGTGTCAGCAGTCAGCAATCAGCAATCAGCAGTGTCAGCAATCAGCAATCAGCAACGTCAGCAATCTGCAATCAGCAGTGTCAGCAATCAACAATCAGCAAAGTCAGCAATCAGCAATGTCAGCAATCAGCAATCAGCAATCAGCAGTGTCAGCAGTCAGCAATCAGCAATCAGCAGTGTCAGCAATCAGCAATCAGCAGTGTCAGCAATCAGCATTCAGTAGTGTCAGCAATCAGCAGTGTCAGCAATCACCAATCAGCAGTGTCAGCAATCAGCCATCAGCAGTGTCAGCAATCAGCAATCAGCAGTGTCAGCAATGTCAGCAATCAGCAATCAGCAATTAGCAATCAGCAGTGTCAGCAATGTCAGCAATCAGCAATCAGCAGTGTCAGCAATCAGCAGTGTCAGCAATCAGCAATCAACAATCAGCAGTGTCAGCAATCATTAATCAGCAGTGTCAGCTGTGTCAGCAATCAGCAATCAGCAGTGTCAGCAATCAGCAATCATCAGTGTCAGCAATCAGCATTCAGTAGTGTCAGCAATCAGCAGTGTCAGCAATCAACAATCAGCAGTGTCAGCAATCAGCAATCAGCAGTGTCAGCAATCAGCAATCAGCAGTGTCAGCCATCAGTAATCAGCAGTGTCAGCAATCAGCAATCAACAATCAGCAGTGTCAGCAATCATTAATCAGCAGTGTCAGCTGTGTCAGCAATCAGCAATCAGCAGTGTCAGCAATCAGCAATCATCAGTGTCAGCAATCAGCATTCAGTAGTGTCAGCAATCAGCAGTGTCAGCAATCAACAATCAGCAGTGTTTGCAATCGGCAATCAGCAGTGTCAGCAATCAGCAATCAGCAGTGTCAGCCATCAGTAATCAGCAGTGTCAGCAATCGGCAATCAGCAATCAGCAGTGTCAGCAATCAGCAATCAGCCTTGTCAGCAATCTGCAATCAGCAATCAGCAGTGTACGCAATCAGCAATCAGCAGGGTCAGCAATCAGTAATCAGCAGTGTCAGCAATCAGCAATCAGCAGTGTCAGTATCAGCAATCAGCGGTGTCAGCAATCAGCATTCAGCAGTGTCGGCAATCAACAATCAGCAGTGTTAGCAATCAGCAATCAGCAATCAGCAGTGTCAGCAATCAGCAATCAGCAGTGTCAGCAATCAGCAATCTGCAGTGTCAGCAATCAGAAATCAGAAATCAGAAATCAGTAGTGTCAGCAACTAGCAATCAGCAATCAGCATTGTCCGCAATCAGGAATCAGCAGTGTCAGCAATCAGCAATCAGCAATCAACAATCAGCAGTGTCAGCAATCAGTAATCAGCAGTGTCAGCAATCAGCAATCAGCAGTGACAGCAATCATCAATCAGCAATAAGCAGTTTCCGCAATCAGCAATCGGCAGTGTCAGCAATCAGCAATCAGCAGTGTCAGCAATCAGCAATCAGCAGTGTCAGCAATCAGCAATCAGCAGTGTACGCAATCAGCAATCAGCAGTTTCCGCAATCAGCAATCGGCAGTGTCAGCAATCAGCAATCAGCAGTGTCAGCAATCAGCAATCAGCGGTGTCAGCAATCAGCATTCAGCAGTGTCAGCAATCAACAATCAGCAGTGTCAGCAATCAGCGATCAGCAGTGTCAGTATCAGCAAACAGCAGTGTCAGCAATCAGCAATCGGCAAAGTCAGCAATCAGTAATCAGCAGTGTCAGCAATCAGCAATCAGCAATATCAGGAATCAGCAGTGTCAGTATCAGCAATCAGCAATGTCAGCAATCAGCAATCAGCAGTGTCAGCAATCAGCTATCAGCAATCAACAATTAGCAGTGTCAGCAATCAGCAATCAGCAATCAGCAGTATCAGTAATCAGCAAAGGCAGCAATCGGCAATCAGCAGTGTCAGCAATCAGCAATCAGCAGTGTCAGCAATCGGCAATCAGCAATCAGCAGTGTCAGCAATCAGCAATAAGCTGTGTCAGCAATCATCAATCAGCAATAAGCAGTGTCAGCAATCAGCAATCAGCAGTGTCAGCAATCAGCAATCAGCAGTGTCAGCAATCAGCAATCAGCAATGTCAGCAATCTGCAGTGTCAGCAATCAGAAATCAGCAATAAGTAGTGTCAGTAATCAGCAATCAGCAATCAGCAGTGTCAGCAATCTGCAGTGTCAGCAATCAGAAAACAGCAATCAGTAGTGTCAGCAATCAGCAATCATTAGTGTCAGCAATCAGCAGTGTCAGCAATCACCAATCAGCAGTGTCAGCAATCAGCCATCAGCAGTGTCAGCAATCAGCAATCAGCAGTGTCAGCAACCAGCAATCAGCAGTGTCAACAATCAGCAATCAGCAATCAGCAATCAGCAGTGTCAGCAATCAGCAATCAGCAATGTCAGCAATCTGCAGTGTCAGCAATCTGCAGTGTCAGCAATCTGAAGTGTCAGCAATCAGAAATCAGCAACCAGTTATGTCACAAACAGTAATCAGCAGTGTCAGCAATCAGCAGTGTCAGCAATCAGCAATCAGCAGTGTCAGCAATCACCAATCAGCAGTGTCAGCAATCAGCCATCAGCATTGTCATTATCAGCAATCAGCAGTGTCAGCAATCAGTAATCAGCAGTGTCAGCAATCAGCAGTCAGCAATCAGCAATCTGCAGTGTCAGTATAAGCAATCAGCAGTGTCAGCAATCAGCAATCAGCAGTGTCAGCAATCAGCAATCTGCAGTGTCAGCAATCTGCAATCAGCAGTGTCAGCAATCAGCAGTGTCAGGATTTTGCAGTCAGCAGTGTCAGCAATCAGCAATCAACAATCAGCAGTGTCTGCAATCTGCAATCAGCAGTGTCAGCAATGTCAGCAATCAGCAATCAGCAGTGTCAGCAATCTGCAGTGTCAGCAATCCGCAATCAGCAATCAACAGTGTCAGCAATCAGCAATCGGCAGTGTCAGCAATCAGCAATCAGCTGTGTCAGCAATCAGCAATGTCAGCAATCAGCAATCAGCAGTGTCAGCAGTGTCAGCAATAAGCAATCAGCAATCAGCAGTGTCAGCAATCAGCAGTGTCAGCAATCAGCAATCAGCAGTGTCAGCAATCAGCAATCAGCAGTGTCAGCAATCAGCAATCAGCAGTGTTAGCAATCAGCAGTGTCAGCAATCAGCAATCAGCAATGTCAGCAATCAGTAATCAGCAGTGTCAGCAATCAGCAATCAGCAGTTTCAGCAATCAGCAGTGTCAGTATCAGCAATCAGCAGTGTCAGTAATCAGCAATCAGCAGTGTCAGCAATCAGCAATCAGCAGTGTCAGCAATCAGCATTCAGGAGTGTCAGCAATCAGCAGTGTCAGCAATCAGCAATCAGCAGTGTCAGTATCAGCAATCAGCAGTGTCAGCAATCAGCAATCAGCAGTGTCAGCAATCAGCAATCAGCAGTGTCAGTATCAGCAATCAGCAGTGTCAGCAATCAGCAATCAGCAGTGTCAGCAATCAGAATCAGCAGTGTCAGCAGTCAGAAATTTGCAATCAGTATTGTCAGCAATCAGCAATCAGCAGTGTCAGCAATCAGCAATCGGCAGTGTCAGCAATCAGTAATCAGCAGTGTCAGCAATCTACAATCAGCCGTGTCAGCAATCAGCAGTGTCAGTATCAGCAATCAGCAGTGTCAGCAATCAGCAATCAGCAATCTGCAGTGTCAGCAATCAGCAATCAGCAGTGTCAGCAATCAGCAATCAACAATCAGCAGTGTCAGCAATCAGCAATCAGCAGTGTCAGCAATCAGCAATTAGCAGTGTCAGCAATCAGAAATCAGCAATCAGTAGTGTCAGTAATCAGCAATCAGCAATCAGCAGTGTCAGCAATCAGCAATCAGCAGTGTCAGCAATCAGCAATCAGCAGTGTCAGGAATCAGCAATGTCAGCAATCAGCAATCAGCAGTGTCAGTATCAGCAATCAGTAGTGTCAGCAATCAGCAATCAGCAGTGTCAGCAATCAGCAATCTGCAGTGTCAGCAATCAGCAATCAGCATTCAGCAGTGTCAACAATCAGCAATCAGCCATCAGCAGTGTCAGCAATCAGCAATCTGCAGTCAGCAGTTGCAGCAATCATCAGTGTCAGCAATCAGCAATCAGCCGTGTCAGCAATCAGCAATCAGAAGTGTCAGCAGTGTCAGCAATCAGCAATCAGCAGTGTCAGCAATCAGCAATCTGCAGTGTCAACAATCAGCAATTAGCAGTGTCAGCAATCAGCAATCAGCAGTGTCAGCAATCAGCAATCAGCAACGTCAGCAAGCTGCAGTCAGCAGTGTCAGCAATTAACAATCAGTAGTGTCAGCAATCAGCAATCAGAAGTGTCAGCAGTCGGCAATTAGCAATCAGCAGTGTCAGCAATCAGCAATCAGTAGTGTCAGCAATCAGCGATCAGCATTGACAGCAATCAGCAATCACCAGTGTCAGCAATCAAGCAATCAGCAGTGTCAGCAATCAGCAATCAGCAATCAGCAGTGTCAGCAATCAGCAATTAGAAATCAGCAGTGTTAGCAATTAGCAATCAGCAGTGTCAGCAATCACCAATCAGCAGTGTCAGCAATCAGCCATCAGCAGTGTCAGCAATCAGCAATCAGCAGTGTCAGCAATCAGCAATCAGCAATCAGCATTCAGCAGTGTCAGCAATCAGCAATCAGCAATGTCAGCAATCTGCAGTGTCAGCAATCAGAAATCAGCATCCAGTTATGTCACAATCAGTCATCAGCAGTGTCAGCAATCAGCAATCAGCAGTGTCAGCAATCAGCAATCAGCAATCAGCAGTGTCAGCAATCAGCAATCAGCAGTGTCAGCAATCATCAATCAGCAGTGTCAGCAATTAGCAATCAGCAATCGGCAGTGTCAGCAATCAGTAATCAGCAGTGTCAGCAATCTGCAATCAGCAGTGTCAGCAATCAGCAGTGTCAGGAATTTGCAGTCAGCAGTGTCAGCAATCAGCAATCAACAATCAGCAGTGTCTGCAACCTGCAATCAGCAGTGTCAGCAATGTCAGCAATTAGCAATCAGCAGTGTCAGCAATCTGCAGTGTCAGCAATCCGCAATCAGCAATGAACAGTGTCAGCAATCAGCAATCGGCAGTGTCAGCAATCAGCAATCAGCTGTGTCAGCAATCAGCAATGTCAGCAATCAGCAATCAGCAGTGTTAGCAGTGTCAGCAATAAGCAATCAGCAATCAGCAGTGTCAGCAATCAGCAATCAGCAGTGTCAGCAATCAGCAATTAGCAGTGTCAGCAATCAGCAATCAGCAGTGTCAGCAATCAGCAATCAGCAGTGTTAGCAATCAGCAATCAGCAGTGTCAGCAATCAGCATTCAGCAGTGTCAGCAATCAGTAATCAGCATGGGGTTGGGTTTGGGGTTGGGTTTGGGGTTGGGTTTGGGGTTGGGTTTGGGGTTGGGTTTGGGGTTGGGTTTGGGGTTGGGTTTGGGGTTGGGTTTGGGGTTGGGTTTGGGGTTGGGTTTGGGGTTGGGTTTGGGGTTGGGTTTGGGGTTGGGTTTGGGGTTGGGTTTGGGGTTGGGTTTGGGGTTGGGTTTGGGGTTGGGTTTGGGGTTGGGTTTGGGGTTGGGTTTGGGGTTGGGTTTGGGGTTGGGTTTGGGGTTGGGTTTGGGGTTGGGTTTGGGGTTGGGTTTGGGGTTGGGTTTGGGGTTGGGTTTGGGGTTGGGTTTGGGGTTGGGTTTGGGGTTGGGTTTGGGGTTGGGTTTGGGGTTGGGTTTGGGGTTGGGTTTGGGGTTGGGTTTGGGGTTGGGTTTGGGGTTGGGTTTGGGGTTGGGTTTGGGGTTGGGTTTGGGGTTGGGTTTGGGGTTGGGTTTGGGGTTGGGTTTGGGGTTGGGTTTGGGGTTGGGTTTGGGGTTGGGTTTGGGGTTGGGTTTGGGGTTGGGTTTG